>JAPPVO010000019.1:88806960-89306960 GCA_030407325.1 Camellia japonica | reverse complement strand
ATAGTAATATGTATTTCCATAATAGGGACATACTGTTCTAGAATTTAAACAACCATAAGAAAACTGATTTTACTATAAGTATTTAGACCATTACAAATTAAAACTAAAAACCAACAAACAAAAGTAATAAAAGAAGATACTATGCGAGTTTAGGTTTTATATAGAATAAGAGAAGATACTATGCGAGATGGTTTATAATATAAATATAGGTTATTTGTATATAGTGCAGATCGGTTCTAATCCAGAACTGTGGGGTTCCAATCCGGAACCGATCCATGGACTACGAATTTTTAATTTTTTAATCTGGAACCGAACCACGAATTCAAAAAATCAATTCAAACCTACCGGATTGAACTGGACTAGACCGGATTACGGATTTTAAGGATTCATTGCTTAGCCCTAGCTGGATTAGACTACCATGGTTGTGGTTTCCATCCACAACATGTTTGGTAATGAAATGGGAGGACATGTTGATAGTCTAAAGGACTTAGTAATCCCCCTCAAAGGGGATTAGCTTGGTTGGGTTTTGGGTGAGATTAGAAAAATAGTGAGAGAATTGAATCTATTTTATATTAAAAAATTATTTTTTTAATTTTATTTTATTTTTTTACCAAGTGTACATTTTTTTTTAATATTTGTTTTAGTTTTTTTTAACATAAAAATAATTTAACAATCTCATTACTAACCATCTCTCATATTATTATCAAAACAAACACACTTTTACTTAATTCCTTCATTAACAATCCACACATTAATAATCTCTTCATTAACCATCCTTTCACTAACAATCTCATCCAACCTAATCCATCAAACAAATGTGGCCTAAGAGTAAAAGTGTAGCTTTTCAATAATAATAATAATAATAATTTAAGAAAATTAAGGTTGAATTTTGTAAAAACATAAAAGAGCTTGAGTCCCAAAAAAAAAAAAAAAAAAAAAAAAAAAAAAAGCTTGCTATTTTAAGTAGATTGAGAGAAACCTAAGAGTAAAAAACACTTGAGTTGATTTCATCGAAAGTAACACTGTTGCAATAATTTTTTGAAAAATGTTTGGTGACCCAAATTTTTGTAGTTCGAATAGTTTGAATATGTCAAAACAACGTGGTTTTACACTCAAAACGACGTCGTTTTGAGTGTCTTGAGACATTCGAATCATAATTTTTCGGACTACCTAGCATTGTTGTTTTTTTTATTTATTATAGATTATTAGGATTTTTGTTAATCAATGTTTCATTTAAAAACTTAAACATGATTTTACAATTCATATCTTTAACATTGGACAATAGAGGGATGAATTTGGAATTTTGAAGCATGACATGATTGGAAAGGGGAAAAGAAGACTTAAAAAAAATATCATTTCTGTTAAATAATAGAAAAATAATTTTATTTTGATAGTGGTACAAAAGTTTTTTTATATGTCAAGACTTATACAATTTTTTTCCACGTATAATATAATTATTTTAAAATCATCCCACTTTTTTATAATTTAAAAAAAAAAAAACAAACAAACAATTTGGGGATTTAGGCACATTAGGCTGTTGTGCTCTCTTGTGGACCATAACTTTTTTTTGATAATCTGAATAGTTCATATTGTAGGGTTCGTCGAATAGGTCATCCATGCAAAAAATCAAGTTGATTGGATATCTGCAATCCTATAACAAAAACACATTTGTTTTGATAAAAATTAATAATTAACATAACTTTCATAAGTTTTTTAAAACAATTAAAACATAATTATGGAATTACAAATATCTGATTAACTTGAGTTTTTACATAAATAATATTTTTAATAAATTTTACAATATAAACAATTTAAATTATTAAAAAATATTTGAAACAACCTTCCACAAATAGACAACAAATTACTGTGCCTGAAAGATAAAACCAGCAGCCCCAAATCCACAATTTGGTGGTATGAGTGAGGGAGAGAACAAATGGAATCGCAAGCATTATAATGTTCAATTATTGAGAAAAGTCCAAAACAAAGTGGGTACTTTTCAACATGGCATGGGATGGGGACGTGGTTCATTGGAAAAAGCCTTTAACTTATCCCCCTCCTCCGTCTCCTCCGTTCTCTTTCTCGACTCCGCGTAGCCCCCGCGTAACTTTGCCCTCATCTCTCTCATAAATCCGTGTCACTTATTCTATTTATATTATCTTCGGTCTTTCAATAAATTTTTATTAAATTTAAATTTAAATTTAATATAAATAAAATTCAATTTATTTATCAAACTTATATTAAATAAAAATTTTATCAAATGAGGGCTTAAGAAAATCTTTCATTCAATTCTTAACAATGTGGTTTGTTAGAAAAAGCCTTGAACTTATCTTCCTCCTCCTCCATTCTCTTTCTCGACTCCGCGTAGCCCCGGCGTAACTTTGCCCTCATCTCTCTCATAAATCCGTGTCACTTATTCTATTTATATTATCTTCAATCTTTCAATAAATTTTCATCAAATTTAAATTTAATATAAGTAAATTTCAATTTATACATCAAACTTATATTAAATAAAAAACCTTATTTTTTTTACTAAAATTTGATAAAATTGTTAAAAGATATAAAATTGGAGTTTTTTTTTATACCTGAATTGGTTAAATTAAATGTTAGGGTGCAACTTGGGTGGGCTTAACCCGAACCCAACCCGAAATGTTTTAAGGCTTGGATAAAATATTTTTAAATTCAGTATAAGTTTGGGCAAAAATTCAGATCCAAATTAAATTTGAACTGGTTTGAGCAGAGACATTGAACAATCCGAACAACCCAAAACCCAAATTATATATAAAAATATTGAATATACATATAAATTATTAGTCATTCAATGATATTAAAGTAATTTAGATCATTAGATAATATTGAAAATATTATATACACAAGTGACACAATACATAATTTTATTCATTTATTTTTTCCCACTCAGAAATTGTAAAGATCATCGTAATTGTATCTCTCTTACGTTATATAAATTATTTGTTTTGATGTTTGATAATGCAATTTGGTTAGCAGGATATGGGTCGAATTGATCCAAGCACTCCCCAGGTTGACTTTCTTTTGTATTCTTGATCACACCTGCAACAAGTCCAATAGGAAGTTCCGAAATGGGGATGACTCCTTCCTGTGGACCCTCCAACGATCAAGTTAGACAGAAATGTGGCCGGAATGACAACTTAAAGAGAAAGTTGAGAGTTGTCACACACACACACACACACACAGAGTGTGTGTGTTACTTGTTTTTTAAACGCTCTTCGGAAACTTCCTTATATCTCTTACTAATCACTTCATTGTCTATTCAAGCTGCCTCGTTGGTCAAAAGTCTATAATCTATTTGCCGTCAGTCATGGTGGTTTCATCATGCCCCGGAGCGAGAGGCCTTGTTGCATTTAATGTCATGACAGTCTCATTTAATGCTTGGTGTATGGGTTCAATAACTTTGCAGAATCTTTGCCTGCTACATAACTAACTCCCTACCTAACACATGTCTAAACACCACTAGGCCTGGACCGGTGCAAGTTCCCTACTAGGCCTGCTGCTGGGCTTCACCTGCTAAGCTTTAACTAAATGATTGTTTGGGTAACCCAAGACAACCGTGGGTTGGGCCCTCTTGGGCCATGTCCATCAATGTTATTAATGATTTTATAAAAAAAAATTATAAATAAAGTCTAATTTTAACAAAGTAATTAACTTTAATTGCACTAAAAAAAATTTAAAAAGGAAGAAATTTATGTGCAATTTGAACAATTCGGGCAATTTGGATTTGACTCAAGTCGAGCTTCAGCAAATAACCTCGGGTTACAATTCGAGTTTGGACAGGCCTGGGCAGCTCTCAGTACAACTTGAGCTAGGTTTGGACAACCTCTCAACCCATCCGAGCTTCACTCCTAATTAAATGATGTTTAATTTGATTCTTACCTATTGGAAAATTTAGTTTTATAGGCTTATTTTGGATTAACTTTGAGTCCAAATTTAAGTGGAGCTCACATGTCTTTTGAGATGGATCCAACTGGTGACATGTTTCTTGCCGCATAGCAAGTCACAAGTTGAAAATGGTTCATCAAAACCATTTATAGGTAAATGAGAAGTTGACGTTGTTTTCAGTTTCGTGAAATAGGAAGTTGAAAAGACAAAAGTGGGTTACCTTATTTTGGTTGTCTTACATAAAATTAATAAGAGAGTTTGTATGAGTATATAAACTCTGCCCTTCCAAACTGGTACCATAATGCCTATAAATACAGGTCTTTTCCAGCAGATTCATCCATCCATTTACTTCCCATTTTTCTTTCTTTCCTGCATCTGTTCTTCATGTTAGTTTATAGAAATTTAGAGAGCCCAAAACTCAAGTTATGGTTCGCAAGACAGATTGCTTGTAGTGCTACTACAATCTATGATTTGATCATTGTATCATGGGAGATAGATGCCACTAATCCGTGAGCACCTGTGCGGCGACAAATCTGTCTTAAGGATAAAGTGTTACACACTCTACTTGATCATTATTGTGTTGTTCCATTTTCCAATACAACGAAATTCTATAAGTGTTTTAATTTTGTTGTTTCAGTTTTATGCCATTACACAGAAGATTGTTCCAACATTACCATCGGAGTGAACTATGTCAAATCCAACTTTTAAAAGTTAGAGATTGATAAAATCCATTTCATGTGAAAAAAATAATCTTTGATTTTGTGATCAATCTTTATACTCTCACACTTTTTTCTATTCTTGCATGCTATTTAGAGCTAAGATTTTTTTTGTCATCACTCAATTTTTTTGAGTTTCAAAGTTTTGATCTAATTTTTAGTAGGTTATAAAATGACCCATATTACTTCACATCAATTTGTGTTTGTTTTGTCTAAGTTTAATCGAGATTCATTCGTTACGTAAACAAGTTAAATTTAAACACATTTTTAAACTCATTAAAGTTTTAAGTCAAACTTATACAACATACTTGAAAAATCTAAGTGATTCGTGATTAGATCAAGATTTAATTGTGCCAATTTCCAAACAATTAAAACAAATCAACACAACGATTTTAACGTAGAAAAACCACAATTGGTGTGCTTCCAATTGTGATAAAAAAATCACGGGCAAAAGGCACAAAACAATCCACTAAGAAGACATAAAGGAATTACACAAGTGTACTCTCAATAACCTAGCGAATCTACGCCCGAATCAAACCGACCCCTATATGTCTCTTCCAGCCTCGTCTTCACCTTGGAATTGTCTTGCCCAACATTGAATCCACAACGCCGATATCGAATCACGACAATAAGCCACTTTGGAATCCACCAAAGCTTCATTCCCGAATTCCATGGAATCCACCGAAGAACAACACTCTCTTTTGTATTAAACGAAACAAACAATCCTTTGATGTATACTTTTCAAACCAAATTTAAACTCAAACAAACATCAAAGAAACTAGTAAAGAAACGCCAGATATAAACCCTAATATCCAAGAAGAAAATCTGGAAGCCGTAACCCTAAAATCGGACTGAAACTCATATTTATAGAAAACAAGGCCGCGATGCTCACTCGAGCGAAGGAATTCTCGCTCGAGCAAGGAGACTAAAACACGTGTTTTTCCAAGAGTCTTCACTCGAGCCACCAAAGTGTCGCTTGAGCGAGAAATGTAACTTCTCAGTATTTTTACAATCAGTGAAAACTTCTGGGACCAAAGATTCTTCGCTCGAGCGAGAAATGTAACTTCTCAGTATTTTTACAATTAGTGAAAACTTCTAGGACCAAAGATTCTTCGCTCGAGCACACACTCCTTCACTCGAGTGACCAAACAACTTCGATTACAATTTTGCTTTTGGCTTCGGCGGCGCTGCCCCTTGGACCCTCGCGAGCTGACCGGGCAGCTCGATCCCCAACATACTCAGCAAAGTGGCAAACATGATAGAATTCAGATCACAAACTCCTCTGCATAGGCACGATTTGGGTTAGATTCGCATCTAAAAACTCATAGCCTCACTGAAATAAAAGATCGAATAAAATTACAGCTGAAAGGAGTTTTGTCAAACGAGATTGCCAAGAATAAAAACCTAATAATCTCCCCATTTGGCAATGCCGTGACAAAACACACCTAACAAATAAAATCCTAATCACCCTAACCCATTACACCCAACAAAAACAAACTTCTTTCTCAAGGTCATGATCTGTAAAACAGCTATTAGTGCCACAATCTCCAAAACAACTATTAGTGCCACAAGAATATATAAAAAAGAAATAGACATATGACAAGATTATCTTAAAGCATGAGATGGGAAAATGAATTGATGTACATTGGAGATTTTAAGAACATGTAGCATGAATAGATGAAAATCCTAAGACATATGCACCTATAGATGAAAATCCTAAGACATATGCATAAGCACCCTCAAACGTTCTCCCCTTTTTTGTCATGAATTGTCAAAGAAAGATCAATCAACTATAGTAAAAGCATAATCACACAAACAAGGATATGATGATGTAAGTAGCAGTAGCATGTAAGAAGGAAACAATAAAGAAGCAGTGCATAGCAACATGCAAAACGACTAAAGCCAATCTCTCTTACCAAACAAATCAAAATGTTCATGCTAACAAACTTTTGCAATGATAAACCAAACTCCCCCTCACTAAAAGCAACCACAAACATTGAAAACAATGAACAAGAAGAATAATATGGTGAAACAAGCTAGGAATTTCAAATTTGTACCTTAAAACACAAAGATTATCCAAGAAACACAATTACTTTGAAAACACAATGTGCACAGTCTCTAGAAGATTCTTCATAAAAGAAAGTGATGCATTATGTGAGAAGTATAGATCCCATGATAAAAAGTATGTGTGTGACTCTTGGAGTTCGACAAACACTAGATTTAATCCTAGCAGTGATCTGAAAGCTGGACCACAGGCACGAGAATCTTAAACACAACTAAGGAAAGTCAAACCACTAGGAATCAAGGGGGTATTTGTTGAGTAAAAGCGGAGGCTCCCCCTCAATCAATGAATCCTTTTTTTCTTTCTTTTGCACATTTCTTTCTTTTCTTTCTTCTCTTTTCTTTCTTTTACACATTTTTTTTTCTTCTTTTCTTTCTTTTACACATTTTTTTTTTCTTCTTTTCTTTCTTTTGCACACATTTTTATTTTTTATTTTTTTTACACTCATTGGCAACTTTCATACTCAAGAGTATGGAAACTAAACCAGAAAAACATGGATACAATAAGGATGGCCTGGTTGGTGACTATAAGGTAGCCTTTGCCTCATGCCTTGACTGCAAAGAGTTGAGGGGAGAGCCGTAGAGATGCAAAAAGATGGAAGGTGGTTAAAAGACTCAACATCACCCATGATATACTAGCATAGGTCAATTCCTCAAGAAAAGCAAAAGATACAATGCCAGAAGTCCGTAGCGAAAAATGATCACTAAGGCGAAAGACTCCGATATTTGCTAATCCAAAAGTGTGTACAGAATGAGACATACTGAGACACACTTTGAAATGAGTAATGACCACAGAAAGCACACACATATTAACATGTAACGGATATTCTTATCAATTCCAATATGTAACAAGAACTTTTCAAAAATTTCAAGCTTGCAAAACCATACTAAGAAAATCTTTTTGGTTTTTTTTTATTTTTTTTATTTTATAAAAAAAATAAAGCAAGACAAAAAACGAACAGGCATACATTAAATGATAGCATACATTAAATGACCCAAAAACGATAATAAAACAGAAATCTAAAACACAAATAAAAAAAACACAAATGAATAAACATATTAATATAAGTCAAGCTTTCTCACCCAAACCGCTTTAGTATGAACAAAGTTGTGAGAATTGCGGTTCTTGGGTGATGTCTTGACGTTGTGGTTCCCTTCCCTTTCGATGGGAACCCGTCTTGACTTGGTTTCAAACCTTTTACTCCAAGGTCTATGCAAATGCAAACCCACTTCATGTTTGGTCTCAAGCAAATCAAAATAGCAAGGTCTATTATGACCCTTAACATCATTACGACCAATGAAGTGCCTTCTACTCTACGAGATGTTGAAATTTCTTCTATCTCTCTAAGACACTCTCCCATGCAACTCACAACAATAAAGGCGAATATGACCATACATACCACAATGATGACAAATAAAAACAGGGTGTACCTTCTTTTCTTTGACCTTACCAACTCTAGGAAGATTGAAAAGTCTTTCCTTTCGTTGAATCTTCTGTTCCCCCCACCCTTGAGTTCTTGTATCATGAGATGTGGATGCACTCGGTTTTTGCTCTTTGTTATCACCAAAGCCAATGCCACTCTTATCATAACACATTTGTTGAGACCCAATGATATTGTCCAAAGTCTTTGATCCTTTGTTTCAAAGATCAATGGTAGCCATAACACACTTGAGCTCTTCCTCTTTTTTGATCATTAGTCCTTCCAAGGCAACTTGAGATATCTCGAGAGTTTCAATCTTTTCTTTATACGTTGCATAGATTTACTGTAGCTCATTCCTCTCTGTTGCACAAGTCAAGAGTTTCGCACAAAGAGCTTGTCGATCATTAGAAATCTTAATGGCGTCATTCCTAGCCTCGGAAATCTCCTTCTTTAATTTTTCATTCTCACTTTTATAAACTTTGAGTTTGATATTGAGTTTGTCATTCAATTTAGATAAGTTAAGAGATTCCTGATACAACTTTTCATAAGCTTGCTCGAGCTCTTCATCATCACTCCCTAAGGATTCATCATCAATGACATTCTCAATCGGCCTCTTCGGATACTCTATTTGTCCTTCAATTTCGGAAGCTGCCATGAAAGCAAGGAATTGTTTATGTCCCTCTTCATTTTGTGCTTCATTGTCATTTTCATCTTTATCAGACTCGGATTCATCATCCCAAGTGATAGCGAAGGCTTTCTTCTTCCTCAAACGATTAGGGCATTATTGAGCAAAGTGGCCAAACCCGTGGCATTCATAGCATTGGACTCTTTCGAAATTCCCTTGTATCTTTCCTTTCTCCTTCTTGGTAATAGAATTAATTTTGAGTTTATCTTTGCCTTTGGATTTATGAGTTGATTCCAAAAGATTAGGATTCTTTTTTAGAAAAGACTTTTTAAATTGTTGTACAAAAGTATCCGTAATCTTGGAATCAATCTCACAATCCCCATCAGAATCCTTTCCAACTCTATGAGCACTACTAAAAGCAATATCATCTTTGTGTTTCTTTTTAAAATTCCTATGTGCCTCACAAGTTTGGAGTTTTCAAACTAAGTGATCCAACTTGAGATTGTCAACATCTTGAGCCTCATCAATAACCGTAACTTTTGGTTGGAACTGATCGGGCAAGGACCTCAAAATTTTTCCTACAATCTTGGATTCCGGTATTTTTTCACCTAAATTGAAACTGGAATTTACAATGTCACTCAACTTCGCATAAAATTCATCAAAGGTCTCACTATTTTTCATTGAAAGGTCTTCGAAACTAGACGTGAGCCTTTGAAGTTTTGAGCGTTTAACAGAAGGAGTGCCCTCATGAATAGTTTGTAAGATATCCCAAGCCTCTTTTGCGACTTCACAATTGAAAATACGATTAAACTCTTCTGATGTGACGGCGCAAAAGAGAGAATTGATAGCTTTACTATTCCAACTACTATTTTGGTAATCGGTTGTGTCCCACTTATCAATTGGCTTGGGAAAAGTTACTCCATCAACAGTAATCGTCAGTTCGGTCCACCCATACATGACAGATTACCAAACTTTTTCATTAATAGATTTTTAAAACAATCTTATCCGAGTTTTCCATAAAGAATAATTGGATCCATCAAGTAGGGGTAGTCGAACCATAGAATTTCCCTCACGAATTGAATCCATTATCACAAATCAAACAAGATCTCGCTCTAATAGATTTTTAAAAAAATAGAGCGACCCGTTTTGATACTAATTGAAAAACCTAAGTGATTCGTGATTAGATCAAGATTTAATTGTGCCAATTCCCAAACAATTAAAATAAATCAACACAATGATTTTAATGTGAAAAAAATCACAATTAGAGCGCCTCCAATTGTGATTAAAAAAACTACGCGCAAAAGCCACAAAATAATCCACTAAGAAGACATAAAGAAATTACACAAGTGTACTCTCAATTACCTAGCAAATCTACGCTCGAATAGAAACGACCCCTATGTGCCTCTTCCAGCCCTGTCTTCACCTCGGAATTGTCTTGCCCAACGTTGAATCCACAACGCCGATGTCGAATCATGACGATGAGCCACTCCGGAATCCACTAAAGCTTCAGGCTCGAATTCTACGGAATCCATCGAAGAACAACACTCTCTTTTGTATTAAATGAAACAAACAATCCTTTGATATATACTTTTCAAACCAGATTTAAACTCAAACAAACATCAAAGAAACTAGCAAAGAAGCTCCGGATATAAACCCTAATATCCAAGAAGAAGACCTGGAAGCCATAACCTTAAAATCAGACTGAAACGCATATTTATAGAAAACAAGGCCGCGATGCTCGCTTGAGCGAAGGAATTCTCGCTCGAGCGAGGAGACTAAAACGCGTATTTTTCCAAGAGTCTTCGCTGGAGAAAATGGGTTTATGTTAGCCTGAGGTGTTTTTGGTGGAGCTATGATCTCTTTGTCAATAAGATCCTGAATCTTATGACGAAGACGAATGCAACGGTTTGTATCATGACCCGATTGTTGATGATAGGCACAGTGTTTAGTGGGGTCATGTCTTAGTGGAAGAGGATTTAGGAGGGGTCGGGGTTCTAGGAGCTCTAGGTGCCCTTTTTCTAGCAGCATTTTCAAAGCTTGAGAGAGATTCATGAAAAGAAGACGGAAAGTTCGGGCTTGGGGCCGAGTTGAAGCGGTTAGACTTTGGCTATTATCAGGAAGAGGGTTTTTGATAGAAATAGTGGCAGTGTTTGCTTCTGAGCATTTCACAATTGTACTACCACTGGTAGTAGCATTAGAATTGCAAACACCATTCTTCCTCATAAGCTCATTACCTTTCACAATGAGGCTTTGTCTGATGGCATCCTTGATTTGAACCCCAATTTTAGGGAGGTCTGTAAAGTTGAATATTATTTTTTGCAATATCTCAGCTTGCCTAGCCATATCTTGTTGCAGCGAATCTACTGATTGCTAAAGACAGATCAGTAAATCCTCTAGATTTGTCAGAGGCTGAGCCATGATAGGGGTACATGGTTGTGCTCTGAACAGAGGTGATCTAGCTGGTAAATGCCGGAACAATGGAATCGGTGAGTCTTGTCTGGCCCTTCTTTGCCTTGCAACTGGCGAAGGAAACACTAGTTGCCCTTGGACTAAATCCTTGACTTGACAAAGTCTATCAACACGAGTCCAAAGTACTCGGGGGATATTGGAGTCTTCTGAAGCTATGGTTCTAGGACTTCATAGCAAAAGAGAAAACAGGCAGCATCTCAGCCCAATTTCACTAGAACGGATATGATCACAGCTGAAAGACTGTACTCCATACTGAATTCTGCCCCACAAACTGATACCTAACTTGCAACTAATACGCACGTTCTTGTACAGTTTCACTGTAAAACACATACCAATTAAGTGAGAACCAAAACACCCCTATGAGGGGGGGAGGGTTACCCTGTCCTAATTTCGTCAGGAACTAGGATTCACTATTCAAACAAAGCAGTTTCACGCAATCCTGTATTCGGGAAAGCATCTTGTCCTAATTTGGAACAGTCTCTATGGCTTTTGATATGCAACTAGGCCAAACGGTCAAAAAGGTACCTTAGCAAGACTACCTAATATACCTCTCACACCTAACACCGAGAAGTGAAAAAAAGATCAAACGGTACAGCAGTAGTCCAGATCCAAGGGTTGTGTTCCTATTGTGGCAAAGACCACGACCGGTCAGCCTTTTGGCAAGTTTTTAGGTAAGCCTCCGGCAAACCGTCCAGGACTAGTAGATGGCAAACACAGTGACTTAGGTGCACCAATGCAAATGCAATGCAAAGAAACATATAAGTATAAATAAAATTTCATATCATGAATTTCAAGTCAAGTTCTCTAAATTCCCTAGCAGAGTCGCTAGAAACTGTAGCTCGACTTTTTCGCGTCCCCTTTCGGAAGTTTGAAAATAAGCCCTACAATATCAGACTCTCGTAGTTCAGAATCTAATCTCATAAGTGCAATGTCAAATAGATAATCACCAAAGAGTCCAAATTCGACAAATCTTTTGGAAAATCGATTTTGAATCAAATTGCCAAAAATATACTGCTTTACCAGATACAGAGTCGCCACTTAAATATTTTTGGAAAATTTAGGAAACCCATGACTCGTGCCAAAGGCCACGTGTCCGTCATCACCAAGATTGTCTTGGCTCGGGAACTTAGGTACGAGAGGGGAAGGTCATGAATGCATTTGAGCACCCCCGCTCGCCTGATCAAAGATCGGCTTCTACTAATCATGATATGAATCTTATGTATATTATATGCTCTTGTTCCGGTTTAATGAGGCTAGCATTACTATGTGATGCACACAAACACAAATATAGACTAACTTGCAAGAATTGGAACACTTCGAGTCATGTTTGTTTTGAAAATTGTTTCGAAATATGTACCACTTGAAAATGTGATCTTATATGAACATTTCCTCAAATTATCCCAATTCAAGCAACAAGCCTTCATCCATAGGCATTCAAGCAATTTATCATTTAAGCAATTAGCCTCATGGCAAGCATGCTAAACATGGTAACAAGCACACTCATGCAACTATGCCAAAGTAAATAAAAGCTCACTTAGTACTTCAAGCAAAAAGAAAAATGAGTTAGAAAAATGCATAATCTTAACTATGCAATACGACTAATACAACACATGCGATATGCAGTTAAATAGGCTCAGCTACTTAACATGGCATATGAAACATTTAAATAGCATGCGGTCTAAGCACGTATTCAAAGAAGTATTGAACTAACAATACAGTTAGAATGATGAACTGAGCATCGGTGCATGCAATACAAATGGATGCAAACATGGAGAATGCTAATTGAAACATGATGTCCCTAAACTAACCATCGTAAGCAGTTAAATAAAAGGAAGAAAGATGTAGGGTTGGAAGACATACACAGTATTATAACATTACGCTCTCACGAAAGAGAGTCTGAATGAATAAGCTAGCTAATTAACTAACTAATTAAAACTAAGCTAATTATTACAAAACCAAATGAAATTAGCTAAACCACTTAACTAATTAATACAACAAATGAATCAACTAACCATTCTAGTTAACTAACTAATTACAAAACGAAATTGAATAACTAATTAACTAACTAGTTAGTTACAATACTTTACCAAATTAACTAGTTACAACTAATTAATTATAACAAATATTTAAGCTAAGCATTTAAACTAAACGGGCTCGTTATGCGAGGAATGCTCATACACGTGCTCGGTTTCTACCCGAAAAGCCACTGTTTTGCTTCCAAAGAGCCTCTGTTGCACAATAGAATACTAACACTGTTGCCCACTTCTAGAATAACTCTGTTCTGCCTTACAAACACACTACTGAATTTTGCATTAGTGGCCGGCCACCCAGTGATGAAGGTTGCCGGCTATCAAAGGTGGTCTGCCGGCCACCTGCCGGCCATGGAAAGTGGCCTGCTGGCCACTGTTGCCCAGTTCATCTTGCTGCAACAGAGGACAAACAGAGCATATTCAGGGTATTTCCAAGGGTTTGTTTATACAACTTACCCCTCCTTTTCATGAGCAAATCAAAGGAGTAGCAAGTTTGGTTCACAAACCATCAATGGATGTAATTTCATTGCATGATGGCTAGTGAAACCAAGTGTACAAGTTCAATAAATGCAATGAAATGAGACTCTCAAAAACCACCTCCCTATCATAAAAGATCAAAGGAAGTGATGACCTAGGAGACTTGAATCATTTCATTACTAGCAAGTATGAAATGGCCCAAGTTCCATATGTTCATCTAACGTTCGATTGAACACAACTAAATTATTATCTTTCACCACTTAGTCCCAATTTTAATTACTCAATTTTAAATTACCAGCCATTCTTTAATTAATTGAGTCCAAAGGGTGAGTTTAAGTCCTCTAATAGAAAGATGGCTCAAACCAAAAGTTTTCTTAGGCATGAAAGAGATATCATACCGTTGGTAATAAACCCTCTTAAGGGATTAAACCATTAAGCATGACACTTCGATCTCATGCTTTAAACAAACAAGTAGTTTGAACCACTCAAAGCAAAACAAAAAGCCAAGAAAAGAGAGAGGTTGCAGAGATTATTAAGAGTGATCACAAGTATGGAAAGCTATAAATAAACACTATCAACTCAAATAAGATGGTAGCTAAGGCCTAAACCACCAATTCTATGAGGACAATTACACTACAAACATGCAATACAAAGCTCAAATGTAATAAACACTTAAAAACAGTGTTAAAATAGTAAAAAAATAGCTTAAAAACAAAATGCAATTAAAAACTTAAAAAAAGCTAGATTAATATGCTAAAACAAAGCATAAGCTAGGCTAGGCTAGTAAGCAAGACACAAGGATGGGAGGCTAACCTTTCCAAATTTGGACTTCAAAACATGATTTTGGCCACTGAAATAACTCTGAAAATCAGTGTTAAAAAGCTCAAAAAGAGTTAACAACAAAGTGGGAAACACAAGGGCAATGGCCTCCAAAATAAGGTACAAAGAAGGGCTATCAACCCCTCAACCTTAAATGGCCTTAAAACCCAAGCTTCAGCCCAAAAACAGAGAGTTTTGACAACCCAAAAACAATGAAAAAACAGTAGGAATAATAACAAATAAAACAAAGCTACAAGAAAAGCCTTAGACCTTTGAAGAGAAGAGCAATTCCAAGCAACAAAACTAAGTAAACACACCTTCTAGAGCTCAAACCAAGCTCAAAAGTACCTCAGCTCAAAGATGGTGAGATTTGGTTAAGGGTGTATAGGCAAAGGTTAAGGTTTTGGAGGCTAAAGTGTAAGAATTTGCTAGAGAGAGAGAGAGAGAAATGTAGAGAGAGAGGAAAAATTTTGATCTCAAAATTTTCTAACCTTAAAACATGAGAGAAGGGTTTCCTATATATATAAAACATGAAATCTCTACAAGGATATCTAGCCCTACATGTGGGGACAGATGCATGCATCTGTGCAAACAGCTGGCACAACTGGCATAAAATATCTACAAAATACACTGGTGGCTGGCTGACCATCAGTGGTAGCCGGTCGGCCATCACTGGTGGCCAGTAAGCCACATTAGTGGCCGACAGCCTAAAAGAGGCCACCAAAAGCTGCAGGCTTGAAGGGCTAAGGCTTGGTCCAAGAATGAGGCAACAAAGGTGTAAGGTTTGAAAGGCTTAAAGCTGTGGCATTCCGCTGAAGACTTCGAGCACTTGACGAGCAAATAAACTCATCATCGGGTGTGCCTGCAATGGTGTCCAAGTCGTAAGGACTGTCAAAAATGGGGTGTCTACAGTGCTTCTCCTTTTGGCCTTTCTAAATCAATGAGTACTGATTACTCGGTCTGTTCTCCTATCCTAGTTTGGTTGAGTGTTTGATTGTGGTCAATTTTGGTGTTGTTACTGTATGCTTTGGGGTCTTTGACTGTGGCCAATTTTTTGTGTTATGCCAAAATGCTTGGGGATCAATTCACTTCCCTTGACATGGAAGGAAGAATGTGGCTAGTTTTGGCATGATCCCCTCAAAGGAGGGGGGAGGGGGAGAGGAATTTAATATAACCATGGTGGTTGGTGGAATTCATTCCTCTCATAGAAATTTATCATTTGAAATCGATTCAAAAGATAAATAAACAAAACTTCAAAATATTTTAAATCTAGACTTATTTATGGCCTCAAATTTAAGTTTAGAAAAAAAAAACAAAACAAAACAAAACAAAAAAAATCATCATCTAATTTGTGAAGACCCCTCACCACCCAAAAATTCCTCCCAAATTTTTTTTGTGACTTTTGACTATTATCTAATTACTTTACTTTTTTTAGTTAGCTTATCTAGTGTAATGTTATGATAATTATATTTGAGTAACATGTTATCATGGGATGGGCTTGTAAAATTAGTATTAGTGTTTACTAGATAAAGAGGAAAATTCATGTGATAATGTGACTAGAGTCATGGAAAATATGACAAAATTGAATTGAAATGAAATGTCCAAATGTATTCACTCCAACACTATTACTCATTTATTATTTTTCCATTTTTTATTTTATTTTATTTTATTTTATTTTTATCAAAGATAGCGTTCAACTGTTAGTATAATTAAATTACACTGGGATTGTTTGGAGTGTCCTAAATAAGTGCACTTTTTTACTTTTTGGACTAAAACGTTGAGGAAAAAAATATGGTTGTTTAGGTTTACTTTTTGACTTTTTATGAAAAAATGTGTATTAAAAAATTGTATAAATTAGTGTGTAGGAGAAGATTAGAGGGTGAGTTGCACGGCTGTCATGTCTGCAAAGGTGGAATAGATGCTAAGAAGTAATTGTCTACTTTTTGGGCATTGCACAGGACGGTGCTGTTCGGCTTGTGGGGGCCATCACGGGTCCCGTTTTGATAATTTGAACCGTTCAATGTGTAGAAATCGTCGAGTACTATATGCCTGTAAAAAATTACGTTGATCGGATATTGATAGCTATCTGATCAGATTTGTTTTTTTCCAACCGTTAATTATAACACCTTTATTTTTTTATACAAAACTGATTTGATCATGTAGTTATCGATATCCGATCAATGTGATTTTTTAATAGACATATAGTACTCGATGAGTTATACACATTGAACGGTTCAGATTATCAAAATGGGACTCGTGATGGGCCCCCACGGACCGAACAACAGTGTATTAAAATTGCACCCCAAATGTGCAATTTTTGTTACACAACGCAGCACAGATCTGAGGCTGTCAGATTGATGTGTTGTAATTTTGCATATAAAATTAATTTTTTAATATTTTTTTTGGTAAATAGTGATAACTTTTTAACTTTTTGAATAACTTTTTAATTTTTTGTCTTTTTTGTGACATGCCAAACTTGGCTTGTTATTCTATCAACTCGAACTCTTGACCATCCACTCACAACATCCTAATATGTGACTACTAGACTATTGGTTCATACCCAATAACTTATTTTCTCATTTCATGATATGCCATTATCCTACTTTTATTTTCCCATTTCATGATATGCCATTATCCAACCTTTATGCCTTTTATGTTGTCCAGTTGTCTTGTGTAACAATGGCAATGGGGTCAAGACGGGTTTATAATGTCCCGTCTTCACATTGAATCATATTAGAGGCATGACAAATCAGAAAGGTAGAAGAGGTGAGGGGTGGAGAGATTAATTTATAACTCTAGGCGTGGTTTGTTTTCAGAAGAAAAATAGAAGAGATTGATAGTAAGATAATTAAGTAAAATTGTATTTGTTTTGATAATAGTTATTGATGTGGAGATTGTTAAATTATTACTCTATAAAAGAAATATAAAATATTAAAAAAAATAAAATTATAATTTTATTTAACAAAAAATACAAAAACATTAAACATTAATATTTTAAAAAATGCCTAACATGTAAATAAAAAAATAAAAAAAAAACCTAATCTCATAGGACTAATTTTCTAATACCATCTTCACCTCCTCCATCTCAATTCCAACACCAAGGCCCATCCCAATCCCATGAGATTATGAATCCCCTCTCCATCTCCCAAAACAAACACAACATATAATGGATTCCACTTTCATCTCAATCCGATTTCCACCTCTATCTCCCAAACAAACGGGCCTAAGAGTTGTAATGTTAATCTACTATTGTTACAAAAGTTAGGGTTGAGCATGGTCCGAATTGGTCCGGATTGAGATAAAATTAAGACTAATCCGTTATCTATGGTTCTTGAAAATTTTGAATCAATTCAATCTGTTTAAATCGTGGAACCAATCCGAACAAATCCGTTTAAACACGGATTGGATTGGTTTCAAACTAGGGTAAACTACCAATAGGTCCTACTTTGGAGACTTATTACCCAATAGGTCCTACTTTGAGACTTATTACCCATTAAGTCCTATTTGATATAATTTATTAAGTGATAAAGACAAATTTATCAGTCTTTTTTTTTTATGAATAATTTTATAGTGATAAATTTATCAGTCTCTTTTTTTATGAATAATTTTTTAGTGATAAATTTATCACTCTCTTATTTTTATAGTGTTAAATTTATTAGTTAGGACCTGTAGGTAAATAAGTCTAGTGAATAGGACTAATTGGTAAGTACCCCTTAAAACTACGGATTCACATAATTAAATAACAAAAAAAAAATATAGAGCGTTTTAATTTTATAAAAACATAATCATAGCATCAAATAAAAGCAACAAACAAAAGCAATAAAATTGGATACACATTACACAAAGCAAAGTTCTTCACGGTATTAAAACTAAACATAGCATCAAACAAAAGCAATAAGAAATGATATTATGTGGGAGGGTCTATAGTATAAATAGAGACTATTTGTATACGATTCGAATCGATTCCAATCCAGAACCGTGGGGTTCAATCTGGAACTAATCTGTGGCCTACAAATTTTCAAATTTTCAATCCGGAACCAAATCACGGATTCAAAAAATCAATCCAAACCTATCGGATTGGACTGGACCGGATCGGATTACGGATTATACGGATTTCTTGCTTAGCCCTAATAAAAGTATGAAAAGTCTGTTATGTTTTCTATTTTTTTAAATTTTAATTTTACCCTCTCAATTCTATTATATTTTTTAAAAGTCATGAACAGAACAATCCTATATAAACTAATTATCTCTTTATGTTTAGAGTTCAACACTAAAAAATGATATATCTTCTTTAAAGAGTTCTATATAAATATCAACAAACTGTTTCCCTTCTTATCAAAAAAAAAAAAAAAATGTCTGACTATTTTTTACACTGATGATGATTGAAGAATAAAAAATAATTACTCTTTTTTACTTCCTGTGTCTGCTTCTATACTGCTATACATAATATTTATTTACAATTGTCCATCATGGATCAAATCACTATGAATAATTTTGGTTGAATCTTAAAATTGTATGTATTCGTTTGAATCTAGACATAGGAAAGTGCATGCATTTTTAAAATAGATATTTGTACTGCATCTCAAAATTTCATAGGTTATTTTTATACACTTTTTTTTTTAAAATTATATTTTATGAATTGTAATATTTCACATGGTACTTTAATAACCAATGTATGATATCAAAATTCTAAATAAGAACTACTTTTGCTGATTTGTTTTTTGAAATATGTTTTTTAATTTTTGATTTTTTATATATTTTCAATTTTGGTAATTAAAGATATTGAAATTTCTTCATATTTTATATTTAAATTATACTTTTATATGAGAATCTAATATCTAATAATTAAAATAGAATTAAAAAGGAAAATATTGGTAAAATTTTTTATATATTCAAACATATACTATTTTTTATTATCATATATTATTATTATTATTTAGTATTTTTTCTAAATAGAATACACAAGAAATTATTTTTAAAGTGTATTTAGATTAAGTGAATTTAAATCTAAAAATAAACTAAAAAATAAAAAATATTAAATTAAGTGAATCTAAAAAGAAAATAAAATGGTTATTAAAAAAAATAGTGTCAAAAACAAAAAAAATATGAAAATCAAAAAATTCAAAACAAAAATTTTTAAAAACAAACCAAACCAAACACTATAAAAAATTCACTATAAAATATTAAAAAATATGAAACCAAAAATATTAAACCAAACACTATAAAGAATATGAAAATCAAACATAGGTTATGTTTGGTTTGGTTTTGGGAGAGTAGTTTTTAAAAATTGTTTTGGGGAGAGATTTTAGAATTTTTTTTGGTTTATTTGGTTGTGTATTTTGAAAGTAGTTTTGGAGTTTGGGAGTTTGGAATTATTTGATATTTTGTTATAATTGAGTAGATGTGTGTGAGAGAAAAAGTGATTGAGAAGGAGAGAGGAGAGAGAGAAAAAGTGATTAATTGATAGGTAAGAGAAAGAAACTGATTTTGAAAATTGTTTTGAAAAATTTACAAACCAAACAAAATTTTTAAAATTTTTTCCCAAAATCACTATAGAAATTCAAACCAAACATAAACTTCTCTTTTTTTAAATCTTTCTTCACTAATCTCTAATTTTACACAAATTATTCACAAATTCTTTTCAATTTTTATGTGAATTTAATAATATAATTAAAAAATGGTGCATACACACAAAAAATGTAACACTAAACATCTATATTATGACCAACTATTTAGTTATGAATAATTAACTTCTCATTTTATAAAAAGATTTCACATATTACTTTTGTGAATATATATAAAAATGTAAATGTAAATTTATATATGTTATTGTATTCATACATTGTCAATCTGTAATGCTATATTACCATCAGATATTTTAATTTCTAACATGTATCGCTTTAATAATATAGTTATATTTGTTAGAAAAAAATTGCGAAATTATGCATTGTTCTCCTATCAACTTATGTTCAATACATATATACATATATATCATACAAATAAATGTCTACAACAAATACTTTCAATAATAAATCAAGACTTTGTAAAACACCTCCATCACGACAATAAATTTTTTTTTTTTTCCTCTCACAGAAAAAAAATCACATTATTGAGGGAAAATGAATTTGAAAATTCATAACAATATGATATCGCCTCAAACCCTTACTTATCAAAATATTTTTATTACAATGAGTTATAATGGTGAGTAAGAAGAAAAACAAGAAGATGGTAAACAAAAATTACAGAAAATCTATTGTAACATCTCTAAGCAAAGTTAGACGAGCTGAAGCAAAAATTGTCATATATGTTGTGAAGTTCAAGAAAAATAATATACCTCATGCACACATTTTAGTCAAATTATAAGGAAAAAAAAAATCAAATGATGCCCAAACATTATCGCGGTAACTCAATGATACAGAAAGTAAATACATCAAATAAAATTTTTTATCAATTTTTGTTATATGCTAATCACTTATAGATGTCATAATAAATTATATAACTTGATAGTTTCATGAAAGTGACCATATAAACACTCATAAGCATCGATCTATAAACATCGTGAAAATAATTATGAAATTTCTATATCGATCAAAACATTAGACTACAATATCATTTCATTTTCTTAAAACAAAACTATTTCACATTTTTTATATAAATGAAAATATACTGATTACTAATATTATATTTTTTATCATGCAAAATCTTCATGGCAATTCTTGATGTATAAAAATATATTACATATTGATATTAATACATTCTTATACCAATCGTATGCAAATAAATATGTAATAGTGGGTTTAATAAATTTGTATTATGAGATGAACTATTAAACAAAATTATGTAATTTTGTAATTAATTTCATACCTTCAATTATATTACAGGTATAGATTATGGAAAATTGAAGTGGGAAGTTGATAGAAAAAAATTTGTATAATACTATACATAGAAAGGACTTACTTATTATTTATTGTTTAAAATAAGATTGTGATCTCAATGTTCTAACTATAAATTAATGTTTATGTTTATAAAAATTTTTATTTATCATTTAAATTCTTTAGCTGAGTATGTATGCATTTCTCACTTAATTATATTTTGGATATAAATCAATTTACTTATATAAGTCTCTGTACTTTGTATAAATATCACATATTAATTTAAGAGATACGTATAATTACAATATTAATAATTAATAAAAAATCACGCACAACGCACATATATAACCACTAGTAAAAATAAAAGATAATATCGTAAAAATAAAAGATAATATCGTATATTATAAATAAAAGTTGCAAAACATGAGCTAGTGGGCCTAGCACTTCCTCTTCTGTAAACAAAACCAAACAAAATTTTTCTAAGAGCCCATTTTTTGTTGGGCTCACGACACTAGCAATTGCATATTGCTTTATACCTAGCTAAGGGTTGTGCTTAGGTTTGGGCTTGGCTCAGAAAATCTCAAGTGCAAATCTTAAGTCCTAGAAGTCATAGTGAATTTTTATAAATTTTACAAAGCTCATAAAAATCATGAATTTTGGGTGGACATAGGACAGGACTCGCCCTAACGAATTTATGGGGAAAAAATAATAATAAAATTGAGCAAAATTTTTTTTAAATAACCTCGAGATATTGATTCGTAATTATATTTCAATTTTAAATAGTGAATATCAATCACAATCAAACAATTAAGACAAATCGACACAATAATTTAATATGAAAAATCACAATTGGAGTACCTTCCATTGTGATAAAAAAAAATTACAGACCAAAATCACAAGACAATATACTAAGAAGACAAAAACAGAAATTACACAAGAGTACTCTCAACTACTTAGTGAATTGAATCAAATCCGATATGCTTCTTCCATCACCATTTTCACATTAGAATTGTCTTACTCAACGTTGAATTTACAACGCTGATGTCGAATTCACGACGATAAACCACTCCGGAATCTATCAAAATTTCAGTCCCAAGTTCTCCGAAATCCACCGAAAAACACCTCTCTCTTTTGTGAACGAAATAATAAGAACAATTCTTGATGCTTGACAATTTATAATTCGTTGATCAATCGATCACCTATACACCAAGAAAACTCATATAAAACAGCTTCCAATAGAAAACACTTTGTCTTTTCTTTCTCTCTAAGATTATGGACAACTTGACCCTAAAAACAACGAACGACGCACTTTTTAGAAAATAGAGTCGCAAAGATCGCTCGAGTGACCACTTCATCGCTTGAGCCAACGCACTAAAATGCATGTCCATTGCTCGAGCCAAGACTCCATCGCTCAAGCGCGTAAATGATTCTCTCAGAAGTTCAATCTGCTTTGTAAAAATATAAGATGATGCCACCGCTCGAGCGTACAATTGACCGCTTGAACAATCACATAACTTTGGCTTCAATTCCCGTACATAATCAGTGAAGTAGCAAACATAAAAGTCTCAAGATCACAAACTCCTTTACATAGGCATAATTCGGGTTTGATTCGCATCCAAACACTCACATCATCACTGAAACATAAGAGCGCATAAAATTACAATTGAAATTTTTTTTATTAAACGAAATTACCAATTACAAAAATTTAACAAACCCTTCAGCCAAAATGGACTAAAGTTGTTGCCTCATTGTGTAGGGTAGTTGTTGGGTTTGACAACCATGTGCGGGGTGAGAGTTGGCCATCATTTTTAATATTGGTCAATATGCATCATATAAATTAGGTGAATTTTATTTTATTTTTTTTGATATTGATATATCTTGATATACCGATTAAAATGAAAAATTATATATAGCCTAATTACTATAAAATTTTCTTTTTGATAATATAAAAAATTCACAACTGCAACACTTAATTTTCTATTTATATTGCTTGATATTCTTGATACGTTATATTGCAAGCGACATTGATATCATTAATAATTTTAAAAATTTGCAACCATAACATTCAATTCTCCATACTCATCGCTTAATACTCGGTTATATCATAAGTTGTATCAATATATCTCCTAGTATCGCCATTTAAAATCATGGTATTATCGTATATCAATGTGCACATTTGCTAAGCACGGGACCCAACATGCTAACCGTTGATGTGAATTCATATTTGATCCCTTCACAAATCTTTCCTTAAATCTTTAATTCACGCATGATCTAAATTTTTGTCAGCCTTTGTTCTTTGGCCTTTTTGTTTTTTTTTTCCTCTCTCCACAAATCTCCCTCAAATCTTGACAACTTAATTCTTTTTTTTTTTTATAATTATTATCAATTTTTCCTCATTCTTCCTTTTTCTTTATAAATTTCTTCTTAAATCCAAAATCCAAATATATTATTAGGAAACAAAAAATGTGTGAACAATACACTCTTTTTCTTTTTTTATTTTTTTATTTTATTAGTAAGTAATGTAAACAAAATACAAGATGTGATTGGTCTAAATACGTGGACCTCATACCAAAAAAAAAGTGTAATGTTCCCATCCAAAATTTTACGCCCCACTATTTTCAACCAATTAAAATGTGTATATTGTTCACACTCTTTAAATGTTTAAGCAAAATAAAACTCAATGAGCAGAAAGCCTCATTGTAGTTTCTATATCTCCCTATTGTCTAGTATTTTTGCAAATCTTCTTATATATATATATATATATATATATGTCAATATGATCTGAAGCATATTAACGAAGAGCGGCAGTGTAATTAGTTTAGTACCGACCTTAATTAATTAGATGTTCCGTGATTCATTTTTTGATTTCATAGTAAATCATCCACGTTTTTGCTACTATTAATGATTTGAATCGAGAAATATTAAATATTAAACTAACACGAGCCTGTTAGATGACGCAATGCTTTTAGAGATTGTTTACTGACTTTCCTAGAAAGTGTCTCTGGGAAAATGCTAGGAAACTTGGCTAGTGTCATTCTTTTCGTAATTATACAACCGCTTGACTGATTATTAAACTAAATTAAACTATCTTCGTAATTATACAATTATTGACTGATTATTAAACTAAACTAAACTATCTTGGCTCAAGAAAGTGCCTCCTATTTTTGGTTCCTAGCTGAGGTCACCTTCTATTTAAGGAGCAATTAAGGTCTTACTCTAGATGTAAATTAATATATTTGTGTTGATATAAAAAATAAAAAAATGCAAGTTATGTAGTGTGTATATATAGGATAGGATTATATGCTAGCCTAAAACGATATCGTGTAGGCTTTATACGGTGTAATGTGCCCATTTATCAACGCTGTTTTTGACATTGTGTCAAACAAATAAAACAAACAAAATTATTTTGAAAGGGTCTTGAAAATATATATAGAAGTTATGTGTTAAAATAATACATGTTATTTTAGTGTATTATTTTATTTGAGTTATATTATTTTTCTATCACATTATTTTAAAAAAATCAAAAAATATATTAATCTAGCACTCCTCAAACAACTCCACAGAGTGAATGACTGCCATCAAAATTGGCCCTGTTTGGTAGAGTTTTTTTTTTTTAAAAACTAAAATATAATAATAAAAGAACATAAGCTAAAAACACTCTTCTCCTAGTTTCTAAATTATTAATTTTTTCAGTTTATTTAAGTTATTTCTCTCTAATAAATTATAAATAGAAGTTGTATCAAACAATCTAATATAGATTCTCAAATTAAAATAAGTTATAATCAGCTTCATCAGATGCAATAAACATCCCCATTGTCAAATTATGAGTGAATTCAATCATTTTGATAACGATTTTGACATATTTTTATTTTATAGCAAAATTCTCTTTTGAGAATCTTTTTTTTTTTTTTTTTGTCCTTTCTTTCATTGTTAATTAAAATACTCAAGCTAAGCATTCAATTAGGGCCTGTTTTTTAAAATTCTTTATTCTATTCACGATTTTATATTTAATTTCTGATTCATTAATTCTTTAGGGTTTTTAAAATTGATTTTTCTGTATAAATGGAATATTGTAATTGTGGAAGACAAATTTTGATTTTTAATAAAATTTGAGATTCACTCTTTTTCCCTTACATTTGTCTAAAAATAATAAGGTAATAGAAAATTTTGAGCTCCAATATTCATTCTGAAATAAAAGAATTTAAAATGGGGTTGTATCTGTTTTCTTTTCTCCACAGGCTTACTCTACATGAGTATAGTAAGAAGCCAGCTGGAGAGAAAAGTAAAGGCACTCAATAGGGAATAAGGATTCCCTCCTTAATTTCTTTCTTTAACTTCTTACTTGTTGAGTCATCGGGTTTGCTTTTGGACACAATTTTGATAATTTGAATCGTTTATATTTTAAGATTTGTTGAGTATATCATACTTGTAAAAAATTAAATTGATCAGATATCAGAAATTATGTGTTCTAATCATCGAACTACAAATCATTTTTTTTTAAAATTTAATAAATAGTTTTTAGAACACATACTTTTTGATATCTGATCAACTTAATTTTTTATAAGTATAATATATTCAACAAATTTTAAAATATCAACAGTTCAGATTATCAAAATGAAACTCAAAAGTAAGTCCAATGACTTAGCAAATAAGAAGTTAAAGAGAGAAGCGAAGAAGGGAATCCTGATTCCTCAATACGTCCCCCTCCTACCCAGGCTATGTCACCTCCCAAATAAAATTAAAGTTCAATCACGAGAGAGAGAGAGAGAGAGGTGAAATCCAGCACAACATTTATCTAAGATTAGTTGACTCTCTCTTTCTCTCTCTTTTTCCTAAACAAGTCCTTCCTACCCCAAAAGAACTCCCAACAAACAATTATCCTAAACAAAACGTTGGACGCGCCTTTCATGTGTTCAGTGAAGATGCCGTGGGTATTCCTGGCCCATATTATTATTATTATTACTCATTCACTTTATTCTAATATATATATATATATATTATATAGCAAAATCATGATTCTGGATTCTCATGTTTATGAATGTGAGGGCTGTCACTGTTAAGATTTTAACCCCAAAATAATAATAATAATGAAAATTTTATGGGTGAGTATCATATCTCATTTAGATACGATTTTTGAGATTTTTTATTATGACTTATTCGGATATTAGTTATAATTTATTGATATTGTTTATAATATTATTCTAATTATGATTCAAAAAAATTTAATTATACCTTATACAGTGCTTGGTTAGGATTCACTTTTTTTTTTATTATTATTTATAGTTATGATTCCATTGAAATATCACATTCGTGATAATTAACGTCACATATTATAATTTGCATATGGAATACACTCTTTTTGAGTGTGTGTACCATATCATTACTCAATAATACAATATTTACCATCTATTCATATCTTATTTTACACGGTACAACTTTTCTCCAGTTCATTTTCGGACTAGACGGTGTTGTTGGGTTTGACTCCGAGCCCATCTTAACGATCCAAACCGTTTCAAGTGTAAAACTCGTTAAGTATATGATCCCTGCAAAAATCACATTGATTAGATTTTGATAGCCACTTGATCATATTACATTTGTGTTTGTGATTTATTTTTAAAATCATAATTACCATTGAAACAAATGCAAAAATGATCAAATGACTATCGATATCCGATCAATGTGATTTTTTGCAAGAATGATGTACTCGACGAATTCTACACATTGAAACGGTTTGGATCATTGAGATGAGCTCAGAGTCAGGCCCACTGGGGCCCAATAATACTGCCTTGTTCAATTTCGGACTGGAGAGAAGCTCTAGCCTATTTTAAATACCATCTCATGTAGCACAATTATTATCATTGGATATTAATGGAGCTTATGTGCAATTCTTTGCATTAATAGTTGTGATTGTGCTATATGAAATGGTATTTGAAATATGGTATAAATAGATCATAAATGTAGCATTATTGGAAAAAAAGAAAGAAAAAGAGAGTAGAAGTCTCGAAGTTAATTAGAAGAGGGAACAATAACTGATTCATAATTAAAATGCAGGGCAAATTACACTCGCAGTTCTTGTAATTTGTGTGTCAATATGGTCTTTATAATTCTAATTGCATCAATTTTGCTTCTAAAATTTTTATAATATGTCGATCTAGTCTAATTTGGAATGAATTGATATTAAGAAACAAAATAATCCATTTAGTATTCTCAAAGTAATTGAAAGGTTAATGTATAATTTAGAATGAATTGTTTCCTTTTGAAGAAACAATTTTCTCTTAATTTTGTTTAATTTCTTAATAGATATTATTAATTGGATTAAATTATCACAATATGAAAAATTAAATGACAACATTAATATAATTAAAACTATAAGAATCAAATTGATAAAAACATAAAATAAAATTACAAGGATAGTGGTAAGATTTGGCCTAAAATGTAAATATCAAATACTAGTAGTAGAATCATGTTACATCAATATTAAGGAAACAAATGAGATGACCACAGGTAACCAGTAGCCAGTCATATCAACGAGTTTAAATTTGTTAGAACTATATTGGTTTCATAATTTTAACATTTGTAATATGGGTGGGCCCATAAAGGACATGGCCCATCACTTAAGGCCCAGTCCACGATTCTCAATATTCTTGAAGCCCAACGTCACACCAAGCACCAGTGACATCTAAACACTTGGCATGTAAAGAACCAGCCACATCAGCAGATAAAGATCCTGCAAAGTTATTGCACCACACATCAGTCATTAATGAGGTTCCCTGCAGCATTTATTGCGATAACTCCTCTCTGTCGGAACAGAACGGCCTCACCATGAACAAGGCAAGCTAGAACATAGACTTTCGGCCAACGTGACAGGTCGGAAGGGATAAGGAATGATTAGTAGAGGATATAAGCAGGTTTCGAAGACAAGGCAAAGGTTAAGCTTCTCTATCACCGACCTATCCCTGCATTCCATTTCTCTCTTTCTAACTTGCTTGTCAGAGGGTTCGCTGGGGGACTCCCCGTTCCCCGTCGAACTCTTGTGCAGGTCTCTCCGTGGGCTTGGCGTCTCGGGCACCAGTTTGGGAAGCGTGGATCAAACCGACCTGTTCCGCCTGGAACTCGCTGTATCATCAGTTGGCGCCGTCTGTGGGAAACCTTTCTGCTCCGTGTGGCAGTTGTGCTCATTGCCGCCGGAGACCCATCCCCGATAATCCCTATCTGCCACCGCCCAGGGTGGATGGTCATAACTAGATCCATGGCCTCTCAACCTAACGTTGTCGACCCCCAAGCCAACCTCCTAACCTAAACAACCCACCGCAGTATTTCACGGAACTCACCAACAGCATTAACCGCTTAGCCGAACAAAACCAGACTCTGATCAATGCTTTGCTTCAAAGAGACCTTTCCATCCCTCCTCCTCCACCTCAAGACATCCCACCCAACTGAGAGTGAGCCCCGAGCCATCCTATCCAACTGTCCCATCCATCCAACTTGGAAGGCTTGCGACCCCTTCCTCCAGATATGAACCCGCTACCTCGGGCCCTACACTCATCGGTCCAGGCACCCACCCCCGAGGAAGAGGCCAGCAGTGTCCAGCCTCCGTTGCATTCCGGTAACGAACACGTTCCTCTTTGGGACGCAGAACTTCGAGCCATGAAACTCCAACTGCAAGGAGTCATGCAAAACATACAGAATAAACCCTCCACCACAGCCAACTCACAATTTGTTGCCTCCATTAGGGACAAACCCCTACCCCCTAAGTTCAAAATGCCCTCGATCGACTCTTTCGACCGCACAACTGACCCAGTCGACCATTTGGAGACTTACAAGACCCTCATGGTCCTCCATGCATTCCCCGACGAGATCATGTGCCGGGCTTTCCCCGTAACACTTAAGGGGTCGGCTCGACTCTGGTTTAGTCAACTACTAACAGACTCTGTCTTTACTTTCCAGCACCTAAGTGACTCATTTCTCAGCCATTTCATTGGTGCCCAGTGCCAGTGACGTCCGGCAACCCAACTCCTCAACATCCGTCAGTCGGAAGGGGAGTCGCTGCGCAGCTTCGTCACCTGCTTCAACACCGAAGCCCTGCAGGTAGCAAAAAACGATGACAAGGTCATTCTCACGGCTTTCATGGCCGGTCTATGATCGTCTGATTTCTTTTTTTCTCTCTCCAAAAACCCCCAACCTCCATAGCGACCTTACTCTCCAAAGCCCAAAAATACATGAATGTCGAAGATTCCCTAACCGCCCGACAAAATCCTACAACCAAAAACCCGACCTCCAGAAAGAAGAGAAAGGACTCTGAAACCAGAAACGCCCAGTACACTCATCAAACACCTTAGTATACCGACCGACCTACCCGAGCTGACCGGTCGGCGCCTACCCAACCGTTCGGCCGATTCGAACGCTACACAACCCTCAATTCCTCCATGGAACAAGTCCTGAACCAGATTCAACGAGATTATCCTTTAAAATGGCCCCAACCGTCTCGGTCTCCTTCCAACCGGCGAGACCAGTCCAAATACAGTCGTTTCCATAAGGACCACAGCCATAATATCGAGGAGTATGTTAATCTCAAAGACCAGGTCGAGGGCTTGATACGCCAGGGGCGTCTCAGTCGATTCACGGCAGACCGCCATCAGCAAAGGCAGAAGACTAAACCTACCAGAAACAACCGTCGGCACACCTCTCCTCAACAACCCGCACAACCCAACCAAGGTCATGATCGGCCCCCACAGCAACCCCGGGCACAAGGCAACCCTGCCCCCCCGATTGGAGAGATCAGAGTTATTGCTGGAGGGCTTGCTTGTGGAGGACCATCTCGTTCGGCTCAACGGGAAGAACTCAAGAAAATAAGGCAGGGCTTAGATAAAGAAGTTGCAACATTGGACCGCCCTTTCAAAAAGCCCAAGCAGTGGATGGAGCCCATCACCTTTACGGAGGCCGATTGCACAGGCATCTGTTACCCCCATGACGACCCCCTCGTCATCTCTGCTCTCCTCTCCAATTACAAAGTCAGACGGGTGCTCGTCGACAACGATAGCTCTTCAAACATCATCTTCCTCAACGCCTATCGCTAACTCAAGGTCGGGGAAGAGAGTTTGTCTCCTCTCCAAACCCCACTGGTTGGCTTCACTGGAGACCGGGTGACCTCCATAGGCTTCATCGATCTTTCCATCACTATCGGAGAATACCCGCGGCAGACCACAAAGCTGTTGACTTTCCTCGTCGTCGATTGTCCCTCTGCTTACAACATTATCCTCAGCCGTACCGCCCTAAATGCTTTTCAAGCTGTCACATCCACTTTTCATCTAGCCGTAAAATTCCCTATCGACCTTGGGGTCGGTACTATGAGGGGAGAGCAGACCGTGGCCAGAGAATGTTACGTCGCTTCACTTAAAGAGGTCAAGCTGAAGGAGGCTATGATCATTGAAGGACTCGACGTCAGAGACGAAGACGAGCTGGTCTGAGGAGAACCAGTTGAAGAGCTTATCGAGGTCATCATCGACCTTACAAACCCGACCAAAACTGCCAAGATCAGCAGCCAGCTATCCCCCCAAACCAAGGCCGACCTTACAGCCCTCTTGATCGAGCACAATGACGTGTTTGCCTGGACCAAGTCCGACATGCCAGGTACTGATCCCTCCTTTATCACCCATCGTTTTAGCATTGTGCCCCATTTTCCGACCCTTCCGCCAGAAGCAGCGCATTTTTCACCCGGAATGCAACACATCTTATTGCTTCTGAAGTAGATAAACTTCTTGAGGCACAGTTTATCAAAAACGTGGACTACCCCAGATGGCTGTCAAATGTGGTCCTGGTCCGTAAAAACAACGGTAAATGGCGACTCTGTGTCGATTACTCCGACCTCAACCGAGCTTGCCCCAAAGATAGTTATCCCCTTCCTCGCATAGATCTACTTGTTAATGCCACGGCCAGACATCAAATGCTCAGCTTCATGGACACTTTCTCTGACTACAATCAAATCCTGATGCACCCATCGGATCAAGAACACACCTCCTTCATAACTGATCGGGGGACTTACCACTATCGTGTCATGCCATTTGGGCTGAAAAACGCCGGAGCAACTTACCAACGGTTAGTCAATGCCGTTTTTCATCACTAGATAGGGCGGAACATAGAAGTGTACGTCGACGACGTGCTTGTCAAGAGCAAACTCTCCTCTGATCATCTGATAGACCTGCGGGAGACCTTCGACACTCTGTGTAAGTATCAAATGAAGCTGAACCCAGAGAAATGCGCCTTCGGCGTCGGATCTGGAAAATTCTTGGGTTTCATGGTCAGTCAACGGGGGTATCGAGGCTAACCCCGAAAAGATCAAGGCTCTGATAGAAATGCAATTGCCCAGAACAGTTAGAGAGGTTGAAAGGCTTACGGGCAGAGTCGCCGCCCTCAACCATTTTATTTCCCGCGCAACAGGCAAGTGCCTCTCCTTCTTTAAAGTCCTTCGGCAGGCTTTTGAGTGGTCGACAGAATCCGAAGAAGCCTTTCAGCAATTAAAGCAGTGCATGGCCAATCCCCCCTTACTTTCTCAGGCGATCACGGGTGAGCCCCTTTTTCCTACTTAGCTGTATCAAACACTGCGGTCAACGCAGCCCTCATCAGGGAGGACGGCTCTGTCCAGAGTCCGGTCTACTACATTAGTCGGGCTCTCAGGGGAGCAGAACAGAACTACCCACTGTTGGAAAAGATGGCCCTGGCCTTGGTCATGGCCTCAAGACGACTCCGACCTTACTTCCAGGCCCACCCCATTATCGTTCTCATTGACTAACCTTTGAAGAAGATAATGCAACAACCAGAGTTGTCCGGCAGACTTATGCAATGGTCGGTCGAGCTCAGCTAATTTAACATCTCCTACCGACCTCGAATGGCGATCAAAGGACAGGCTGTCGCCAATTTCATCATGGAATTCACTAATCCCACTCCAGACGCGGCCTCCCCGCCCAAGCAGTTCCATACTGAGGCAGAGGATCCCTACTCTTGGACCCTCAATGTTGATGGATCATCCCGCAAAGAAGGCAGTGGGGCTGGTCTTATCCTCACCACCCCCGAGGGTGGCTATTTCAAATGTGCTCTCCGTTTCCTGTTTGAGGCAAGCAACAATGAGGCTAAGTATGAGGCCCTGGTAGCAAGTCTTTGCTTAGCCAGAGACATTGGTGTGAGCCACATCCGAGTCTTCAGTGATTCCCAATTGATCGTTGGACAAATCACGGGGGAATTCGATGCCAAGGACGACACAATGCGGGCCTATAGAGATATTGCACTCCTCCTTGCCCGCCTCTTTAACACTTTCCAGATCAAGCACATCCCTCAGACGGAAAACTCTAAGGTAGATGAAATGGCTCAATTAGCTTCGGCCGACCAGTTCGACCTCAGCTATGGCATCCGCCTTGAATACCTGGTCCACCCTACCATTGCCCCACACCACCAGCAAGTCCACTTCCTTCAAAATGAACCTATTCCATGGACGGCTGACATCCTCCTATTTTTGACAAATGGGGAATTGCCAAACGACAAACAGCAGGCCGCCAAAGTCAGGGCCCGGTCGTCCAACTACATTCTTATCAGCAGCCTCTTGTATAAACGTGGCTTTTCGCGCCCATACCTGAGATGCCTCAATCCTGCTCAAGCGACCTACGTAATGAGGGAAGTCCACGAGGGAGTATGTGGCAATCATTCGGGCGTCAAGTCATTAGCCCATAAATACTTCGCACCGGTTACTTCTGGCCTACTCTCAACTAAGATGCCACTGAATTCGTGTGTAACTGTGATAAGTGCCAACGCTTCGCCAACATCCCTCATGCTCCCCCTACAGAACTGATCACACTTTGCAGTCCTTACCCATTCGCCAAATGGAGGATCGACTTAGTTGGCCCATTGCCCACCGGTCGAGGCCAAACCAAATTTGCAATCGTTGCCATTGATTACTTCACTAAATGGGTGGAGGCGGAACCCCTCGCCACAATTACCGAGCGGAACACAACCCGATTCATCTGGCAGTCGATCGTATGCCGATTTGGCATCCCTCAAGCTATCATCTCCGACAACGGCAAGCAATTCGACAATGCCAAGTTCAGGAAATTCTGTGCAGAACTTCAAATCCAGCCATGTTTCTCTTCTCCAGGTCATCCCCAAACCAATGGCCAAGTTGAGGTTACCAACCGTTCCCTTCTGAAGATCATCAAAACTAAGTTAGAAGCCGCTAAGGGACTCTAGGCTGAGGAATTACCAAATGTACTTTGGGCCTACTGCACTACAGCCCGAACTCCCACTGGGGAGACCCCCTTTTGTTAACATACGGCGCTGAGACGGTCATCCCAGTGGAAATCGGCCTGCCCACCCCAAGAGTTTTGCACTCGAGTCCAGAATTAACGGAAGAATTGTGTCTGGCTGACTTGGACCTGATCGAAGAGCTTCGCGAGACCGCTGCCGTCAGGCAAGCCTCATACCAACAAAAAATGAAGACACACCACAACCGCAAAGTCCGACTGAGGGAGTTTGCCGTTGGGGACTTAGTCTTGCGCGAAGCCACTCTTGCTACCAAAAATTCGGCCGAGGGCAAACTGGCCGCCAAGTGGGAAACCTTACGTTCCTTACGTTGTCAAGGCCAGACCTCGCCCCGGCACTTATCGACTCCAGGATATGGAAGGCCGAGACCTCCCCCACCCGTGGAACACTAACCACTTGAAGCGCTATTTCCAGTAAAGCACAATCTACACGTTTGTATTGATCAATTGCTGGATGTTCTTTTTCACAATCTACGTGTTTGGTTGTTTTTGTCCTTTTCATACATGGTGTAAATTTGCGGAAAACATGCTACGTGATAAATGACAATGATCTTACACTTCTGTTATCTGCATTGTGTTTTAATAAAGACTTACTAAGACTGAGTTAATTCAAGCCTCAGCCAGACTGAGCACGAAGGTCTTAACCAGACTGAGTTAATTAAAGCCTCAGTCTCGAAGGGCTTACCCAGACTGAGTTAATTAAAGTCTCAGCTAGACTGAGCACGAAAGCCTCAGCCAGACTGAGCTAAGTAAAGCCTCAGCCAGACTAAGTTAAAATTCAGGTCCACTGAGCACGAAGGGCTCAGCCAGACTGAGTTAATTAAAGCCTCAGCTAGACTGAGCACGAAGGGCTCAGCCAGACTGAGTTAATTAAAGTCTCAGCCGGACTGAGCACGAAAGGCTCAGCCAGACCGAGCTAAGGAAAGCCTCTGCCAGACTAAGTTAAAATTCAGGTCCATACTACGACCTCTTTTGACACCCTTGACATTTTTAATTTTACATTAATTCAGACAACATCCAGATCCATAGTCATCAAAGCCAACCTTTTTCTAACACTTTTAACATTTTAATGTGTACCCATTTTTAATGTTTTTGCATCATGATCCTCTTTCATAGTTCATGCACAAGTCTTAATGTATACCCATTTCTAACCTGCTTTGGCATTTTCATTATTTTGCAATCTACAACTCACAAGAAATAACAACAGTACAAAAAAGCACAACTCATTATTTTATTTACAAACTTACACGTAATCCACTACAGCAATTACAAAAAAAAAAAAAACAAAAACAAAAACAAAAGAAAAAAGGAACACAAAACAAAACAACAAAAGTACAATCTTCTACATCGCTCACCCTTCCTCACTAGAGGCCAGGTCTTCCTCCTCAACCCTCTCGTCCAGGGGGGTCTGGGCAACGCCGTTTTCATCTATTTTCACAGTGCTAAAGTCCAAGTCTGGGAACAGCTCTTTCGCTTTACGTTTGAAGGTCTTCCAGCCGCTGTCCCAGAACTTAGCCATCTCATGTTTGTAGAAGTCCGACCGCTAGAAGCTTTGGATCACTTCCTCTTCACTCCTTCCTCCAACAGCCGCACCCGACGGCCCAGCACCCCCCTCAACCTTCTTTGCCAAGCTGCTAGCGACAGTGGCATCAATGGCCATCTAGAAGTCGGCGGACCCCTTGAACTGTTCTACATCCGCCATACACAGGTCGGGGTACGCCGTCCTCTCAGATGCCAACTTAGCCTTCTCCTCTGCCAGGGCCTTCTCCAACTCTTCCTTCTCAGACGCCAGTTGCGCCCCCCCTCCACCAGCGCCTTCTCTAACTCGGCGATCCTCTGATCTGCTTCTTCCTTTTCCTTGATCGACTGAACGCGTAAATCTTCACTACAGACCATGGCCTCATCCCACATTTCATTGGCGACGGTGCAGGCTTTCTGGGCCTTCTCAAGTTTCTTCTGCTCTCCAGCCAACTGGAACTCGAACGATACCACCTTGCGGCGTTCCGTCTCCAGCTCTAACTTGGTTGCGAACAGCTTAGCATTCGCACGATTTGCTGAATAGCCTTGCATCATCGCCAACACTTCCATTTTCTTGGCCTTCTGGGCATACTCCAGCCCTCTAGCACACGCATTTCATGCGGCTTTCCTCCAGCCCCCAGTCTCCATCCTTAAACTTTCCAGCTGGGCCTTCACCTCCTCCAGCTTTGTCTTCAGTGGCCCTACTTCGCCTTTTGCGCGCGCCGCTTTGTTCAGCAAGGCTCCTGCTAAGGTCGTTGCTTCCATCTGGGCCGAGCAAAGCCCCCTTAGTAGTTCGGCCTCTGTAAGACTCGCCATCGAACGCACGGCCGCGTCCTCTACTACTCCCAAGAGCCGGTCTACAGCAGTCCTAGCTTCACCTCCTTCTCCTCCCAGTCGCCCAGACACTACTCGCGCATGGTAGATGGCGGTCTTCAGCCTCGCCTCCCTTTTTTCTCCTTGAGGCACAGGACCCCCCTTGGGCAGTTGCTCCATCCCTTGCTCGGGCCCAACCGCCCCACTTTCCACTTGTGTTTCGGGGCGCATGGCACTCACGTGTTCTTTTACCACTTGGGCCCCTTGACCTTCGTCCTCTTGTGCTTTTGGGACGACCACCCCTTCTGGAGTTACCTCCACCCCTCCTTCCTTCACCTTCTCCACCATGGGGGTGTCCTCGCTACCAACCCTCATATTCTTCAAGCTTGGCGCATCCTTACTCCCCTCAGTGGCGACTCTTTTCTTCTTCGATCTCTTTAGCCCTGCCTCCACCTCTCGTTTGCCCATCTCTTTCAGTGGATCTATAGGTGGTAGCAATGGGAAAAACTCAGTCAGGTCTTTGTCCCCCAGAGGCTTAAGACGAGGTCGGATCCTCTTATTCATCACCAATTTCGGGGCAGGCCCTAGCTTTGTCTCCTAATATTTATCCGCTTTGGCAAACAATCTCCTCTTCTCCTCCTCCTCATCCTCCTCCTCCTCCTCCTCCTCCGCCTTCCTCTGCACCTCCAGCTCCTCTCTTGCCGGATCCTCCCCCAACGGTTGCGGTCCCAAGTTCAGGGCAAACAACGTTGAAGGAAGGACCAGCTCGTCCCACCTCACTTCCTTCTCTTCCCTCCACTCCCTCACCGTCTTCACTCGGTCTTCGACCGCCACGTCCAACCTAGGCTCAACTGATTTAGTGGGGACCTTCCATGTTGTTCGAACTCCCCTTCCACTGTTCATTGATACAAAAAACCATCTCAGCCTCCATCCCTTCACCGAAGACGGCAACCCCGCCACTACACCTCGCCCCGTTACTACCTGCAACGTCACCCACGTCTCCTGTTGACTGGAGGCCTTGTAGCAGGAGAAAAATTCCTCTATAGTCATGGCCACTCCTCCGATCGCTTGCTGCCAGGAACTCGCACAGGCCATTAGTATTTTCCAGGCGTTCGGCATTAACTGCCCTAGCGCCACTTCTAGTTTGTTCAGGACGTCCACCACTATTTGGGGGAGAAGTAGCCTCAAACCTCCTTGCAGCGCTTCCTCGTAGAGGCTGAATTTATCCGGCCGCACATCCGACGCCCTCTCATTGGATGTGGGCAGCCTCAGCCCTATTTCTGAGAAAATTTGGTACTTCCTCCTTATTCCCTCAAACTCCTTTGCCGTAAGTATGGATCTGTCTGGCTTGGTATGCCAGTGGTCCGGCTCCACTTGACTAACAGGTCTCGCGGTTGCAATCATTGTCGTAGGACAAGCCCGCACCGCCTGACTAGCTACCCTACCCTCCCTTCGCTCTGCACGGTACTGTTTCGCCAACTCCACCGCATCGTCGTCACCTAACAAATCAAGCCTTGCGGCAGGCACTTCCTCTTGCGCCATTTCTCTTGCGTATCTACGAATTGCTTCGGACGCGGGCACAAGAAAGTTCACAAAGTGTTGCAGAAGTGTATCACTCGACACAAATGGGTTTACTTCTGGGACACTTTGGTTTTTTGCAATAAGATAGGTAAAGCGGATAATCCCAAACGCCCAAGGTTTGTCTGTATTCCAAGGGTCAAGACTAAATTTTGCCAGTTTGCAAAATTTTCAAATTTTTTCCAAAATCGCCTTTTCAACATCCTATATTACCCTATCCCTTCGTTTCTTGTTAAAACGCATTAGCTCCCCTACCATGGGATTCCGCCACGTGTACGACTACGATCCATTGCCTCCTTCCCCTACCCCATCTATTCCACTTCACATCACCACGTGCCCCGTCGCTCCTCGAGCCTTGTGTCCTGCCACTCCAATTTCTCACTCGGTCACCCCTTCGCGGCTGGCCCTCCTCTCAGTCGACTCTCTCACTCGGTCACCCCTCGTGGTCGGCCCTCCCCTCAGTCGACCCTTTCACTCGGTCACCCCCTCGCGCCCAGCCCTCCCTTCAGTCGACCCTCTCACTCGGTCACCCCTCGCAGCCGGCCCTTCTCATGGTCGGTCTCTCCACCCGGCCACCCTTCCAACCCTCATTTTCTTCCTTATTCCCTTCGTTGGACTAAAGCTGCACTTGGGAATGGGGGACTACTGATATGGGTGGGCCCATAAAGGACATGGCCCACCACTTAAGGCCCAATCCACGATTCTCAATATTCTTGAAGCCCAACGTCACACCAAGCACCAGTGACATCTAAACACTTGGCATATAAAGAGCCAGCTACATCAGTAGACAAAGATCCTGCAAAGTTATTGCACCACACATCAGCCATTAATGAGGTTCCCTGCAACATTTGTTGCGATAACTCCTCCCTGTCGAAAAAGAACGGCCTCACCATGAACAAGGCAAGCTAGAACATAGACTTTTGGCCAACGTGATAGGTCGGAAGGGACAAAGAAATGATTAGTAGAGGATATAAGCAGGTTTCAAAAACAAGGCAAAGGTTAAGCTTCTCTATCACCGATCTATCCCTGCATTCCATTTCTCTCTTTCTAACTTGCTCGTCGGAGGGTTCGCTGGGGGACTCCCGTTCCCCGTCGAACTCTTGTGCAGGTCTCTCCGTGGGCTTGACGTCTCGGGCACCAGTTTGAAAAGCGTGAATCAAACCGACCCGTTCCGCCTGGAACTCGCTGTATCATCAATTTGATTTTGCAGTTGCTGGAGAAGTTTCACTTTTTAAATATATATATATACATATATATGGTTTTAAGATTTTTGACTTGTATATATTCATTCAATGAAACTGATTTTTTCCTAGAAAAAAAATAATAATAATAAAAAAATTCAAAACCTGATGATGTTTACTACCCATAAACATGACTGCTTAATATCGAGTTCCAATTTGCTTTTTTCTAATGGTCCTAGGCTATAAGCATGGAAAATTGCTTTTAGTATCGATATGTGTGAAAATAGTATAAAAATGTACACAAATGAGTAAAAAAGTGTTTAGACATATATTAAAAAAGGAAAATGTTTTTTAGCTCGAAAAATTTTGTACCTAATGTCCCGAAATTTTTTTTTTTTTCCTTTCTTCTTCCTCAGTCTGTTGCAGGGAGAGAGAAAGAGAGAAAGAGAGGGAGAGGGAGAGGCCGTCGCCGTCGCCGATCGCGCCTTCGCCTTCGCCCGGCGTCGCCTCTGGTTGATGGCCTCTGCTCCGATCGTCGCAGCTCCGCCCCGCCGCTCCTCCGCCATGGTTGATGGCCCCTCCAGCTCCGCCCCGCCCCGTCTCCGCCGCACCTCCGCCCTGGTTGATGGCCCCTCCAGTTCCGCCCCGCCCCGCCTCGCCTCCTGCTTCTTCCTTCTCCTCCTCTTCTTCTTCTTCTTCTTCTTCTTCTTTCTTTGTTTCTGATTTTCTTCTTCATCTGAAAAAAAAAAAAAAAAAAAAATTCAAATCGCCGAAAACGGCGTCGTTTGAATTTCGGGGTAGATTCGTGCAAGCTCTTTCGAGCTGCCAATCGCAACTCATTAAAAAAATACATTTGAATTTTTTTTTTCTCATTATTTCGATTTTAATTACAGCCTCTAATATTGGCATATAATATAACTCACAAATATATATAATAAAACTTGTCCAACGAACTGTGGAGGAGGAACTATTCGCTTTAACTTAAAGAAATTCCATTCGCTTTAATTTATTGAGCAACACTATGTATAAAGAATTTATACACAAAAAAATATGTAAAATATTTACGATAAATTACAAGTACACCCCTTAAAATTTGTTTAAAATATGAATTATCCTTTGTGGTTTGGAAAATTACAAATATTTCCTTGTTAGATTTTTTTATTTAACAGAATTAATTGAAAAAATGAAATTTCTAACTGTTCACCTATACAATAATAAAATTATTTGAATTATTAGTTGAAATAAACTTTTAGCATTATTTAAAAACTGTTAATTAACTTGATGATTTATTAATAAAATGATTTATTTATTATGAAATTAGAAATCTTGGGAGGCATAATGTAATTTATAAACTTACAAGGAGTAATTTATAATTTAAGTAAATTTTAGGGATATATTTATAATTCATCCAAATATTTAATAATTCAGATTCATCTAAGATATGAATTCTACCATATGAAAAGTTAACGTTATTTTTTTAAAGTATATTTTATGCATTGATTTTGTACACCTATCTTTAATAAAAGCTTTACACAAGCAGCTTGAATATTGCTCCAATATTGCTCTAATTTTGTACACCCATCTACAATATATGTTTAATAGGATAAGTATTTCCTCAAATATTTAATCTTTTTTAACTAAAAATGGTTCGAGACCTCTCTCCTCCACATACATTCATATTAGTTATAGGCCAATGAGGTTTCTGGAAATGTTTTTGGGTGGGTAGGTTTCTCGCAATGTTGAGCAATTGATTTACATTAAAATTGACATGGATCAGAATGAAAAATTAGTGAGGAATAACTTTTTCTTTATAATTTTCCTTCTCATGTAGCATGATATTTAAATGGTCCAGTGATTCCTTCTTGCGAATAAATTACCTTTCAACTTTCACTTAAAATTTTATTTTGGTTTTAATTAAGTTTGTAGATTTGAATCCAAGTTTCAATGTAACTCTCTTGTCACCTCACAATTTAAAATTAGACAATTACACCGGTCATTTCTATATTTTATATCTTGTGTCATTTTGGCCCGTACACTTTTATTGGCTCAATTTTGACTTTTAATTTTAGATTTTATTTAAATTTGGTCTGATTCATAATATATTTAGTGTTTTTCAAGAAAAATTATCACTAAATTGGTTGATGTTAACTGACCAAATTGAGTAAGTTTATAATTTTGCCCTTATAATAATATGACACGTGATATTTATGTACATATTTTTCATAAAAAATAAAATAAAAATATAAGAGTTATAATTAATTGGACCAAATTAAGACAAAATTATAAATTTAATGTCAAAATTAAATTAATTAAAAATATATAGACTAAAATGACACAAAAAATAAAATACAGCAACTACTGTCATAATTTGGCCTTTCAAACTTGAGTAAAAGTTAAATCATAAAGGCTTTAAATGAAATTTGAGCATAAATTGAAGGCTAAAAAACGGAAGCCTCTAAATGCGCCCCCAAAATGTTGTTAGACACCCCCACATTCGATTTTTTTATTTTATTTTTTAGATATCATTATAATCGTGAACAAAAATATTTTAGACCTCTAAAATAAGAGATCTAAAAGAGTTCTAATTTATCTTTTTTCCTATTCTAATTTATCATTTTCTGATATATATATATATATATTTTTTTTTTTGTCTTTACCCTTGCTAGCTGTGTTGAGCTCTACACCTAGAGCTCTATATCACATCTCAACCATAAATCAAATTATCAAAAAAGATAAAATCCTAATTCCATCTTAAAAATGTTTGGAAGCTTTAAAATATGAGCTATAAGAGCATCCACAGTGGAATGGCTAAAAAAGTGTGTTAAATTGTGTGTTACAAAAAGTGATAAAAGTGGGGCCTAAAAATGTGTGTTAAGAGTTTGTTAATTTTAGAGAGTGTGTGGTGGTACAATAGATGTGTTAAGAGATGTGTTAAGAAAATATATATATGTATATATAATAAATAAAATAAATAAATAATTTAATTTAATAAAAAATTTCAAGCCCAAAAAAAATTCCCAACAAGGAAAAAAAAAAAAAATTTCAGTTGACCATCGTTTGACCGGCCGGTCAACTAGTCAGGCCTAATTTTTTTTTTTAAAGGGTCCAGACGTCCAAGGTAGACTTCCGACTGGACGTCCGGGGAGACTTCTGGCCAAACAATGTCAAGTGTTAGTTTTTGGCCAACCAAAGACACTGGTAGGTGTTGTAATGGGTGTGTTAGTAGGTGTATTAGTGTTGCATATTAGTATTAGCTGTTAATTTGTATGTTAACTATGGCCAGCGTTTTAGTTAGCGAAGGGAGAGAGATGTGTGTGTCTGGGGAAGTCCTCCCAAACGTCCGGCCGGAAGTCCCCCGAGAAGTCTACTCTGGACGTCCGGACCCTTCAAGAAAAAGAAAAATAAATAAATAAATAAAAATTGGGTGTGACCGGTTGACCGACCGGACGCTTGGCCGATCAATTGATTTTTTTTTTTTTTTTTTTTTGGGCTTGAAATTTAATTTTAGACTTGAAATTTTTGATTAAATTAAATTATTTATTTATTTTATTTATTATATATACATATATATATATATATATATATTCTTAACACACACCTTAACACACCTCTTAACACATCTATTGCATCACCACTCATTTTCTAAAATTAACAAACTAACATATCTTAACACACATTTTGGGCCTCAATTTTATCACTTTTTGTCATATAACACATATTTTAACACACTTTTTTAGCCATTCTACTCTGGATGCTCTAAAAGAGCTATAGGGTGTGGCCCTACCTATTGATGTGATGTATTAACCTTAATTTTTTTATTTTTTTTTAATTTTTACATCAATTTTAATTCCAAAATTAGAGATGTATCATTGCTGATTCCATCTTCTCCTTTTTCAGTAGTCACCACCACACCTCTCTTTTGTAGCTACCTCTAGCTCCTCTCCACATCTAGCAGCCATCATTCACAAGGGACTCTTTTAGCTCTCTCGCTACAGTTGCCCAACTCTTTTGCTTGTGATCTATGTGTGCGTGCGAGAATCTCTCACTCTATTGGCGGTGGTGGATCATGGGGTTAGGGTTAAAGTTCAAGAATTATTCTCTCGTTTGCCCCTATCGTAGCTCTATTTCTTTGTTAGCGATGGTAGGTGGTGACGTTAAGGTTAAGATTTGAGAGGGTGGGAAGGGCTGGAAAATTGTGGGGTAAGGAATGTTAGGGAGGGAAGATGAGAGCACAATTGGCGGCGGCGAAAGAATGAAAAGGAGTAGGGACAACGGACGGAAAAAGAGAAGGGGCTGGGTGGTGTCAAAGATGGTGGGGCAACGGTAGAAGTAACACTAGGCTGGAGTGGGTATGAGTAAAGTTGAGATTAATTGGAGTATTGGAAGAAAAATAACAAAATTTAAATTTAGGAATGGGGTGCTAAAAGAAATGGAATGTCCAATAATATTTTTAAGATGTATTTAGAGGCTCTCTTGAAAAGCCTAATTTTTTCATAATTTTTTTTTTCTTTTAAAGATTTTAGAACATATTTATTTGGCTCATTTTAGTTTCAAGTTCAACTCTCATTAAAATTTATTATTTTTTTGGAGCCATGTCCACAGACTCTACTCGAGATGTGTTCGATCCATGTGGAGAGAACACTTTACCTGGGTCTCAGGATTAGTTAAAGTATGCATAAATTGACTTAGACATCCAATCATTAAAAAAAAAAAAAAAAAGTTACTGTTAGAAAAATGGAGAGAAAGTGCTCACACTTTGAATTGCCACAATTAGAAAATGAGTGTGAAAGGGAAATTCAAATGAAAATTAGAGAACCAAACTACTATTTTATCAAATGCAACGTTTGGGAAGTGGCTAAAATAGTCAAAAAGTCAAAAAGTCAACTAAAACACATCACATCACATTTTTACTTTTCTACACACCTTTCGTAAAAAGTCAAAAAATTACTAAAATAGTCTGTTTCCAAACTAAGCCAATCACATTTTCTTTTCCTATATATTTTTCTCCCTCCCATCCAAACAGTACCAAACTAATATTTTACATAACAAAAGCAAGCCACTGGTCAAATAAAGGCAATAGACGCCACACACGCACACACATCTATATATATAATATATACACACAAATCGAATCTACCCCAGATGGCTGCGTCAATGAGTAATGTTTGCAACGGAGACGTACTACTTTTACCTTCTTTATGTATATAACACTTAGTTTTTACTTACAACGACTTTGATAAAATGCTCAGACTCATGAATCAGAGTTTCTCTGTATATATCCTACCGCTGATTTTCTTGCTCAGTACATATATATTGCAGTCCCATCAAAATCTCCTCCATTCAATTCTACTTTAACATCATTACTCAGGTATGTCGTCTTAAAATCTTGGTGTCCTGTCAATGAAGCCCATACATATATGTTAGATATGTATGAGAATTTTGAATATATGATTGTATCGCTGATACTGATATGCTATCTTTTCTGTTGTTGGTTTTGCAATCTTTAGGATAAAATCGGGGTTGATCTTATTGGTTTTGTTAAATTATTTGATGGGATCATACAAGGAAGAAGAGAACAGAGATGGGATTAGCTACAACAGATTTAGGAAGATAGTGAAGGCATGCGTAGCTTGCTTGGCTTCATTCTTGATAAGCATGGTTGGAGGGTTGATCTTGGTTTGGTGGGTAGTGAAGCATCATCACTCAAATACCCAGCTTTGGATGGTCCCTGTTGGTCTCATTATTTTCATCACACCGGTCATCGTCTTCTTCTCCACCTTCATTTCTGATCTCTGTAAACCTAAAGAAGCCGGTGTTTCGCGCCTCAACCACCCCGTTATGCCCTTGGATAACTCAGTTGGTGACCCAGAAAGATGATGATCCAAGAAAATATCACAATAATCAACTCTCTTCCACCACTCTTTTTTTTTTCTTTTTTTAAATATTTTTTTGTGGGTTTTGTTGTTACAATATTACAACTTGTAATGCATTGCTTATATATGAGTTATAAAAGACAAAGTATGCTGATTATTGCCGAGGATTAGTGTTAAATCTTTAATTCATATCAACAATTCCACTTCAAAACATGGTTTTAAATACGTTATTTGATTTCATATAATCACGATATCAATTGATATATTGATAAATATTAACACAAAAAATTCAAAATTTTGATATGTGTCGATTGATATTTAAGAAATTATTAGTCAAATGAATTAGTTGAGATTGATGATGAGTTAGCGGGTGGTAATGGTGTGTGAAGTATGATATACGCTAGGTACGATTGAGAGCTCCTACTACTAATCATTTTTTATTAAAAAAAACAACACTGCTGCAAGGTCCGAAATTTTCAAACTCAAATTTGCTCTGAATCTAAAACGACGTTGTTTTGAATTATCTTACCGGTAAGATATATTAAAATTCTCTTATCGGTAAGAGAATTTTATTACATGTTACCGGTAAGAGAGGTCAAAACGACGTCATTTTAAATTTCGAGTCAAATGATTTCGGATCCTCAAATAATTTTATAAAAAAAAACAACACAACAGGGGAAGAGCTAACTTTGTTTTTTCCCCTTTAAAATAATGAAGGTATGTGGTGATAATGGGTGTCAATTTGTATAGTTTAAATATATTTATATATGATTCTCATTTTTGGGATATAATAAATAATAAAAAAAGACAATGAAATAATATACAAAAATAATTTTTATACAAAATCTTCAATCAAAACACTTATCATCATAAAACTCATATAATTTTGAAATAACTTCGACATATAATTCTAAATGTGTTTTTATATATAATTTTTGTTTCAAATATTTAAATTGGTAAGTGAGTTTTTTTTTTTTTTACGGTTACCGATGAGAGCTTGAATTTTCTCCCATTTGCCCAGTTCACTACCTTCAACGGGTCGAGTTTATTTTCCTGGGGGTATGTCTAAAGGTGGGATGAGTTTTGGATTATTAAAATTTTTAAAAAAAATCCTAATGATAAAAGGAGAGGTGTTTACTCTTTTTAGGTAGGTGTATGTGGGAAAGAAAAGAAGAGTAATGAGTGAGAGATTGTTAAAGGGGGTAAGGTTGGGCAGAATGTAGCCTTCCTCAGTGGAGATGGGCGGGTTGGAAGAGAGAGAGAGAGAGAATCCTAATCCAATGGTCTTGATAGCGTTTACCGTCTTCCCGTCTTGTGCGCTCTCATTTATAATGACAGCCCACGTAGCTTTCGGATAATGTAGCCCTCTCCACACGCCTTTGGATATTTTCGTTTTCATTTACTCTTCATTTATTTCGATGTAAAATATTTTATTTATTTATTATTTTTTAATTAAATAAAAATTAAGTAAAATATTTTTACATCATTTTTTAAAAAATGATTTATTTTTAAAATTTTCATAAGTCAATTTTTATAAAATTAACTCACTCATTTCTTATTCAAATATGTTAACTAACTAAAAACTCATAAATGACACTTTATTGAATCTAAATTTTTTATTTAAGCAGTAAAATATTTTTGTTTCAAGTGTGAACCAAATCTCGAAAAATAAAAATAATTTTTTTTTTTTGTGTAAAATCAATTTATAAGAAAATATTCTACATCAAAATAAACGGAATCTTAATTGTTAATATAATTCGGAAAATATGTGAAAATTATACGATTCCTTATATTTAGTATTTAGTTTTTAATTTTTTTAAAAAAAAATTTATTTTGGTTTACAAAAGTCTACAATTTGTTACACTTTAAATCTAATCTATGGTGTTAGCGCCCAATAAACTCGTTAGTTATAGACTTTGATAATTTGATCCAAGTATGATGGGCTCATCTCTAATGAAAATAATGACTAGTGAATGATAATTCTTCTAGTAGATCCAGTCATGCTACATGCACATTTTTTTACACTTTTTTATGATTTAGTTTGGTGTACAAGTACTACTTAATTATATAATGTCTTTTTATTAAACTCCTCTGGGTGAACAATCTAAAAAAAAAAAAATAACAAAAATCTCTTTGGTTGCTATTAAGAATCCTTGCTTGTGAAGTAGTTTCTTTGAAATGCCAATTTAAACCTTTATATTAATTCAATACTAATGGCATCTAGACCCTAATGTATAAATGAATAAGTTTTAATATCAGTGTAAAAACAACTAGATGGGTTATTTGTATATTAAAGGTAAAAGAATAAGCATATTCAAAGAAAAATGAGTATGATTACGTGTCACTGTTTATCTAGGAAATGCCTACTTAAAGTGGGTTTAAATACAATTACCACAAAGAAATTTATTTTTTGTCAGGGATAATTTTGATAAATTATACAACTCCAAGCAGACGTTGTTATCAAGATCCCATTATATGCTATTTAGTAGAAATTATCATATGACTGTATTTGGTTAATAATTTTTGTGATTTGTTCATCATATTTTTTGTTTTCCAAAGGTAAGGCCTCGTTTGGCAAGTGCCCTTTTCAGTCAAAAAGTCAAAAAGTTATTAAAAAAATCAAAAAGCCAACAATCCATACAAAAAAATCAAAGATTCTATTTTCTTTCTACTTTTTGCACATCTTTTCGTAAAAAGTCAAAAAGTCATTCCAAACATACTAATTTTTTTTACATCACATTTTAGTCAAAAAAACTAAAAAATTACTTAAAAAAACATGTTCCCAAACGAGGCGTAAGTAAACATTTAAATCCTTGCTTTGTTTGAACATGACATTTTTCTACTTCCAAGTTAATGCATAAGCACATCAGTACAGTACAGATATATAAGTGCTATATTTTGGTTGTTACCTGTAAGTGGGGATGGATACGGTGGTTGGACTTTAAATGCATTTTCACAAGCACGGGCATGTTGGCTCATCGATGTTCTTTGATCATCAAAACCTTAATATAATCTTCTTTATCCAAGTCTCTACTTGCATATCCACAAGAATATATAGCAGAATCATATTCCGATAAGCAATAATTGAGTGAGCTCGGGATTTTTAGATTGTGCAATTAGTGTCTTGATCTTATTGTCAATGGCTATAACATTCGAACGCGTCAAGTCTACTGCAACATGTGCAATCACAGAAAGATTTGCTGTAGCAGATTGATGGTCAGGCCTCAAAGTTGCGGTGCAAAAACCAGCATTTTGGGACCTGCTACAAATATTGTTAACCCAATCTGCAATTGAGAAGCCAAGTAAGAGTGAAGCCAACAAAAAGAAAATAGGCCAAGAGGAAGAGTAGGCCATTCCTTTTTTTTTGTCTCTCTCAATGCTGCAGCCACTAATGAAGGCACTCTGATCTTATACAGGTGCATGCTTCAATACAAAAGCAAATGGGGATAAGATAGGATAGGATAGAAATCTAATTATTTATGGCTTAAGAGTTAAAAATTAGCTGATTTGTCTTTTGGCTCATTGAGTTAGGTAGGTAGTTGATTCAATACAACTCAGACATTGGATTCATTTTTTGGTTGATTTTGTGGCTGTTTATTATGCTCTATGTCGCTCTCTTTTTTAGTCGCTCTGTTTGGACTTGCTGCATACCACATGTTCTATTTTTTTTTTTTTTTTGGGGAGGGGGTAAATTACAAATACACTCTCTAAGAGAGGATGCCTGACCCAACTCGATCCACCAACCCTCCTAAAAAAATAAAATTATGCTTTGTGTATTAAAAAAAATGTCATTTTATTTAATAATTATATTTGTTATATATGAAATATAAAAGTTGGGCATTTATTTTTATTATAAAAATGAATAATAAAAAATTTTGAGCACAAAATAATAAAGAATTATAGGAAAATAAATCCATAAAAGACCAAAAATAGTAAAGCCCAAACCGCTAAACCAATCCGCATTCACCAGCCAACCTGCATGGTCCATTCATTCCAGATCCACTAACTAAGCGAACAGATATGGATTGATTTTTTTCTAATCCATCTAAATTTGGACAAATCCGCGAACACTCCTACTTTATACATTACAGAACCACCACACACCCCCCAAAAAAAAAAAAAAAAAAAAAAAAAAAAAAAAAAAAAAAAAAAAAGGGAAATATAGTAGTCATATTTTGATATACAAAAATTGAGACATTTAATGAGGCTGGTATCCCTAGACTGGGCAATTAGCGTCTTTAATCTTATTTTGGACGGAGTGGTGATTGATACACCCAGTGGGGGTCTCACACCCAGTGAGGTGGCGAGCCCACTGGGTGTGAGACCCCACTGGGTTTATCAATCACACTCTTTTGGACGTGTCAGTCTACTACAACACTAGTTTTCTACCAGTGTTATACATAGGTTTTGTTAGAGTATTTTTTTTTTTGTGTATAAAAGAATACAATTCAAGAGGTGGTGTTTATTATTTTTTTAATATTAAATTAAAAAACTTATAGTTATTTTTTAAAATTAAAAAAATGAATATAATTAATGAAAAATTCCTAATTTTAATTAAATTGACATCCAAACAAAATATAATGTTAGAAATAGTTACAAAAGGTTTGATAAATTACAACTACTCATTTGATGTTGTTTAACATTTCGATCATGCTACGTAGCTCGAAACCGCGGCTCGACACCAAAACGACGTCGTTTTGGTGTCGAAATTTTTTTTTTTTTTTTCCTTTCTTCCCTGGTTTTCTTTCTTGCCTGGTTTTCTTATAGAACGAAGAAGAAGAAGAAGAAGAAGAAAGAAGGGAAAGAAGAGAAGGAGGAGGAGGAGGAGGAGAGGAGGAGGAGGGAGGGAGGGGGCCATAAAAACCGGGGTTGGAGGGGGGAGGGAGGGGACGGGGCTGCGACGGCGGGGCTGGAGGAGGAAGGCGAGGACGACGGCGGGGCTGGGACGGCGGGACTGGGCTGCGACGAGGACGACCCACGGCGGGCAGACGACCCACGGCGAGGAGGAGGAAGGCGAGGACGGCGGCAGACGACCCTCTCCTCTCTCTTTCTCCCTCTCCCTCTCCCTCTCTTCCTCTCTTGATTTCGAGCCAAAATTCGAGCCTCAAATTCGAGCACTCGATCATTTTCCTTAACATTTTTAGTAACACAAATAATGTATTTTAAATTGGGGTAGCAACTACTGTTGTGCCACTTTTTGAGTCCATTTCAGGGCCATTTAGATAATCTAATCAATTCACTTTTTAAAACATGTCGAGAAAAACACCAAACAAACAGAAAAGTAAGCCTCCAGCCAAAAAAGATATTGACAGTAAAGAAAGAAACATGAAAAACAAAAGAAAAAAGGAACAAAAAGAAAAGGCAAAGTAGTAATTTGTAGTTGTTGCAAAGTGGATAGAATCTTACATGTAAGCCATTTTTATTCTCCTGCTATCACCTTAGTTCGAGTTCATTGACACTTCAATCTGAATTCAAATTATTGATGATGTTTATATTCACCATTGTCATGTCCCTCATTTCCAATCCCCCACTATCATCCCCATTAAACCACCAACTAATTTAATGTAGAAAATGAGGAGGCAGGGCACAACTTTAAATATTCATTTGCTTGTTCCTCCAATTAATGTAGAGAAAATAAGGACATGCACAACTTTAAGCACTCATTTGTTACCTCTTCCGACCTTTGTCTCTCAAGGTCATGTTTGATTCACAAGATTAATAGTGAAGTATTAATAATCCTATTAAATTAGTGTGGTATTCACTATTCAATTAGATTAATATTCATTAGATTAATAATCTCACCCCTATCCCATTACTAATAATCCTACAAATTTGTTGGATTAATTATCTATTGGATTAATAATCCTAAACCAAAATGTTAAAACAAAAATAGGATAATTGGGCCCACGGATTATAATCTCAATCCCATACTCTAATCCACCCAATCAAACATGTCCTATTAATAATCATATTAAATTAGTGTGGTATTCACTATCCAATTGGATTAATATTCATTGGATTAATAATCCCACCCCTACCCCATTACTAATAATCCTACAAATTTGTTTGATTAATTATCCATTGGATTAATAATCCTAAAGCAAAATGTTAAAACAAACATAGGATAATTGAGCCCACGGATTAATAATCTCAATTCCATACTCTAATCCACCCAATCAAACATGCCCCAACAGTATTATTGAAGAAAGCAAAAATAAATAAATAAATACATAAAGACTTTTGATTTGCATGAACATGTGGCATATTTTTAGATATGCCAATCATAATTCACTACTTTATTTTTATTTGATGTACAATCTCAGAAAGATTTGTTGTGACAGATCAACAGTCAGACCTTATAGTTGACTTACAAAAACTAACACTGTTGGCAACTTGGCACCATCACAAACATTGTTAACCCAATATTCAAATGAGAGGCAAGTAAGAGTGAAACGAGCAAGAAGAAAGTAGGCCAAGAAGGGGCCATTCCTTTTTCTCTTCTCTTTTCTCTTAACCCTTTCTCTCCTTTCTAATATTACAGCTACTAATACTACTGAAGGCAATCTTTATCTTATACAGGTGCACAAGAGAAAGAGATTTAATGTACTTCAATACAAAATCAAATGGAGGTTTCTTTTGAGGGTTTGGTAGTGATTTTTGTTTTGGGTGTGTCAATTTAGTTGGAATGCATATGCCTTTTTGCGATAAGGAGTAGTCTTGCCTGTAATTTAATTTTTGGATTCCTTGGTCTAGTTTGCATGGTTGTGGGTTCATTTTAGGTTCATTTTAGTGATTCAAATTATTTAACTTGTAGAGTTTGTTGCACATATTATCTATGTGAAAATTCATGTTGATCGAACATCAATAACTACTTGATGCAACAATTTTTTTTTAAAAAAAAAAATAGACCATAAGTATGATTTCAATAATTGACCGTCCATTTTTCTAATACAAATATAAAACAATCATGTGGTTACTGATATCGGATTGGCTTAATTTTTACATAAATGACCTACTCATCAAATCCTACAAATTACACTATTTGGATCACCAAAATAAGCAATAATCCAAACTACTAGACCATCTACCCAATTTTCAATCTTGTTCCTTGCAATAATTTTTTCCCCTTAATCTTTATCATCTCAATCTATTTCATTGTTTCGAGTCAATAAATATTTTTTTCCCTAAAAAAAAACCAAAAAAGAAGCATGTTGACTTGAAACACAATGAATCAATTATGGGCAAATTGCAAATAGGTAAAACAATCACAAAGTAATTGCGTTATATATGATAATTTTTTTGCGTGCAATTTTGACATACAAAAAATACTTGTATGAAACATAGGAATCAATTTGCACTGTACACATGTGACACTTGGGCTGGCCCTGGGTAGAGGCCCACAAAGAAACCACTTTGGGTCCCAAAAAATAGCCCAAAATTAGGGTCCCAAATACTGTTGCACTTATATTTAACCGAAAATTAAAATATGACTAAAGGGGCCCAAACATAGAGCAAAAGCCCAATTTCTTTCTTAGCAACCGAAAGAAATAATAGAGCGCCCAAAAAAAAAAAATTCTTTGCAACTTAAAGAAATAAAAGAGGGCCTACTATCAACAATACATCAACAATAACATTCCAAATTTTACTTCATCTTTGTGTTTTGTCGTAGATAGAGAAATCACTTTGCTGAATTTGGATAAATTATTTTAATATTATAATTTTATATTTTGTAAATTGAATTTTGCTAAATTATAAAGTAACAAAATTAGAATTTTATTATTTTTTTTTTCCAGTTTTTGTAATGATTTCTTGATACTTTAGTAATTATAATCAACAAATTTTGTGTGGATATTAGAAAAATAAAAAATAAATTGGGAATATTTACTATTTCACTAAAAAAAAATTTGGCGTGAGATATGAAGGGTTTCAACTTAAAAATTCTCCCAGTTCAAAAAAAAACTTAAAAATTCTCTTAGGGCCCAAAAGGTTTAGGGCCAGCCCTGCACTTGCAGCATCATGAAAATGCAATTGTTTCTTCGCTACTCCACATAGCTCGTTTGGAAAGAAAAAGCCTGGGACTTTTTGGCTAAAATAATTACAAAAAAACAAAATAAACTAAAAAGTTAATAAGACAAAATACCACATTCAAACCATAATCATTTCATTTTTTCTCTCACAAAAGTCAAAAAAGTTAAAAAATTCATCCAAAACGAGACTTTTAGCCCTAGGCTAAAAATGGCCAAAATGCCAAAAAACCAACCCACATCCCAAACGAACCTTGAAATGTAATTTCTCTATAATTATTAAAGATAAATTTTACTAAACTCCTTTGAGGTTTGTAAAAAAAATATGTAGTGTCCCAGGTCTTAGACGCGACTTGTTTATATTAAGTGATAACCGTTACTTTATAATTACAAATTTTTTTTTTGGGACTTTTGAAAAGTTGTGGGTTGTATTTAACCCTTTAGTTATTATAATTGGGACATTCTCCTCATTGTTTGGAGTCTTGATTGATGAGTTAACATGTTGGTTAGGCAAGATTAGATGAAGAATGCCAAAATTGAAATTTTTTATTTTATTTTGAGTAGTGTTTACTCTTTTGCCTTATTCTTTCTCCATCTTTTGAATCTTAACGTGAGGCTAGAACTGTTGAAAAGCTCATTTCCGGGGCTTCAATTTAGACACAAAATTGACCATATTCCGTTTCCAAACGAAGGAGATACACCTGTTTGAAGTTACGCAACAAAAGCTGTCTGGTCAAATTCGCAAAAGTGGATTTCGCAAGAAAGCCATTTTTTCCATGAGTTGATTCGCACGAGCAGATTGTTGGGACAATTTTCAGTGTAAAATAAATAAGTTGAAGCCAAATCAAACAAATAAAATAAAATTACTCACAGAATTTATTTACCGAAATGTATAAGTACAAAAATAGATCAAGTCGAGTGTGTGACACTCTGTCCATAAGACAGATTCACCCCGCTTCGGTGCTTACGGATAAATTTCGTCTATCTCCCAGAATACAATGATCTTTACACAAATTGTAGTAGCACTCCAAACAATCTGTACGGTGAACAAAACCTGGCGTCTATCTCCCAGAATACAATGATCTTTACACAAATTGTAGTAGCGTTCCAAACAATCTGTACGGCAAACAAAACTTATATTCTATACACTCGGATTTTTTTCCTCTTAAAATTAGTATGTAGAATAATGCAAAGAGAGCACAAAGGAAAGCAAGAAAAAATGAATTTCCGAATGAGAAATCTGCTGGAAATGTCCTGGTATTTATAGGGTTGAACAGGTATGAAATTCAAACTCGAACATATATGATTTTGAATGAACAGGTGCAGGTACTATTTGAACAGATAACTACTGCAGTTTCATATCTGTTCATAACTGCTAGGCAGCTTTAAACCTGTCCGAAATTGCTGGACTATTTTTCAATCTGTTAGTTTGAACTTGTTGAACCTGTTGGAAAATGGACTGGAAAAAGGGCACTATTTTGACAGAAAAAATTGGTGCAAAATTTAAATTAATTTTCCCACAAGAATTTTTGGAAAAAAATTCAAATAAAATTTTTCCAAAAAATTAATATTAGAAGCGACTTGACCCACACTCGCGCCCGACACGGCTCGGCCGGACGAACGGACAACGGCGGTGCACGCGTGCGTGTGTGGTGGTTTGAGCCAAGGTTCACTTTATCCATAACTTATCCCTTCTACAAACTTAGGATGCCCTTGGGGGCCCAACCCAAGTGTTGCTATCTAGAACTTATATACACACATAAGTTCTTTTAAGTTTCTAATGTGGGATTACCATTTCAAGGAAACCCACATTTACTTCTTTAATTATCCATTCCACGAACCCGAAAACGACGTCAACTTCCCATTCACTCATAAATGGTTTTAACGAATTGTTTTCACCGTGTGACTTGTTATGCGGCAAGGAACACGTCACCTTTTTGGACCCACCTTAAAATATGTGTGGGCCCCATCCAACTTTGGGTTCAAAGTTAGCCCAAAATAAGCCTATAAAACCATATTTTTCCAACAATCCCCCACATGAATGGAATCTGACAGAGAGAAGATGCAACAACATGATCTAATTACAGAGAGTACAGAAATTGGTAATATTCTGCAAATGATAGGTAGCTTTTGGCTTTGAACTTTCCCTTGTGAGACACTATCGGATTTCCTAGCTAACCAGTAAACATGATGTCTTGAGCTGTTAAGCCATTTGTGTAAACCAATACAATAGAACTCACATAGTATATTACCAGACACAGTTTAGTTCTCATTATTGTGTTCATTTTGGCCCTGAACAACCTGGTCTTTCATGAGTGCTCTAGAGAATTGTAACATTTCACAAATCTCATAGAACCGGCCCAGTTCACACTCATATAGGTGATTCTTATGAAGAGTATCCTACCATACTCCACTAGGTATACCTATATATAAGAATCATTAAAAGTATTACTTAACTTAAAACACTGCAGACATCACTATTTCATCATAGAAATGGGTAGGAGTTTTGACTCTCCAATGATCCTTATGAGTCATACACAACTCGGTTGTCCCTTTGAACCTAGATCTTGGGATCTCCAGTCAACCAGGTTGGGGTGCCATTATGGTAACTCTTATTTAATAGGCTTAACTCCCATTCCCCTCGATGAATTCTCAACTGACTCTCTTACTAACCCTTTGATTAGTGGATCCGCTATGTTGTCTTTAGACTTTACGTATTCAATAGAAATAATTCTATTAGAGAGTAGTTATCTCACGGTGTTATATCGACGACGAATGTGTTGTGACTTATTGTTATATATATGATTCTGTGCTCTACCAATTGCTAATTGACTATCACAATGTATGCATATAGCAGGCATCGGTTTTGGCCATATTGGAATATCTTCAAGGAAGTGGCGAAGCCATTTTACTTCTTCCCTAACTTTATCTAAAGCTATGAATTCTGATTCCATAGTAGACCTAGCGTGTGTGGTTGTTTGGGCTAAGGTTTACTTTGTCCATAACTCCTCCCTTCTATAAACTTGGGATACCCCTTGGGGCCCAACCCAAGTGTTGTCACCTAGAACTTATATACACACATAAGTTCTCTTTAATTTTCAATGTGGGACAACCCATTTCAAGGAAACTCACATTTACTTCTTTAAATGTCCATTCTACGAACCCGAAAATGACGTCAAGTTCCCATTCACTCATAAATGGTTTTGACGAACCTTCTTCACCGTTTGACTTGCCATGTGGCAAGGAACATGTCACCTCTTCGGAGCCACTCCAAAAGACGTTTGGGGCCTACTCAAATTTGGGCTCAAAAGTTGGCCCAAAATAAGCCTATAAAAACCAAAATTTCCAACAATTCCCCACATGAATGGAATTTGATGGAGAGAAAATGCAACAACATGATCTAATTACAGAGAGCACATAAATTGGAAATATTCTGCAAAGGATAGGTAGCTTTTGGCTTTGAACCTTCCTTTGTGAGACATTCTCGGATTTACTAGCTAATCAGTGAACATGATGTCTTGAACTGTTCAGCCATTTGTGTAAACCAAGACAATAGAACTCACACAGTATATTACCAGACACAGTTTAGTTCTCACTATTGTGTTCATTTTGGCCCTGAACAACCTGGTTTTTCATGAGTGCTCTAGAGAATTGTAGCCCTTCACAAATCTCATATAACCGGCCCAGTTCACACTCATATAGGTGATTCGTATGAAGAGCATCCTGCCATACTCCAATAGGTTTACCTAGATATAAGAATCATTAAAATTTTACTTAACCTAAAACGCTGCAGACATCACTATTTCATCATAGAAATGGGTAGGAATTTAACTCCCCAGTGATCCTTATAAGTCATACGCAACTCGGTTGTCCCTTTGAACCTAGATCTTGGGATCTCCAGTCAACTAGGTGGGTTGCCGTTGTGGTAACTCTTATTTAATAGGCTTAAGTCTCATTTCCCTTGATGAATTTTTAACTAACTCTCTTGCTAACCCTTTGGTTAGTGGATCCGCTATGTTGTCTTTAGACTTCACATTTCAATGGAAATAATTCCATTACAGAGTAGTTGTCTTACAGTGTTATGCCGACGACAAATGTGTCGTGATTTACCATTATGCATATGACTCTGTGCTCTACCTATTGCTGATTGACTATCACAATGTATGCATATAGCAAGCACTGATTTTGGCCACATTGGAATATCTTCAAGGAAGTGATGAAGCCATGCTGCTTATTTCCCAGCTTTATCTAAAGCTATGAATTCTGATTCCATAGTAGACCTAGCTATGCAAGTCTGTTTGGGAGATTTCCAACATACAGCCGCCCCACCAAGAGTAAAGACATACCCACTGGTGAACTTTGAGTCTCTAGTATCCGATATCCAGTTTGCATCACAGTATCCTTCAAGTACTACTGGATATCTAGTATAATTAAGCCCAATGTTACTAGTAAATCGGAGATATCTTACAACCCTTATAATTGCTTTCCAGTGTTCTACTCTTGGATTACTCGTATATTTACTTAATTTACTTACTGCGTAAGCTATATCTGGGCGAGTGCAGTTCATCAAGTACATTAAGCTTCCAATAATTTGGGCATACTCTAATTGAGAAATACTTTCATATACATTTTTAAAAAGAAACAAATTAACATCTACAGGTGTTCTAGCAAGATGATCATCATCTTTGCTAAATTTTGTTAAATATTTTCTCTATGTAATGTGATTGTGACAAAGCATAACCTTCTGATGTTTTGGTAATTTTCATACCAAGTATTACATCAGCAATCCCCATGTCCTTCATATCAAAATGTTTATTTAACATTTTCTTGGTAGTTTTAATCATGTCATTATTACTACCTATAATGAGCATATCATCCACATAAAGACATACTATAACATAACCCTTGCTTGTGTTTTTAATATAAACACATTTGTCACATTCATTAATTTTAAAACCATTTGACATCATTGCCTTGTCAAATTTCTCATGCTATTGTTTTGGAGCCTGTTTTAAACCATATAATGATTTAACCAATTTACACACTTTCTTTTCTTTTCCTAGAACAGAAAATCTTTCTGGTTGTTCCATGTAAATTTCTTCATCTAACTCACTATTTAAGAAAACGGTTTTTATATCCATTTGATGAATTTCTAGATTGTACAAAGATGCAATGGTAATTAGCATTCTAATGGATGTTATTCTAGTAACTGATGAGTATGTGTCAAAGTAATCAAAACCTTCTTTTTGTCTAAATCCTTTAACTATAAGTCTTGCCTTGTATTTGTCAATTAATCCATTCACTTTCATTTTTCTTTTGAAAATCCACTTATATCCAAGAGGTTTACACCCTGGAGGGAAATCTACCTTTAACTTCGCTATTTACAGCCCCTTTCCATAAAGGAGCTTTAAGACTGGACAATACCTCTTTAAATGTTAAAGACTTATTTTCTAACAAAAATGTTAGAAAATCTGGACCAAAAGATTTTGAGGTTCTAGCACGTTTACTATGCCTAGGTTCCTCTTCATCAATTTGATCTATCTCTTGCTCTTGTTCTTGATCTTGTTCTTGATCATGACTAGTAATAGCATCATAAGATCTTTTATTATTACTAGTCTATTGTCCAATCTTATTTGGAAATACATGTTCAAAGAATGATGCATTTGAAGATTCAATAATAGTATTTACATGCATTTCGGTATATTCTGATTTATAAATCAAAAACCGATATGCATTACTATTCTTGACATAACCAATGAAAATGAAATCAACGGTTTTAGGACCTATCTTAGTCTTTTTAGGATTAGGAATAGCCACTTTAGCCAAACACCCCCACACTTTTAAGTGTTTGTAGGATGGTACTCACCCATGCCATATTTCATAAGGTGTTTGATACATTTTCTTTCGGGGTACTTTATTAAGAATATAATCAACAGAACATATTGCTTCCCCCCACAAGTTCTGAGGTAATCCAAAACTTATTAATATGACATTCATCATTTCTTTTAAAGTCCTATTTTTTCTTTCAGCAATTCCATTTTGCTGAGGTGAGTAAGGAGCGGTGGTTTGATGAATTATTCCATGTTCTTTACAAAATTCACCAAAAGGTGATTCATATTTACCACCTCTATTACTTCTAAGTTTTTTAATTTTCTTACAAAGTTGATTTTCCACTTCATTCTTGTATTGAATGAAAGTTTTCAAAGCTTCATCCTTCGTTCGAATTAAATAAACATAACTATATCTAATATAGTCATCTATGAAAGTGATAAAATATTTTTTCCCACCTCTAGTTTGAATTGATTTAAAATCACAAATGTCACTATGAATTAATTCATGTGGCTCCGTACTTCGTTCAATTGAATGAAAAGGAGTTTTAGTTAATTTTGCCTCAACGCAAATTTCACATTTATGATTTAAATCAATGTCAAATTTAGGTAAATATTTCATATTAATTAATCTACGCAAAGATCCATATTTAACGTGTCCAAGTCTACCATGCCATAAATTTGAAGACTCAAGCAAGTAAAAGGAAGATGTATTTTTATTAATAACTGAGGGTACAACGGTCATTACATTCATCTTGAAAAGGCCATCAGAAATGTAACTTTTTCCTACATACATCCCATTTTTGATAAGTACAAATTTGTCACTTTCAAAAACTAGCCTAAACCCATTTTTACTCAATAGAGATTCGGAGACTAGATTCTTGCGAATGTCCGGTACATGCAGCACATTATTGAGAGTGAGTTCCTTTCCAGATGTCATCTTCAGAATAATCTTTCCTTGTCCTTCAACTTTAGAAGTTGAAGAGTTGCCCATAAAAAGTTGTTCATCATTGTCCACCACTGAATAAGATCTGAACATCTTTTTGTCGGCACAGATGTGGCGAGTAGCACCAGCGTCCACCCACCATTTTTTAGGATTTCTGACAAAGTTTACCTTGGAAACAACTGCAAAGATTTATGTTATCTACACCATTGAAAATTTTATCTACTTCGGTCATATTAGTTTGAGCAGCCTTCTTGCTTGATCTTCATTTGCCTTTGCGAAAATCAATTCCTAAGAACTTCTCTGGCTTTTTACCATGATTCACTGGCACAGTCACAACATGAGGAGGGATTGGCGCATTTGCAGCCACCATACCAATACTTGTTTGAGCATTAGTTTGACCAGTTTCAGTAGCCATGAATTCTAAATTATAAAACAAAATTATAATTAGAATTTTATACTACATAGAAAATTTAAACCAAAACCATAGAATTAAATTCTATAAAAAATAAAAGAAATAAGAATTGTAACTTTTATTTCCAATTAATTTGAAAATAAAATAAAATTTTATTTTAACAAATTAATTCCACACTTCAAAATATTTCTGTAACACTTCAAAAATTAAAATAGAAAACATAATTTTAATTAATGAAAACTCAGAAATTATTTCTGAAAATCGAAATTAATTTCTAACCAACTTCATAAATAAATATTCTGAATGGTTAACCAGTATATTACTACTAGTTGTCAAAGAAAATAAACAGTATATTACTACTATTTTCAAACAGTATATTACTACCATTGTTTTTCCAACCATAATATTACTTGTAAAACCATAGAAAATAATTTCTGTAAGAAGAAGAAAGGAAGAAAAGGAAACGAACGAAAAATTCTATATAAACAGAATGATTCGAATCTGTCTTAAGATTGTTGGAACAATCTTCTGTGTAAAATAAATAAGTTGAAACCAAATCAAACAAATAAAATAAATTACTTACAGAATTTATTTACCGAAATGTATAAGTACAAAAATAGATCAAGTCGAGTGTGTGACACTTTGTCCTTAAGACAGATTCACCCTGCTTCGGTGCTTACGGATAAATGGCGTCTATCTCCCAACATATAATGATCTTTACACAAATTGCAGTAGCACTGCAAACAATCTGTACAGCGAACAAAACCTGTGTTCTATACTCTAGGAATTTTTTCCCCCTAAAATTAGTATATAATGCAAAGAGAGCACAAAGGAAAGTAAGAAAAACTGAATTTCCGAATAAGAAATCTGTTGGAAATGTCCTGGTATTTATAGGGCTAAACAGGTATGAAATTCAAACCTGAATAGATTTGATTTTGAATGAACAGGTGCAGTTACTGTTTGAACAGATAATTGCTGCAGTTTCATATCTGTTCATAACTGCTAGGCAGTTTTAAGCTTGTCCAAAACTGCTGGACTATTTTTCAATCTGTTGAACAGTTTGAACCTATTAAACTTGCTGGAAAATGGATTGGAAAAAGGGCACTGTTTGGACAGAAAAAATTGCCGCAAAATTTAAATTAATTTTCCCGCAAGAATTTTTGAAAAAATTTTAAATAAATTTTGTCCAAAAAATTAATATTAGAACCAACCCGACCCACACCCGCGCCCGGCACGGCTCAGCTGGCCGACCGGTCGGATGGTACGCTGCGCGTGTTTGGTGATTTGAGCTAAGGTTCCATAACTCCTCCCTTTTACAAACTTGGAGTGCCCCTTGGGATCCAATCTAAGTGTTGCCACCTAGAAATTATATACACACATAAGTTCTTTTAAGTTTCCAATGTGGGATTACTATTTCAAGGAAACCCACATTTACTTCTTTAATTGTCTACTCCACGAACCCAAAAAAGACGTCAACTTCCCATTCACTCATAAATGGTTTTGACGAACGATCTTCACCATGTGACTTGCCATGCGGCAAGGAACACGTCACCTCTTTGGACTCACCTTAAAAGATGTGTGAGCCCTATCCAAATTTAGGCTCAAAGTTAGCCCAAAATAAGCTTATAAAACTATATTATTCCAACACAAATTTTGCACGTCCAGACATCGATTTTTGTGCCATTTTTCACTCAAATCAGATCATTCTCTCTCTTCTTTTGACCATTTCTCATCACACACACACACACACACACACACACTCTCTCTCTCTCTCTCTCTAACTTCTTTTTTCTCTCCCATCTCTCTAAACTCTCACGAAATTTCACATTTTTTTCGATCTACAAAGATCAAGCAAGATTTTGATACTAGTTCCTTAAACAAAAATTACAAGCGTCTCGAGGGCTACGTTTTGACCGATGGAGATCAAATTCTGGTGAAGTTGATTTTTAGAGTTTTCTTCTCTTCTCTCTTTGAGGTAAGGATTTCTTTACTCCTTTTCAATTCCTCGTTATAAATAGACATGTGGTAGTTTTTATTGCATTAAAAACTTAATTTGTTGGGTATTTTTGAAAAACATGTGATAAGTGTTAGGATTTTATGATCTAGAGTTAAATCTTGTGTTTTATTATTAATATATGAGATTGTATATTTGAGGAAAATGTTTAAACGAATTAGGGTAAAAAGTCCTAATTAATTGTTTATGGGTTATGAGAAATAGAAGAAAATTGATGAATTGATTTTATTTGAACCGTATGGGGTATTGTATATTACAAATGTGAAAATGGGTATGTAAGAAAATAAAGAAAGTCATCATGAAATTTAATTTGTATTAAGGCCCCGTTTGGGGACTTACCTTTTTAGTCAATTAGCCAAAAAGTTACTAAATTAGTCAAAAAGCCAACAACTCATACCAAAAAGTCAAAGATTCTCTTTTCTCTCTACTTTTTGCACATCTTTTCGTAATTAGCCAAAAAGTCATCCCAAACATACAAGTTTTTTTTACCTACCTTTTTAGCCAAATAGCCAAAAAGTTACTAAATTAGCCTGTTCCCAAACGAGGCCTTAGTTGTTATCTATGATTTTATAATTGTTAAGTTGTAATAATTGTCGAAAAATTGAAATTTTGGAGAAATAAAAAGGGTGCTGGTAAATGTTGTGTGTATGAAAGATTTTTAAATTGGTTAATCTCGTTTATGAGGATTGTGATGAAAAGCCCCAAATCCTTTGGTTATTTATTTGTTTGAGAGATGAGATTAAATTGTGTTACATATGTGTTGGATTATGAAAATAAATTACTAATTGAGTTTTGATAATTAATGAAAAAGATGTGATGATTTGTTGTGGGTATTGGGAGTTTGGACAAAGCGGATCATGTTTTCGTCGCCGGTGAATTTTCAACTTTTCTCCTTTTCACTTCAAGAGGTAGGGATTCTAGAGCTTCTTTTCAATACCTTGCTATAGATAGACTTATGGTACTTTTTACGACATTTAAAAGACATAGTGTTATAGTTGATTTTGTTAAAAATCATATGGGTTGGTTTGGGTTTAAATTGGTGGGTTTGTGGGTTATGTTTATAATTGATTATGGGTTGTAAAAGCATGGTTAGGATGTGGGGTTGGTAGGGTTTGATATATCCTTCGTAAATTTTGGGATGTTAAAGGAAAACTTAAGGTGAATTGAAATTGGGTTATGTTGTGGTTGTTTAGAAATTTTGGGGTTTTGGATTAATGTTTTTGGGTGTTGGTAAGCCTTGTGTATGTTGGGATTTGGAATAATAAGGACTTGTCTTTAAAACAAAGTGTGATTAATTACCTCCTGTATAAAACATGAGAGTTTGGAACGTATGGGAATATGGAAATATCTACGGGTGTATTTATTATTTTGATTAGGTAATTGGCGTCTAGAGTTTTGTAATTGGCCATCGGTGGAGGATGATATTGATTGTTGGTAGATACATGTTATGAGTACTATTGCAGGATGTGCTATGTAAGGTAGAAGAATGTATTGTTGATTGTAATTGGACATTGTGAATAGATAATTCCATTGTTGAGTTGTAGATTATGTTGTTAGAAAAGGAACTGGAATGCTTGTGGATGTGTTTATGTTCTGAGACGATCGTTGGATAGTTATGGTTTTGATGTTTGGTAATCCACATTTTGTTTTGGGAACATTTCAAAAATGTAAAAAAACTCGTTGTTGAACGGTGGTGCATAAAGCACGTTTTAGAAGAAGTAGATTAATGTATTTAACTATTATGAGTCGAGATTGTGATAATTGGACTAGGTGTATGTATTACATTGTGTGTTATTTTTTGTGGTTAGCGTGTTATGCTTTTAATTGTATGTTGTTTGGGAGGTTTGTTTCTCTTTAGGTGAGGCCGATAAAGTGTGGTGTATTGACAGAGGTTTCCTCTCTCTGCCGGTTTGCGCCCAGTGAAGTGTGAAATCAGGTTCATTTCTCTTCGGGTGAGGCAGTAAAGCGTGGTGCATTATAAAGGTTTCCTCTCCCTTCTGGATTGCGCCCGAAAAAGTGTGACCTAAGGGGCACCCCCGTCCGGGTGAGGCCGGCAAAATGTTATAGATTATTTGTGTTGTACGATCTCTTATCCGTGCTGTAGGCCGGTGGAGATGAAATTGATAGTATGTATTACTTCAGTTATTTCTTTTTGAATGTATATGTGTTATCGGTTTTGATATTGTGGTTATCGTTTAGTCCTTGGGCCTATGGTCAGGGAAGATAGTAGATGTATTGATGTTGTACGAGCATGAAATAATCTTCTCATATAATCCTGTTGATCAAGTTTGCACTCCTCCAAACATCGTCGCTTTACTACCTGAAAACACAAACGTAAGCTAGTCGGCGGGTGTGTGTCGGAAACCTCTCTGATGCCTAAGTCAACAAAATAGACAGTAGACACAAAAGCTCTGTGTATTTGAGAATAAGAATTGCAATACCTGTACATAGGCCTTGCTATGAGCTTTTATAGATTCTGCCTGGCACAATCCTAGTAGGACTCTAACTCTTCTTAGCAAAGTCCTCCTAGGAATTACACTCCCAAGGATAATGCCTATCCTGATAACACCCTACTCACTACTGTCACGACCCAAACCCGCCCCTATAGGTTTAGTGTCGTAACCGGCTAGTAATCATTGGATTACCAAAGGCCGCTTAACAGAAGAACATATAATTAGGGGCTGCGGAAGCAATATATAAAACATACATAGTCCATTGAGCTGTGTTAACATATATGAGACAAAATTTTCAAACAAAATTATATATATACATGTAACGTCATAAACACATTGGTCTCACATCCCACATTTACATAGATAAGGTCGAAAGGAAACTTAGCCCAAGCACAGATAAACAGAACAAAAACAAATAAAGCCTTGACATGGTTTTCTCAAAGGGAACCTCCTCGAGAGGCACGGTGGTTGGCTGACAAAACAGAATCCTAGGCCATTAACTCTTGACCTGGTCACGTGCCTGATCACCTATATACATAATATAAATAGTGAGCGGGAGCCTAGGAAATAATAGCAAAGTAAAGGATTTTAATGAATGATATCCATATCAGATTCAAAATCAAAATTTAGATTCATATACATATTCTTGTTCTTATTCAAGTCATATATAGAAATCAGAGTTCATGCTTAATCATACGTGATACTTCCATTAGCGCTAACAGAACAGATACAAAACAGATAGTGGTTATGAGTAACCAGTTCCATAAAGGAACCTCCAGATCCAGATAACAGATGACAGATATACTGAGCTTCATGATGGAGCCTCCGGTACGGGTAACAGAGTGCAGACATAATAAGTTCCATAATGGAACCTCCGATACTGGGTAATAGCTAACAGATATCACATGATACTAAGGATGCCACGAATACATTGTCAGAATTGGGCAATCATTCATTGTACAGAACATAGCATTTCAGAAAATAGATCTTATTTTATCATATAGAAAGTAAATAAAGTTGAACATAGATTTACTAAGTTATTACTCATAGATGGCTCTGGGCGCGGACAGACAGAGCAGGCAAATCAAACGGTTTACGGCATGTGACCTACATCAATACATAACAGATACATCTACTGAAACACACGCTTGGATTGTACATAACTTGTTTTATTTTGTTCTTAGTGTGTTTCTAGCCTTTACTTTCATTATTGTGTCCTAATCTTGATCTAGGAATGCCTAGGATGAAATGAGAATGCAAAAATGCATTTGGAAACACTTAGAAATGCTGGAAATGGGGGTCTCGCTCGAGCGCAGCTTTCTTCGCTCGAGCGGGCATGCAAAATGCGAGTGGTCGCTCGAGCGGTCTGTAAACTTTGCAAAAGTGCCGGTTGCTTGATTTTTCTACTCGATACTCGCTCGAGCGTGAGACTCATGCCCTCGCTCGAGCGCAACCTTTGTCGCTTGAGCGATTTGGAAAACACGCAAACTTATGAGAGCATGCATTTTACGCTCGAGCAGACTTTTGGCCGCTTGAGCGAAAGTGCAAAAATAAAGGTGGTCACTCGAGCCCAGGATTTGTCGTTCTAGCGTGGAAGCAGAATTTTGGAATTTTCAGAATTGCTTCCAAGCTTCAAACTCAATTCCAAAGCTGTAAATTATGGTTTCTTAGGCCAAAAACTTAAGGAAACTCTTGTAAACTTGCAAAACGTCATGAAGGAAGAATCTTTACTCAAAATCAAGGCCCAATAACATGTAATTGTACAAAATCAAGCTTGAAATGTGAAAACATAACATGAACATGACAGACATGAAATGATTTGAGCTTCAAGTTTCTACATCATGTCAAATGAAATGTTTAGGTCTAAAACATGTTAAATTCCTTGAACAAAAGCAAGATACTAACATGCATGTGAGAATTCTCTTGAAAATAACTTTAATTATGATCAAATGAACATGCATGCATGATTTGCTCTTCTCTTCTAGTTCATTAGCTTAATTCATGCATTGATTCACTTAATTCTCTTAGTTCCTTACTTAAGTGAGTCTAACATAAAGCTTAAGAGTTGATTTCCTTACCTAGGGTCCACAATTCCTTAAATTCTAGTGATCTCTTGCTTAATCTCACCAATTCCCTTCAATTCCTCTAGTAGTTGCTAGCTTGACTTCAATTCTCTTCAAAGCTGGCTTTAATCTCCCTAGTCTCTCTCTCACGGTTGGTATCAACAAAATGATAAAGAAAGGTGAGTTGAGATGCATATAGAAGTCTTATATAGGCTTGGTTAGTGGACTAATTAATTAGGCTTACCACTAATCAAATGGGCATTAATTATTCTAATTATTTTGTTCTGAATCAAATTTCAATTGAACCTATCATAAAACTCTAAAAATTCTAATTAACAAATAAATCAAGTCAATTTCTGAATCGGATGCCGATAAAGCCTTCAATTCGCAAACTGAAACGAAAACATGAACAAATCTTTCTACACTAAACAGATATATACACAAATAAGTTAACATATGATGCAAAACTTCACTTTAATTTCTTATTAGGCATAATTAAGCATGGATTAACGTTTATCATGGGTCGGGGTTGTTACAATCTTCTCCATTTAAAGAGTTTGGTCCTCCAAACTCGAATTACTATCATTTTGGAAGAATACCAAGTCCAAAGGGAACAGTTCAGGGAATCTTTTCATCATATCCTCCTCTGTCTCCCAAGTTGCATAGGCCCCCTCATGGTTTTGCCAGTCAACTTTTACCAAGGGAATTTCCTTGTTCCTCAATCTTTTGATTCAGCGGTTAATGATCTGTATTGGCTTTTCTTCGTATGTATAATCATCTTTCAGAAGCACATGAGTCGGTTCTATCACATGGAGCGGGTCTCGTAAGTTATCTCAAAGCATTGAAACATGAAAAACGTTGTGCATATGCTCCATCACCGGAGGTAAGGCTACTTGGTATGTTACTAAATTGATCTTCTCGAGAATTTCATATGGCCCAACATATCTTGCTGCCAACTTGCCTTTCACCTCAAATCGCGTCTGACCTTTCATTGGAGTTACTTTTATGAATACATGATCACCAACTTCATATTCCCTATCTTTTCTCCGGACAGCCGCATAACTCTTTTGACGGCTCTATGCAGTTCTTAGGCATTGTTGAATCAGTTTCACTTTCTCAGTTGTTTCTTGCACAAGTTCTGGTCCCAACAAAGGTCTATCACCTACCTCGGCCCAACATATCAGAGATCGACATTGTCTACTATACAAAGTTTCTTATGAAGCCATACCGATTCTTGAATGGTAGCTGTTGTTATACACAAATTCAACCAATGGTAAGGAAGTCTCCCAATTCCCCTAAAAGTCCAATACACATATTCGTAGCATATCTTCCAAAGTCTGATTTGTTCGTTCAGTTTGGCCGCCTGTCTACGGATGATAAGCACTGCTCAATCTCAATTCAGTCCCTAACGCTTGTTGTGGACTCTACTAGAATCTTGAAGTGAACTTTGAATCTCGGTCAGATACAATGGATACTGGCACACCATGTAATCTCACAATCTCATTCATATAAATGTTAGCTAGTTTGTCCGCATTATATATGGTTTTAACAGGCAGAAAATGGGAAAATTTAGTCAAACGGTCAACTATGACCCAGATAGAATCCATACCTCGAGAAGAGCGAGGCAGACCGACGATAAAGTCCATCGTGATGTGTTCCTATTTCCATTCTGGTATTGAGAGCGACTAGAGTAATCCGGCGGGTCGTTGATGTTTAGCTTTAACTTGTTGGCAATGCAAGCATCTAGCCACAAAATCTGCAATACACTTTTTCATTCCCGGCCACCAGAAATTTTGTTTCAAGTCATGATACATCTTTGTGTTTCCTGGATGTATAGCAAATTTCGAATTGTGAGCTTTAGTCATGACGCGTTTCCTCAAGTCAAAACAATCCGACACACAAAGGCGGTTCTGAAATTTTAACACATCATTTTCAATCACGAACTCGAGCCTTGATTTTGAGCCTATTTCATCGAAAATTTTCTGCAAGAACTCATCCTCATGTTGTTTCTCTTTAATCTCTTTAATGATTGCAGGTTAAGCAGAAATGACGACTAAGATCCTGCCTTGTTCACGTAGTACAATTTCAATCTCATTCCTTTCTAGATCACATATTAACTTCTTCTGATCGGTGAGTAAACATGACAAATTACCCATGGATTTCTGGCTCAAGGCATCTGCAACGGTGTTGGCCTTTCCCGGATGGTACAAGATTTGCAAGTCGTAGTCCTTGATCAATTCAAGCCATCGTCTCTGTCTCATGTTCAGTTCCTTTTGGGTGAAGAAATATTTAAGGCTTTTATGATCAGTGTACACTTCACAAGTCACACCGTATAAATAATGTCTCCAAATTTTCAAAGCAAATACCACAGCTGCTAATTCAAGGTCATGGGTTGGATAGTTCTTTTTATGAGGGCGAAGTTGTCGAGAAGCATAAGCGATCACTTTCCCATTTTTCTTCAACACACACCCCAAGCCTTTGTAAGAAGCATCGCTGTAAATCTGAAACCCATCAATACCATTAGGCGGAGTCAAAATCGGTGCCATTACCAATCTAGTCTTCAATTCTTGAAAAACTGACTCCCGTTGATCATTCCAGTCAAATGGTACATTTTTCTGTGTCAACTGTGTCAATGGCAGGGCAAGTTTGGAGAAATCTCTCACAAATTTGCGATAATAGCCTGCAAGCCCCAAAAAGCTTCGAACTTTTGATACATTGGTTGGTCTTGGCCAGTCCACAATAGCTTCAATTTTTTGTGGGTTAATCGAAATACCATCCCTGTTGATTACATGCCCTAGAAACGCTACACTGTCAAGCCAAAATTCACATTTGGAGAATTTTGCATATAGCTTCTTTTCTCTTAAAGTCTGTAACACGGTTCTCAAATGATTCTCATGATCTTTCTTGCTTTTGGAGTAAATCAAAATATCACCAATAAATACAACAACGAATTCATCCAGATATGATTTAAACACCCTATTCATAAGGTCTATGAAGGTAGCAGGAGCATTAGTCACCCCAAATGGCATTACCAAAAATTCAAAGTGTCTGTATCTAGTTCTGAATGCAGTCTTCTCTATATCTTCTGCCTTAACTTTTAACTGGTGATACCCGGATCTAAGATCTATCTTGGAGAACACTTGTGCTCCCTGAAGTTGTTCAAATAAATCATCTATTCGGGGTAATGGATATTTGTTCTTCACAGTTACCTTATTCAACTCACGATAGTCAATACACAGCCTCAAAGACCCGTCTTTCTTTTTGACAAACAACACTGGAGCACCCCAAGGTGACGTGCTCGGACGGATAAATTTCTTGTCTGAGAGTTCTTGGAGTTGATTTTTCAACTCTTTCAATTCGGAAGTTGACATTCTATATGGGGTTTTGGAAATAGGTTGTGTTCCGGGTACAATATCAACAGTAAACTCAATTTCCCTATCAATTAAATCTCTGGGCAATTCAGTTGGAAATACATCAGGAAATTCATTTACTACAGGAATGTTCTCTACAGTGGGATTGTCAAAAGCCACAGTCAAAACGCAACATATATACCCTCTTCATCCCTTCCTAATTAATTTCATAGCTTTCATGGCAGAATCAAGTATGGGGGGGGGGGGGAAGGGACCACTCCATTCCCGATGAATACAAACTCAGGTAACCCAGGTGGACGAAATATAACAGACTTATTCGCACAGTCAATAGTTGCACAGTACTTCGTTAACCAGTCCATACCTAATATGCAGTCAAAATGATCAATTTCCAAAGGTAATAAATCAACATACAACATCACATCACCAATCACAACATCACATGCTGGATACACATATGCACATACCATAGAACCCCCAGATGGCGTAGATACAGATAACAAATAATTCATAGGTTCTATTAGTCTAGTTAATTTTCGAGAAAATGCATATGACACAAATGAATGGGTAGAACTAGAATCTATCAGCACATATGCATTTTGGGCATAGATGGAAATTATACTTGACACCACAGCTTCAGTGTTCTACACATCACCAGGCACTAAGGCAAATACTCGACCTTGTCTCAGAGTTTCTTTCCCAGTATTAGCTCTTGCATTTGTTTTAGTTGTAGAAGCAGATCCAATTGAACTCGCTGTAGGGCGGTTAGCATTATTAGACCCAAGCAGGCAATCTTTCACTACATGAACTGTCTTGCCACATCAGAAACAAGCACCCCATGCTCGGTAACACAGGCCCCTATGCCTCATTCCGTAATCAGGGAAAACTGAAATAGACCCACTGCTCTGGCTTGAGCTACTTATAGACCCCGTGTTCTGCTTTTTACTTACATAAGAATGGCCCCTTCTGAAACCGTACCCAGACCTTTTTCCCATTCTGTTATTGTTGTTGGGGCCTTACTTTGTTTCATAGCAGCTAGGGTAGCTTCGGCCATTAAGGATCTGTCAAGGACTTCTACATATGTTGGCAACTTCAACACGCCTACTCGATCAAATATGTCTAAATCCAACCCTCCTTCAAACTTGCAGGCTTTCTTATAATCCGTATCCACCATATGAGGAGCAAATCTGGCTAACTCAGTGAACTTAGCCTCGTACTCAGCTACGGACATTCTGCCTTGCTTGAGTTCTTGGAATTCAGACACTTTTCGGTCTCGAAAACACTGAGAGAAGTACTTATCATAAAAGATTTCATTAAATGGAGCCTATGTCATGTTTCCATTGGTATTCCGAATCAGTAACCACCATCTTCGATCTTCGTCTTTGAGAGTATAGGTGGCCAGTAAAACCTTCTAAGTCTCGGTACAGGGAAAAACTTTAAACAACTTCTCTATTTCAAGTAACCATGTCTTTGCTTTCAACGGTTCAATACCACCCAAGAAAGTTGGCGGTTTCATCTTCATGAATTTCTGAGTTAGGTTGATGATATCGTTATTATCGGGTTCAACTTGTATCGGCAGAGGCGGAGGGGGCAAAGGTTGTTGTCTTTGCTGTTGTGTCATTGCTTCAGTCAATGCTGTAAGCATTTGTTCCATTCGGTTCATTCGAGTCTCAGAAGACTCACTTGTATCATTTTCCCTTGCATTCTCCATGTTGCTATAGGTAAACAAGGCAATAACAGTCATAGGCCAATAATTCTTTTCATTATGTTTAGATTATTCAATTACAGTCCATTCATTTCTATTTCATGTATTCATGGTCAGACAGACTCAGTTTCCACATTAACAGACATTAATATACACACTCACACATGCAGATAAGATGCCTCTGATGCTTACTAGGACATTCTATAGCTCATATGGACCCGTGTGTGCGATATAATCATGTGCTCTGATACCACTCTGTCACGACCCAAACCCGCCCCTATAGGTTTAGTGTTGTAACCGGCCAATAATCCTTGGATTATCAAAGGCCTCTTAACAGAATAACATATAATTAGGGGCTGCGGAAGCAATATATAAAACATACATAGTCCATTGAGCTGTGTTGACATATATGAGACAAAATTTTCAAATAAACTTATATATATATACATGTAATGTCATAAACACATTGGTCTCACGTCCCGTATTTACATAGATAAGGTTGAAAGGAAACTTAGCCTAAGTACAGATAAACAGAACAAAAACAAATAAAGCCTTGACATGGTCTTCTCAAAGGAAACCTCCTCGGGAGGCACAGTGGTTGGATGACAAAACAGAATCCTAGGCCATCAACTCTGGGCCTGATCACGTGCCTGATCACCTATATACATAATATAAATAGTGAGCGGGAGCCCAGTGAATAATAATAGAGTAAACAATTTTAATGAATGATATCCATATCAGATTCAAAAATCAGAATTCAGATTCATATACATATTCTTGTTCTTATTCAAGTCATATACAGAAATTAGAGTTCATGCTTAATCATACGTGGTACTTCCATTAGCGTTAACAGAACAGATACAGAACAGATAGTGGTTATGAGTAACTAGTTCCATAAAGGAACCTCCGGATCTAGGTAACAGATGACAAATATGCTGAGCTCCATGATGGAGCCTCCGGTACGGGTAACAAAGTGCAGACATAATAAGTTCCATAATGGAACCTTCGATACTGGGTAACAGCTAACAGATATCACATGATGCTAAGGATGCCACGAATACATTGTCAGAATTAGACAATCATTCATTGTACAGAATATAGCATTTTAGAAAATAAATCTTATTTTATCATATAGAAAGTAAATAAAGTTGAACATAGATTTACTAAGTTATTATTCACAGATGGCTCTGGGCGCGTGCACACAAAGCAGGCAAATCAAACGGTTTACGGCGCGTGACCTACATCAATACATAACAGATATATATACTAAAACACATGCTTGGATTGTACATAACTTGTTTCATTTTGTTCTTAGTGTGTTTCTAGCCTTTACTCTCATTATTGTGTTTTAATCTGGGTCTAGGAATGCCTAGGATGAAATGAGGATGCAAAAATGCATTTGGAAACACTTAGTTAGAAATGCTGGAAACGGGGGTCTCGTTCAAGCACAGCTTTCTTCGCTCGAGCGGACATGCAAAATGCGAATGGTCGCTCGAGCGCACATTCCTTCACTCGAGCGGTCTGTAAACTTTGCAAAAGTGCTGGTTGCTTGATTTTTCTGCTCGATGCTCGCTCGACGCTCGCTCGAGCGTAAGACTCATGTCCTCGCTCGAGCGCAACTTTTGTCGCTCAAGCGATCTGCAAAACACGCAAACTTCTGAGAGCATGCATTTTACGCTTGAGCAGACTTTTGGTCACTTGAGCGGAAGTACAAAAATAAAGGTGGTCGCTCAAGCCCAGGATTTGTCGCTCCAACGTGGAAGCAGAATTCTGAAATTTCCAGAATTGCTTCCAAGCTTCAAACTCAACCCCAAAGTTGTAAATTATGGTTTCTTGGGCCAAAAACTTAAGGAAGCTCTTGTAAACTTGCAAAACATCATGCAGTAAGAATCATTACTCAAAATCAAGGCCCAATAACATGTAATTGTACAAAATCAAGCTTGAAATGTGAAAACATAACATGAACATGATATGCATGAAATGATTTGAGCTCCAAGTTTCTACATCATGTCAAATGAAATGTTTAAGTCTAAAACATGTTGAATTCCTTGAACAAAAGCAAGATACTAACATGCATGCGAGAATTCTCTTGAAAATAACTTCAATTATGATCAAATGAACATGCATGCATGATTTGCTCTTCTCTTCTAGTTCATTAGCTTAATTCATGCATTGATTCACTTAATTCTCTTAGTTCCTTACTTAAGTGAGTCTAACATAAAGCTTAAGAGTTGATTTCCTTACCTAGGGTCCACAATTCCTTAAATTCTAGTGATCTCTTGCTTAATCTCACCAATTCCCTTCAATTCCTCTAGTAGTTGCTGTAGACACCCCATTTTTGACCGACCGTAAGACTCAGACGTCACCGATTGAGCGCTGGTGATGTTGCATACTGTGCTCGTTCAGAAGTTTCAGAGTCGCGGCCGTGCGCCCTGCCTCCGACTTCCGAATCCTCTTCTGTGCCTTGTCTCGGTTTGCGAACCAGACTCGGTTTTCTCTGTTTTCTTTCCTGAGGGAAGGGAGTAGTCCTGTAGACTATTTCTCGGTGGCCGTGGGCTACTTTTCGTGGCCGTAGGCCATTTTGCCCATTTCGGAGCCCGGTTCCCGGTTTCGGAGCCGTCAGGCCGTGTGCCTCGGTTCGGGACCGCCCAACCTTCTCCGATTCTCCGGTTCTTGGCAGGTACCTCTGTTTTATCATTATGAGAACACTGGGGCCCCTGATGCCCACTTCGTGGCCGTATGCCACTTTCGGTGCTTATAGCCGGTTTTCGGGCCCCGAACCTCGCGGTTTGGCCCCCGAGCATTCATTTCGCATCGGTTTTCTCCGTTTTTGGCAGGTACCTCTGTTTTATCATATGAGAACACTGGGGCCTCTGATACCCACTTCGCTACTGAACACCACTTCCGGTGCCTACAGCCCATTTTCGGGACCCGAACTGCGCGGTTTGGGCCCCGAGCGTTCATTTCTCATTAGTTTTTGTTCAATTTTGGCAGGTACCTCTGTTTCAGCATTAGGAAGATCACTGGAGGGTAGGAGGCCAGCAATTATCCCAGATAACCAGTTTCGCTCCTCCGGCGCCCGTTTTGCTCACTTCCGGGCTAATGTTGAACACCCTAGGCCCATTTTCTTCCAACCAAAGCTACATATCTGTGATGAGGGCACATGGAGGACCCTAAAAGTGCATGGTCGGCCAGCAATTCATTTCATTTTTGGCCTCTCCTTCAAGCTATGTTGTGCTCCTGCTTCAGTGTTGCCAATTCCGACCTGGAACCTTGTTCTACACACTGGGAGGACCCTAAAAGTGGTGGTCGGCCAGTAATTGTGTTTCATTTTTGAGCCTCTCCTTCAAGTCTATGTTGTGCTCCTGTTTCAGAGTTTGCCAATTTCCGACCTTGGCCTTGTTCTACACATGGGAGGACACCAAAATGGTGGTCGGCCACTAATTTCAACTTTTCATTTTTGCCATGGCTGGCCGGCCAGGGAGTGGCTGGCCGACCATGGGGTGGCGGCCGGCCACCTTCAGAAATCCACCTGGCCGGCCAGCTTTCTGCTTTGAGCACTTTACAGCTGTCCAGCTGTTTTTCAAAATATCTCCATCCGGGGGATATTTTGGGAGGGAAAGCTTGGTGCATTTCCCTCCCTTTTACACCCTTTCTTGCCTATTTGAGGGATGGCCTCCTCCTTTGTTAGGTTAGAACTTTGATCTCAAGACTCTCTCTTCCATAGCCTCCATCTTCACTCCAAAAACCCTAAAATTCATTCAAGTTCCTAGCTCAATCCTCATCAACCCTAAGCTCCACCATCCCACTTCCATTCCAGCAGCAAAAGGGGTTCCTCAGAGGCTAAGAAGCAACTTTGATCAAGGCAAGAGGTAGCAAAAACTTGATCTTCAAGGGTAAGATAATTTCCCTTTTTCTTGCATATTTTGCTTCAAATTTTTACCCTACTTGTGATCTGTTTTGGGTTCTGACCCTTCTGGTTTTGGGCTTATTTTGATCCCCTCTACAACTTTGTAGAAGGGCTCAACCCTGTTTGGTGTCTCCATGATATACTTCTTCAATATCACTTTTAGGCCATTAATTTGCATGCTTTATTTTCCTTATGAGTGATCTGATTTCGAGACTGATGTAACTGTTAGTGCTTATATTGAGCCCCTCTTCAACATTGAAGAAGGGCTCCATCATGTTTGGTGACTCTAGCATGCACTTCCTTTGAAATCTTCCATTTTACCGTAAAATTGCATGATTATTTTGGCCTATTTGTGATCTGAGTTGGACATGTAATATACTGTGATTGTGCTTATTTTGAGCCCCTCTTCAACATTGAAGAAGGGCTCAACCTGGTTTTCTTGCTCTATATATCACTTGCTTTGAATTCTTGTTCCACTCCCATTTTGCATGCATTTTTAAGCTCACCATGCTTCGGATTTCAGCCTTCATCAGGCTTAGAGAGTGCCTTATTTTGGTCCATTATTCATTCTTTGTTAAGGGTCTTAGGCCATTTGATGACTGGTTTTGGTACTTGTTTTGTAATCCTTCAATTTACCATAAAATTGCATGTTTGTTTAGGCTTGCTTAGCCACTGATTTGAGTCTTCATCAGGCTTAGAAAGTGTCTTAGAATTGTCTATTCTTCATCTTTTGTTAAGGGTTCAAAATTGTTTGATGCTTGCTTATGGTACCTCATGTTGTAGCCCCTTATTGCTCATTTTTGCATGCCATTTTGAGCATATCTACACACTGAATTTAGGATGTCATCTCTGTAAATACGCATGTTTTTGGCCCCTCTTCAATTTGTAGAACTGATTTTTTGGTTTGAGCATTGTATATACTACTTGCTTTGTAATCCTCTCTTTTTCCCCGTTTTTGCGTGCTAAATTTGCCATGCTTGTGGTTCTTGTTTAGCCTTGCTTTGTACTGAAAAATGCCATATTTGGGGCTGCCTTGCTACTGTTTTTGCTGTCATATATCAATTTTGCATGTTTAGCATAGCCGTAGGCCATTTCGGGTACTTAGAATCACATTTCGGGATGATTTCATGCATTGGTTGTAATTCGTATCATTTCGGGGCTGTTTTCCCTTCATTTAGGTGCTGAAATTTGGTTTGCATGCTTGCATATCATTTCCCGTGCCATTTCATGCCTTCGGGCCATGCCTCGGTTTGCGGCCCGTGGCACGCATTTCATCCGACGGCATCTGATGTGAGTGTGGCTGAGGTCCACTCATGTCAGTATAAGCCCAATTTGCATCATGTATGTCATTTCATGCTTTAATCATCGCCTCGGTTTGCGCGCCGTGGGCACGCATTTCGAGGCACTTCATTTTATCCGACGGCCTCCTATGTGAGTGAGCTGAGGCTCTCCCATTTGGTGTAAGCCCATCGTGGCATTCCGTATGCCATTTCATTCCATTTTGTCATCGCCTCGTGTGCGTGCCTGTGGGCACACATTTCGAGGCACTTCGGTTTTATCCGATTTCCACTTCATATCATCGCCTCGGTTGCGTGCCTGTGGGCACGCATTTCGAGGCACTTCGATTTTATCCGATTTGCATTTCACATCATCGCCTCAGTTCGCGTGCGCGTGCACGCATTTCGAGGCACCTCATTTTTCATCAGCATTGTGCATACTAGGCTGTATCTTAGTTGCATTTCATGCATATCATGCATATTGCATGTGTTCGGGATAGGAGTTAGCCCGGCACGGGAAACGAGGCACGTTTCGTACTCCGAGTGACGGAACGGGTCTCAATTCCCCAGTCACCGACACTCCGGATAACCCATGATGGAGTTAGGTTTTCATTGTAGCATTCATGCATTCATTCTATAGTGAGTTGTGCAATCCGATTCCTCGGCCATCATGCATCGAGATGCGTGATTGGTGGCACGAGGATCGAGGCATGCATATATTTGTGAAATACATTGCTATGCCCTTTTCCTGCTCTCTGTTGCAGCAAAATAGAGGATCAGCAACTTTTCAGAGTCGGGCACGCATTTCAAGAAACACTGCGAACAGAGGCTGAATCGGGCATCCCAATGGATTTCCGCGCAACACAGTCCAGCATACATCATTCATCAGAAGCGAGGCAGCCCCGGCTTGCAAACCGATTTACAGCTTTCTTAGTTTAATTGCTAATTACTTAGAAATCTGTAATATTCTTTTATTCGGACTGTATATTTTTCGGACCCTCTGCGCGAGGGCATAACTGTAATAAGTGTGGGTGAGTGTGATGTATGTCTTCCAACCCCACGTCTTTCTCCCTTTTATTTACCCGCTTATGATGGTTAGATATAGGGCATATTTAAATTAGCATACAGTATGACAGCATGTTTGCATCATTCATCTGTTTTGCACGCACCGGGCTCGGCGCATCATACAAACTGCATTTGTATTTCAATTCCAAATTGAATACATGTTAGCTGTAGCATTTCATATCCATGTTTAGAATAGCCGAGCCTGCTATAGTTGCATTTTGCATGTGTTGCATTAGGCATTTCTGCATTTAGGATCATGCATGATTTCTAATCAGTTTTCTGTTTTGGCTTGGAGTACTAGGTAAGTTTTATGCTTTAGCATCCTTGCATGCGTGTGAGTGTTGCCATGATAGCATGCTTCCATGAGGCTATGTGCTTATGTGATAACTGCCTTGAATGCCTGTGGGTGGAGGTTGAGTTACTTGAATTGGGACGAATCATTGACTGTTTGTTTTAAGCCCACTAGATGTGGCAAAACTCATGTTTTCTAAGCCCACCTGAGGGTGGCAAATCCGCGTCTTAGCCTACCTGCGGGTAGCACCATCAAACCATTTTCAAACAAACAAACATGAAATGTTTTGTTCCAATTCAGGCGACTCAGTCTATACTTGTTTGCTGCGAGCATCACATAGTAACCTAGGCTAATAACCGGAATAAGAACTCACAAGTTTTCAAAATAAGATATCATGGTTAGTAGAGGCCGGTCTTTGACCGGGCGAGCGGGGGTGCTCACGATGTGACCTTCCCCAATCGTACCCAAGTTCCCGAGCCAACTTTGGTGATGACGGACACGTGGCCTTTGGCACCGAGTCAGGGTTTCCTAAATTTTCCATTTAAAAAATATTTAGGTGGCGACTCTGTTATCTGGCAAAGCAGTCCATGTTTGGCACTTCTTTCAAAAAATCTGTTTTCAAAACGATTTGCCGGATTTGGACTCTTTGGTTCAAGATAAGAACCGTGACATTTGAGTCCTTGAATTGTAGTGACCCCAATATGAACAGAACGGGACTTAACCCTCCCGGGGCGTTCGGGGACGTCACAGTTTCTGGCGACTCTGCTGGGGATTTAGAGAACTTGACTCGAACTCGTGATATCTGGTTTTGATTACACTTGTGTGTTTCTTTGCATTGCATTTGCATCGGTGCGCCTAGGAACACTGTGTTTGCCATATGCCATTCCCGAACGATTTGCCGGAGGCTTGTCTTGTCAAGTCATGTCCATAAGGCTGATCGGCTCTGGGCTCTGACAGCATGGGAACACAAACCCCGGTTTTACCGGGGCACCCTTTTTGACCATTCGCCTAGTGCATATTCGGATCCATAGTGACCATTCCAAACTAGGACAGGTTGCTTACCCGTTTATAGGTTGTTTGAAGCCGCTGCGTGCGTAGTGAAACCCTAGCTCCTGACAAAATAGGACAGGGAAACCCTACCCCAACATAGGGGTTTTTGGCTCTCACTTGCTTGTTATGTGCTTTAGAGTGCGTCTCTACAGGAATGCATGTATCAGTTTGCGAGTTTGGGCATTAGGCCTGCGGGCATCGGTTCAGTATTTTGGGATTCAGTTTACCTGAGGGTAATAGTTTACAGGCAGAATTTTGGGGGCAGAATTCAGTAGAGGGCACACTCATTCAAACTTTGCTCGTATCTGTTCAGGTGAAATTAGGCTGAGATGCTGTCCATTTTCTCTTTTGCTAGGTAGTCTGGGAACTATAGCTTCAGAAGGCTCCGATATCCCCCGGGTACACCGAACTTGTGCTGATAGACTTTGTCGGGTCAAAAATTCAGTTCAAGGGCAATCAGTGTTCCTTTACCAAAGGCAGGGTGAAGAGGGCCAGTCAGGCACAGATCACCAGTTCAGTAGTTACCAGATCAGTGGCCCTTATCCACTCCACCAGTGAATAGTCAGGCTGAGGTCTTAGTTTCTACTGCAGGGATAGATACCGGTCAATCAGATGGAACCACAGAATACATCAGTGGTAGAGGCGATGATGCGCCAGATGCAAGAAAGCATGAGGCAAATGCAAGAGGATTCCATCCGCCAAGCGGAATTTTCGAAACAGCAGGCCGCTGTCATGGCCCAGCAGTCCGAACTGATCACCAGGCTGCAACAGCAGAACGCAGCCTCTGCTTCACATCAGGCTCCTCCTCCACCAGCGGCTCCGCTGCCCGAGCAGGCACCTGTGGGTCAGAATACCTTGCCGAATCCCCCGAATCCTCAGAATATCCTACCGAACCCTCAGAATATCCTCCCCAACACCCAGAATACCTTACTCAATGACCAGAACACTCAAGGGGACACAGGTCTTCCAACGGGGCTGGCTCCGCCCCCGCTTCTGCCGCAACTGTCCAAGAATCTTACACCTAATCACCCGGAATCTCCATTCGAGTTCGAGGTGGCATACAGCTCTGAAATTGAGCAAGTTGGAGAAGCTCTTCAAAAAATCGCAGGGGGTGAAGGCCATCCCAGACATTGAAGACGGTTATACTGATATAGCCGTAACATTGCCAGATCGCTTCAAGATGCCACAGATTGACCGTTTTGATGGGTCCGGGGATCCTATGGTCCATCTCCGGCTATTTTCAGATATCTTGAGGCCGATGGGCCTAACCCGACCGCAGAAGCTTTCCTTATTCGGCAGAACTTTGTCGGGAGTGGCGGCCATCTGGTACGCAAAGTTGGAAGACGATGTGAAGAGAAATTGGGATGAGCTGGCCGAGGCCTTCGTCGCTCAGTACTCGTATAACACACAGATCGAGATTACAACACGTGATCTCGAGACGACGAGACAGGAGCAAAAGAGACTTTCTCTGACTTTGTAACACGGTGGAGAGCAAAGGCATCGATGATGACCTTGAGGCCAACTGATAAGGATCAAATACGGATGGTTGTGCGCAACCTCCAGCCCAAACTAATGCAGAAAATGATCGTGCTCCCCTTCCCTACCTTTTCAGATTTGCATGAGATGGGAGTACAGATCGAGGATGCCATGAAGCAGGGCCTTATTGACCAGGAGAAAGAGCAGCCTAGGCGGGCGTTTTCCCGCAGTTCGAATGTGACCACCACTGGTGATGCAGCTGCAAGATCTTCTGAAGTGGGCATGGTCACTACCACCACATCAAGAAAGGCTACCCCATCCACCGGTGCGTTCGGGAGTAACTCACAGACGGCCAAATATCCACCCCGAGTCAAGAGGGTTTTCACTCCACTTCATATGCCTCTGTCAAAGGCTCTAGAGGTCTTACTCCGGGAAGGACATTTGAAACCGTTGGAACAACGGCCCCTACCGATCCTATCCCTGCAAAGCATGACCAGACTAAATACTGTGCCTACCATCAGCAAACCGGTCATGACACCGACAGTTGCTTTCGTCTGCGCCATGATGTACAAGATCTGTTTGACAAAGGGGTCATTGCCGCACCAGGTCCTGCAAAGTCTATCGGCACTTGATCAGTGAACTTGTGAGGGGATAATGTGATGTGGTCAGGGGTTGAACCAGCTGCGGGTGGCGCTCGATCTATTCCAGGTGTGGGAATGGCAGGCACTAATTTGAGCATTTGGCGAATGCTACATTCTGACTTGGGTATTGAGTCAGTCTTGTTGTTTTGTTTTGAGTCTATCTCTTTGTTTTGAGTCAGTCTTTTTGATTAAGGGTCTGTCTTGTTGTATCGAGTCAGTCCTGTTGTACAAAGGTCGGGTGATTCCGGAGGGGTGTTACCTCGGACATCACCATTTTGTTTTGTGTTTGTCTTTTCGTTTTGTTTTGAGTCTGTTTCTGCTAGGGAGCCAGTTGTACCAACAGATTTTGAATGAAACAGCAGTGTTTTTCACACTCTCGCATTTGCTTCTGCCGTGTGCTAGTTGTGCCGGGATTTGAATAAAATGGCAGTGCATTCCACCTGCTCTCTTGTGCCTCAAAGTCATTGTAATGACCTGAGTTTTTCAAAGCTTTTTGAACACCGCGGTGAAAACAAAGAGGAAGGAATTCCTCGGGATTTGCAAAAATTTGATCAATTGAGAGAAAGAGAGGCGTGCTCAGCCCTTAATGATTGAAATCATGCTTGTTAGTGTGAGTACTGAGAAGGACCCTAGCTTTGATCTAGGTTGGTCCTACACTGTCTTCAGCGCGAGCGATTTGTCGCTTTCTTAAAAACTTTCAAAAATATTTTGCGCGGTCCTGCGAAGACATGTGTGGAATCGCTCTTGAGATCGTGCAGCCTAGGATCGCTCTCAGCCTCGAGACTCGACCCCTCATTTTCGAACCTTGACTCAAACTCAGAATGTTCAACGGTTAACTACAACGTGAGGCCTGTGAGACCAGATTCAAAGCAGCCCTCGAACAAGAGGCAAGAAAGTCAAATCAAGAAGATCAGATGTCGTCAAGAGAGGCTTGGGAAGCTAGATCAGAAGCCCCCTCAAACTAGGGGCAAAGATGTCAGATGTGCCCGAAGAGCCGAAGATGAGTTCTCTTGCGAATCAACAGCCACTCTCCTGGATACGGATGGCATCAAAACCCTAAAACCATTTGGCATGGACTCGCTACACTTTTACCCTTTGAGAGGCTCGCTGGGCCGAAAACCCGGAAGGGCGACCCAGGCAAAAGTTAGAGCAAGCAAAAAATACATACAAAAGGAAAGAAAAAATATATAGAAAAAAAAGAAGAACAAAAGAAGAAGAAAAAGAAAAGAAAAGAAAAAGAAGCTCGCAAGGTCGAAAACCCGCATCGGGCGCCTTGGCAAAAGTTAAGCCTAAAAGAAAAAGAAAAAAAAAAAAAAAAAGAAGAAAAAAATGAAAAGGAAGAAAAGAAAGAAGAATAAAGCTCGCAAGGTCGAAAACCTGCAATAGGCGCCTTGGCAAAAGTTAGAGCATAAAAAGGAGAGGTTAAATACCCGAGTGTACCCTAACCCCGAACTACGTAAGGCTTGATTCCCATCTTTGGGATACGTAGGCAACTTCATTCTGAAGTCCAGCCGTAAAACAATTCAAAATTCGATTGTGTCCATGCGATAGTTCTGATCATCTTCGCCTTCTCTGTATCCGAGAGTCTGGTTGTGTTCGTCGCTCCGAGGACTGACTACAATGCGCTGCGGCATCATCCAAACAAGGGGCAACTCTTCGTTGCCATTCAATGCACTGCGGCATCATCCAAACAAGGGGCAACTCTTCGTTGCCATTCAGTGTGCTGCGGCGCCATTCAAACAAGGGGCAACTTTCCGTTGCCATTCAATGCGCCGCGGTGCCATTCAAACAAGGGGCAACTTTCCGTTGCCATGCAGCTCCCCTCAAGCAAGGGGCAATTTTCCTTCGAATCTGAGGTTGCGCATCTCGAGAGTGGGTTCTACGCTCGTTGAGCAGTGACCGTTTGCAAAAACAGTTTTTGGGAATTTTTACTGAGGTTGACTGGTCTCTCAAAATTATTTCATATTTTCCAAAAACTGGACCACTTCTTGGACCCAAAAAAAGGAAAATTTTCAGTACTCATAGCCTGACTTGCATGATTTCAAATCAGAAAATCGAACAAGCATGTTAATCTAACTCTCATGTTGGTCAAAAATGGTTTTAGTAGAAAACCAAAACAAAAAATGGTCAAAATAATGAACTATGGGCACAGTTGAGTCAGGCTTCCTGTCTTTCCCCCTTTTCAACATACTCGCCAAGAAGGGCAATCTACCTGCCAGAAGAGGGCACAACTGAAGCCAACAACAAAGGGCTGAAAGCTCTCTCACCCTCCAAGCAGCGAGGTATCAAGTCAAATGCGAAGCACAAACCGGAATGGATCAAGATCTTTCACTTCCTCATCTGGACAGATCTAACCACGTCCAAACTCTCCAGCAGGGCATCATCAACCAATGTTAGCTGCAGATTTGCTACACACCCAGTTGTAGCACAACCCCTCTGTGGGAGAAACTCACTGTTGTGAAAAAGAATCTAGCAGAATGCTAGGGGCAAGAGCCCGCAACTTCTTGTCTATCCACCAACCACTCTGGGGAGGGATAAAAAATGAGAGATTAAAGAATAGAGAGATGTGCGTTGAGAGGAAAAGTGAGAAAAGGGCTTTTCAGAAAAACAGAGCTTGAGGGCCGAGTAATGTGAGAATCACAAATGAGAAAGGGTGGGAAATAATACCCGGTGAAACAGGCTCCCTGTGCACATTTGAGTCTTGTGTTTTGTTTTGTCTGCCTCGATTCTTGTTTTGAGTCGTTTCGAGTGTCAATAGATGTGTTTAGGTTGTTTACCTTTGTTTTCTTTTGTTGAGTTTTTTTTCGCTGTGTTCAGTCGTAGGCTCAATACCCGGTTAAGAACTCATTTCTTAATTTCAAACAAAATCAAATCATTTTGTGCTCCGAGTGCCGTGCCGTTCTCCACATTTGTGCAAAACAGAATTTGTTCTTTCATAAAACCGCAGGGCTCAACCCAGGTCATGTGAGAACAGTAAAACCAGGACCTATCTGAAGCTATGAGTTTCGGGCTGCAAAGCAAAAGAGGAAGATGTCGGGCATCTAAGTTTTGTTCCAACTTCAGTAAGTTCCGAGATTGCATCCCGTGTGTACCTCTTCAGGTCTTGCCAATGTTCCGACGTATGAGTGTGCCTCGACCTCAAGCTCAAAATCAAGTCTACTTCAAGGCAGAATGGCGATCAGGAGTGCTCTCCTTGAGTACCATTCCCTGCCAGAGGCATCTTGGCCGTGTTTGCGATGAGTTCCTAGGAGACCAACTGCGACGGTGGAAATTAGAGTTCGAATGGCCGTGGCCTAGAACGCAAAGGTTCGGGATTTCCGAGACTAAAGTCTGGTTTAAATACCCAGAGGCGCGCCCTCGGCTTGAAATCTGTATGGAAGCCCCATAGGTTGAGATAGCATGTGTGCACCTCAATTCTGGATACTGAACCAACCTAGTCTGTCACCCCGTTGGAGAATAGGGAAAGTTGTGAGTATGATCAGGAAGACAAGCGGCAGCCGTGGCTCCTACATGCAGATGTTGTTACTTGTTAGCATTCCAGAGCCTTTGTACTGCGAGTTAAAGGTAAGTGTTCGAAGAGCACGAGGGGAGATCCCCATCAGAGTAGAGCGGTTCACCGCCACTCACCTCATGAGGTGCTTTCTAAAGCGCCGCTTTGTCCATTTATTGCTTTCCGTAAGCATCATATATTATAATGCATTGTACCCATCAAATTTCTTTCTTAGTCATGCGCGATATTGTATGTACGGTTCGTTCAAAGAAGTTCCGTTTAAGATCATTCACTCAGTGTATCTAACACACTTCATTTGCCTTAGTGTATCAATCACACTTTATTTGCTTCACCTAGTGTATCTAACACACTTCATTTCATTCAGTATATCAATCATACTTCATTCACTTAGTGTATCAATTACACTCTCATTTATTTAGTGTATCAATCACACTCTCTTCACTTAGTATATCAATCATACTTCATTCACTTTGTGTATCTATTACACACATTCTCATTTTGTGTATCTATCACACACATTCTCGTTTTCTGTATCACACTTTCAGTGTCTCAATCACACTTCACCTTCAGTATATCAATCATACTTTGTTCACTAAGTGCATCTATCACACTTTGTGTTCACTTTCAGTGTATCAATCACACTTGTTCACTAAGTGCATCTATCACACTTCGTGTTCACATTCAGTATATCTATCATACTTGTTCACTAAGTGCATCTATCACACTTCGTGTTCACTTTCAGTGTCTCAATCACACTTGTTCACAAAGTGCATCAATCACACTTCGTGTTCACATTTAGTGTATCCATCACACTTGTTCACTAAGTGCATCTATCACACTTCGTGTTCACATTCAGTATATCTATCATACTTGTTCACTAAGTGCATCTATCACACTTCGTGTTCACTTTCAGTGTCTCAATCACACTTGTTCACTAAGTGCATCTATCACACTTCGTGTTCACATTTAGTGTATCCATCATACTTGTTCACTAAGTGCATCTATCACACTTCGTGTTCACATTTAGTGTATCCATCACACTTGTTCACTAAGTGCATCTATCACACTTCGTGTTCACCTTTGGTATATTAATCATACTTGTTCACTAAGTGCATCAATCACACTTCGTGTTCACATTTAGTGTATCCATCACACTTGTTCACTAAGTGCATCTATCACACTTCGTGTTCACCTTTGGTATATTAATCATACTTGTTCACTAAGTGCATCAATCACACTTCGTGTTCACATTTAGTGTATCCATCACACTTGTTCACTAAGTGCATCTATCACACTTCGTGTTCACCTTTGGTATATTAATCATACTTGTTCACTAAGTGCATCAATCACACTTCGTGTTCACTTATTGTGCGTCTATCACACTTTGCATTTGCCTTTTGTGTATCCATCACACTTTGCTCACTTCCTTCACTTAGTGTATCAATTACACTGTGTTCATATTGTGTATCAATCACACACACTTGCTTTGTATTTATCACACTATGCCTACTTTGTGTATCAATCACACACACTTGCTTTGTATCTATCACACTATGCCTACTTTGTGTATCTATCACACGTTCGCTTTGTGTATCTATCACACACTCACCTAGTGTATCCATCACACTTTGCTTCATATAGTGTATCCATCACACTCGCTTCACTTTGTGTATCTATCACACACTCACCTAGTGTATCCATCACACTTTGCTTCATATAGTGTATCCATCACACTCGCTTCACTTTGTGTATCCATCACACGTTCGCCTAGTGTATCCATCACACTCGCTTCATTTTGTGTATCTATCGTACATGTTCGTGAAGATTCCATAATTCTCCGCATCCTTAACTGCATGAAATGTAGTTGTTGCTTTGCATTCTTGCTTAAAATTGTTGCATCTATTTGCGAATACTTGCTTCATTACAGCTTGCTGCATTTGCATGATCATTTGGCTCCGCGCCTATCACTTTGCATTTTGCCCCTTGCCTGCGGGCACGCCTGCGGGCACACATGTTTCTGTTTATCTTGAATGACTGTCTAAGTCTTCGGCCTTGTCAAAAATGGGTCGTCTCTGGGCTTTGACATTCACTCCCGTCACTTCTTGACTTCCGAGTTCTGTCAAAGAGGGGCAACTGTAGACACCCCATTTTTGACCGACCTAAGACTCAGACGTCACCGATTGAGCGCTTGGTGATGTTGCATACTGTGCTCGTTCAGAAGTTTCAGAGTCGCGGCCGTGCGCCCTGCCTCCGACTTCCGAATCCTCTTCTGTTCCTTGTCTCGGTTTGCGAACCAGACTCGGTTTTCTCTGTTTTCTTTCCTGAGGGAAGGGAGTAGTCCTGTAGACTATTTCTCGGTGGCCGTGGGCTACTTTTCGTGGCCGTAGGCCATTTTGCCCATTTCGGAGCCCGGTTCCCGGTTCTCGGAGCCGTCAGGCCGTGTGCCTCGGTTCGGGACCGCCCAACCTCTCCGATTCCTCCGGTTCTTGCAGGTACCTCTGTTTTATCATTATGAAGAACACTGGGGCCCCTGATGCCCACTTCGTGGCCGTATGCCACTTTCGGTGCTTATAGCCGGTTTTCGGGCCCCGAACCTCGCGGTTTGGCCCCCGAGCATTCATTTCATCGGTTTTCTCCGATTTTTGGCAGGTACCTCTGTTTTATCATTATGAAGAACACTGGGGCCTCTGATACCCACTTCGCTACTGAACACCACTTCCGGTGCCTGCAGCCCATTTTCGGGACCCGAATGCGCGGTTTGGGCCCCGAGCGTTCATTTCTCATTAGTTTTTGTTCAATTTTGGCAGGTACCTCTGTTTCAGCACCAGGAAGATCACTGGGGGGTGGGAGGCCAGCAATTATCCCAGATAACCAGTTTCGCTCCTCCGGCGCCCGTTTTGCTCACTTCCGGGCTAATGTTGAACACCCTAGGCCCATTTTCTTCCAACCAAAGCTACATATCTGTGATGAGGGCACATGGAGGACCCTAAAAGTGCATGGTCGGCCAGCAATTCAGAGTTTCATTTTTGGCCTCTCCTTCAAATGCAATGTTGTGACTCCTGCTTCAGTGTTGCCACATTCCGACCATGGAACCTTGTTCTACACACATGGGAGGACCAAAAGTGGTGGTCGGCCAGTAATTGTTGTTTTCATTTTTGAGCCTCTCCTTCAAGTCATGTTGTGTCCTGTTTCAGAGTTTCCAATTCCGACCTTGGGGCCTTGTTCTACACACATGGGAGGACACCAAAAAGTGGTGGTCGGCCACTAATTCAACTTTTCATTTTTGCCCTTGGCTGGCCGGCCATGGAGGTGGCTGGCCGACCATGGGGTGGCTGGCCGGCCACCTCAGAAATCCACCTGGCCGGCCAGCTTTCTGCTTTTGAGCACTTTACAGCTGTCCAGCTGTTTTTCAAAATATCTCAGCATCCGGGGGATATTTTGGGAGGGAAAGCTTGGGTGCATTTCCCTCCCTTTTACACCCTTTCTTGCCTATTTGAGGGGATGGCCTCCTCCTTTGTTGAGGTTAGAACCTTTGATCTCAAGACTCTCTCTTCCATAGCCTCCATCTTCACTCCAAAAACCCTAAAATTCATTCAAGTTCCTAGCTCAATCCTTCATCAACCCTAAGCTCCACCATCCCCACTTCCATTCCAGCAGCAAAAAGGGGTTCCTCAGAGGCTAAGAAGCAACTTTGATCAAGGCAAGAGGTAGCAAAAACTTGATCTTCAAGGGTAAGTCATAATTTCCCTTTTTCTTGCATGATTTTGCTTCAAATTTTTACCCTACTTGTGATCTGTTTTGGGTTCTGACCTTCTGGTTTTGGGCTTATTTTGATCCCCTCTACAACTTTGTAGAAGGGCTCAACCCTGTTTGGTGTCTCCATGATATACTTTCTTCAATATCACTTTTTGGCCATTAATTTGCATGCTTTTTGCTTATGAGTGATCTGATTTCGAGACTGATGTAAACTGTTAGTGGGCTTATATTGAGCCCCTCTTCAACATTGAAGAAGGGCTCCATCATGTTTGGTGACTCTAGCATGCACTTCCTTTGAAATCTTCCATTTTACCGTAAAATTGCATGATTATTTTGGCCTATTTGTGATCTGAGTTGGAACTTGTAATATACTGTGATTGTGCTTATTTTGAGCCCCTCTTCAACATTGAAGAAGGGCTCAACCTGGTTTTCTTGCTCTACATATCACTTGCTTTGAATTCTTGTTCCACTCCCATTTTGCATGCATTTTTAAGCTCACCATGCTTCGGATTTCAGCCTTCATCAGGCTTAGAGAGTGCCTTATTTTGGTCCATTATTCATTCTTTGTTAAGGGTCTTAGGCCATTTGATGACTGGTTTTGGTACTTGTTTTGTAACCTTCAATTTACCATAAATTGCATGTTTGTTTAGGCTTGCTTAGCCACTGATTTGAGTCTTCATCAGGCTTAGAAAGTGTCTTAGAATTGTCTATTCTTCATCTTTTGTTAAGGGTTCAAAGTTGTTTGATGCTTGCTTATGGTACCTCATGTTGTAGCCCCTTATTGGCTCATTTTTGCATGCCATTTTGAGCATATCTACATACTGAATTGGGATGTCATCTCTGTAAATACGCATGTTTTTGGCCCCTCTTCTAATTTGTAGAACTGATTTTTTGGTTTGAGCATTGTAGATACTACTTGCTTTGTAATCCCTCTCTTTTTCCCCGTTTTTGCGTGCTATTTGCCATGCTTGTGGTTTGTTTAGCCTTGCTTTGTACTGAAAAATGCCATATTTGGGGCTGCCTTGCTACTGTTTTTGCTGTCATATATCAATTTTGCATGTTTAGCATAGCCGTAGGCCATTTCGGGTACTTAGAATCACATTTCGGGATGATTTCATGCATTGGTTGTATTCCGTATCATTTCGGGGCTGTTTTCCCCTTCATTTAGGTGCTGAAATTTGGTTTGCATGCTTGCATATCATTTCCCGTGCCATTTCATGCCTTCGGGCCATGCCTCGGTTTGCGTGCCCGTGGGCACGCATTCGAGGCACCTCTGTTTCATCCGACGGCATCTGATGTGAGTGTGGCTGAGGTCCACTCATGTCAGTATAAGCCCAATTTGCATCATTATGTCATTTCATTTTAATCATCGCCTCGGTTTGCGCGCCCGTGGGCACGCATTTCGAGGCACTTCACTTTTATCCGACGGCCTCCTATGTGAGTGAGCTGAGGCTCTCCCATTTGGTGTAAGCCCATCGTGGCATTCCGTATGCCATTTCATTCCATTTTGTCATCGCCTCGATGTGCGTGCCTGTGGGCACACATTTCGAGGCACTTCGGTTTTATCCGATTTCCACTTCATATCATCGCCTCGGTTTACGTGCCTGTGGGCACGCATTTCGAGGCACTTCGGTTTTATCCGATTTGCATTTCACATCATCGCCTCGTTCGCGTGCATGCGTGCACGCATTTCGAGGCACCTCATTTTTCATCAGCATTGTGCATACTAGGCTGTATCTTAGTTGCATTTCATGCATATCATGCATATTGCATTGTGTTCGGGATAGGAGTTAGCCCGGCACGGGAAACGAGGCACGTTTCGTACTCCGAGTGACGGAACGGGTCTCAATTCCCCAGTCACCGACACTCCGGATAACCCATGATGGAGTTAGGTTTTCATTGTAGCATTCATGCATTCATTCTATAGTGAGTTGTGCAATCCGATTCCTCGGCCATCATGCATCGAGATGCGTGATTGGTGGCACGAGGATCGAGGCATGCATATATTTGTGAAATACATTGCTATGCCCTTTTCCTGCTCTCTGTTGCAGCAAAATAGAGGATCAGCAACTTTTCAGAGTCGGGCACGCATTTCAAGAAACTGCGAACAGAGGCTGAATCGGGCATCCCAATGGATTTCCGCGCAACACAGTCCAGCATACATCATTCATCAGAAGCGAGGCAGCCCCCGGCTTGCAAACCGATTTACAGCTTTCTTAGTTTAATTGCTAATTACTTAGAAATCTGTAATATTCTTTTATTTCGGACTGTATATTTTTCGGACCCTCTGCGCGAGGGCATAACTGTAATAAGTGTGGGTGAGTGTGATGTATGTCTTCCAACCCCACGTCTTTCTCCCTTTTATTTACCCGCTTATGATGGTTAGATATAGGGCATATTTAATTAGCATACAGTATGACAGCATGTTTGCATCATTCATCTGTTTTTGCAACCGGGCTCGGCGCATCATACAAACTGCATTTGTATTTCAATTCCAAATTGAATACATGTTAGCTGTAGCATTTCATATCCATGTTTAGAATAGCCGAGCCTGCTATAGTTGCATTTTGCATGTGTTGCATTAGGCATTTCTGCATTTAGGATCATGCATGATTTCTAATCAGTTTTCTGTTTTGGCTTGGAGTACTAGGTAAGTTTTATGCTTTAGCATCCTTGCATGCGTGTGAGTGTTGCCATGATAGCATGCTTACCATGAGGCTATGTGCTTATGTGATACAATGCCTTGAATGCCTGTGGGTGGAGGTTGAGTTACTTGAATTGGGACGAATCATTGACTGTTTGTTTTAAGCCCACTAGATAGTGGCAAAATCATGTTTTCTAAGCCCACCTGAGGGTGGCAAATCCGCGTCTTAGCCTACCTGCGGGTAGCACCATCAAACCATTTTCAAACAAACAAACATGAAATGTTTAGTTCCAATTCAGGCGACTCAGTCTATACTTGTTTGCTGCGAGCATCACATAGTAACCTAGGCTAATAACCGGAATAAGAACTCACAAAGTTTTCAAAATAAGATATCATGGTTAGTAGAGGCCGGTCTTTGACCGGGCGAGCGGGGGTGCTCACGATGTGACCTTCCCCAATCGTACCCAAGTTCCCGAGCCAACTTTGGTGATGACGGACACGTGGCCTTTGGCACCGAGTCAGGGTTTCCTAAATTTCCATTTAAAAAATATTTAGGTGGCGACTCTGTTATCTGGCAAAGCAGTCCATGTTTGGCACTTCTTTCAAAAAATCTGTTTTCAAAACGATTTGCCGGATTTGGACTCTTTGGTTCAAGATTAAGAACCGTGACATTTGAGTCCTTGAACTGTAGTGACCCCAATATGAACAGAACGGGACTTAACCCTCCCGGGGCGTTCGGGGACGTCCACAGTTTCTGGCGACTCTGCTGGGGATTTAGAGAACTTGACTCGAACTCGTGATATCTGGTTTTGATTACACTTGTGTGTTTCTTTGCATTGCATTTGCATCGGTGCGCCTAGGAACACTGTGTTTGCCATATGCCATTCCCGAACGATTTGCCGGAGGCTTGTCTTGTCAAGTCATGTCCATAAGGCTGATCGGCTCTGGGCTCTGACAGCATGGGAACACAAACCCCGGTTTTACCGGGGCACCCTTTTTGACCATTCGACCTAGTGCATATTCGGATCCATAGTGACCATTCCAAACTAGGACAGGTTGCTTACCCGTTTATAGGTTGTTTGAAACCGCTGCGTGCGTAGTGAAACCCTAGCTCCTGACAAAATAGGACAGGGAAACCCTACCCCAACATAGGGGTGTTTTGGCTCTCACTTGCTTGTTATGTGCTTTAGAGTGCGTCTCTACAGGAATGCATGTATCAGTTTGCGAGTTTGGGCATTAGGCCTGCGGGCATCGGTTCAGTATTTTGGGATTCAGTTTACCTGAGGGTAATAGTTTACAGGCAGAATTTTGGGGGCAAGAATTCAGTAGAGGGCACACTCATTCAAACTTTGCTCGTATCTGTTCAGGTGAAATTAGCTGGATGCTGTCCATTTTCTCTTTTGCTAGGTAGTCTGGGAACTATAGCTTCAGAAGGCTCCGATATCCCCGGGGTACACCGAACTTGTGCTGATAGACTTGTCGGGTCAAAAATTCAGTTCAAGGGCATAGTGTTCCTTTACCAAAGGCAGGGTGAAGAGGGCCAGTCAGGCACAGATCACCAGTTCAGTAGTTACCAGATCAGTGGCCCTTATCCACTCCACCAGTGAATAGTCAGGCTGAGGTCTTAGTTTTCTACTGCAGGGATAGATACCGGTCAATCAGATGGAACCACAGAATACATCAGTGGTAGAGGGCGATGATGCGCCAGATGCAAGAAAGCATGGGCAAATGCAAGAGGATTCCATCCGCAAGCGGAATTTTCGAAACAGCAGGCCGCTGTCATGGCCCAGCATCCGAACTGATCACCAGGCTGCAACAGCAGAACGCAGCCTCTGCTTCACATCAGGCTCCTCCTCCACCAGCGGCTCCGCTGCCCGAGCAGGCACCTGTGGGGTCAGAATACCTTGCCGAATCCCCGAATCCTCAGAATATCCTACCGAACCCTCAGAAATATCGCTCCCCAACACCCAGAATACTTACTCAATGACCAGAACACTCAAGGGGACACAGTCTTCCAACGGGGCTGGCTCCGCCCCCGCTTCTGCCGCCAACTGTCCAAGAATCTTACACCTAATCACCGGAATCTCCATTCGAGTTCGAGTGGATCATACAGCTCTGAAATGAGCAAGTTGGAGAGGCTCTTCAAAAAATCGCAGGGGGTGAAGGCCATCCGGCAGACATTGAAGACGGTTATACTGATATAGCCGTAACATTGCCAGATGCGCTTCAAGATGCCACAGATTGACCGTTTTGATTGGGTCCGGGGATCCTATGGTCCATCTCCGGCTATTTTCAAATATCTTGGGCCGACTGGGCCTAACCGACCGCAGAAGCTTTCCTTATTCGGCAGAACTTTGTCGGGGGAGTGGCGGCCATCTGGTACGCAAAGTTGGAAGACGATGTGAAGAGAAATTGGGATGAGCTGGCCGAGGCCTTCGTCGCTCAGTACTCGTATAACACACCGATCGAGATACAACACGTGATCTCGAGACGAGCGAGAACAGGGAGCAAAAAGAGACTTTCTCTGACTTTGTAACACGGTGGAGAGCAAAGGCATCGATGATGACCTTGAGGCCAACTGATAAGGATCAAATACGGATGGTTGTGCGCAACCTCCAGCCCAAACTAATGCAGAAAATGATCGTGGCTCCCCTTCCCTACCTTTTCAGATTTGCATGAGATGGGAGTACAAGATCGAGGATGCCATGAAGCAGGGCCTTATTGACCAGGAGAAAGAGCAGCCTAGGCGGGCGTTTTCCCGCAGTTCGAATGTGACCACCAACTGGTGATGCCGCTGCAAGATCTTCTGAAGTGGGCATTGGTCACTTACCACCACATCAAGAAAGGCTACCCCATCCACGGGTGCGTTCGGGAGTAACTCACAGACGGCCAAATATCCACCCCGAGTCAAGAGGGTTTTCACTCCACTTCATATGCCTCTGTCAAAGGCTCTAGAGGTCTACTCCGGGAAGGACATTTGAAACCGTTGGAACAAACGGCCCTACCGGATCCTATCCCTGCAAAGCATGACCAGACTAAATACTGTGCCTATCATCAGCAAAACCGGTCATGACACCGACAGTTGCTTTCGTCTGCGCCATGATGTACAAGATCTGTTGACAAAGGGTCATTGCGCACCAGGTCCTGCAAAGTCTATCGGCATTGATCAGTGAACTTGTGAGGGGATATGTGATGTGGTCAGGGGTTGAACCAGCTGCGGGTGGCGCTCGATCTATTCCAGGTGTGGGAATGGCAGGCACTAATTTGAGCATTTGGCGAATGCTACATTCTGACTTGGGTATTGAGTCAGTCTTGTTGTTTTGTTTGAGTCTAGTCTCTTTGTTTTGAGTCAGTCTTTGATTAAGGGTCTGTCTTGTTGTATCGAGTCAGTCCTGTTGTACAAAGGTCGGGTGATGTCCGGAGGGGTTTACCCTCGGACATCACCATTTTGTTTTGTGTTTGTCTTTTCGTTTTGTTTTGAGTCTGTTTCTGTCAGGGAGCCATTGTACCAACAGATTTTGATGAAACAGCAGTGTTTTTCACACTCTCGCATTTGCTTCTGCCGTGTGCTAGTTGTGCCGGGATTTTGAATAAAATGGCAGTGCATTCCATCTGCTCTCTTGTGCTCAAGTCATTGTAATGACCTGAGTTTTTCAAAGCTTTTTGAGCACTGTGGTGAAAACGAGAGGAAGGAATTCCTCTGGATTGCAAAAATTTGATCAATTGGGAGAAAGAGAGGCGTGGCTAAGCCCTTAATGAATGAAATCATGCTTGTTAGTGAGTACTGAGAAGACGCCTAGCTTTGATCCAGATCGGTCCTACACTGTCTTCAGCGCGAGCGATTTGTCGCTTTCTTAAAAACTTTCAAAAATATTTGCGCGGTCCTGCGAAAGACATGTGTGGACTCGCTCTTGAGATCGTGCCAGCCTAGGATCGCTCTCAGCCTCGAGACTCGACCCGTCATTTTCGAACCTTGGACTCAAATCAGAATGTTCAACGGTTAACTACAACGTGAGGCCTGTGAGACCAGATTCAAAGCAGCCCTCGAACAAGAGGCAAGAAAGTCAAATCAAGAGATCAAGATGTCGTCAAGAGAGGCTTGGGAAGCTAGATCAGAAGCCCCCTCAACTAGGGGCAAAGATGTCAGATGTGCCCGAAGAGCCGAAGATGAGTTCTCTTGCGAATCAACAAGCCACTCTCCTGGATCGGATGGCATCAAAACCCTAAACCATTTGGCATGGACTCGCTACACTTTTACCCTTTGAGAGGCTCGCTGGGCCGAAAACCCGGAAGGGCGACCCAGGCAAAAAGTTAGAGCAAGCAAAAAATACATACAAAAGGAAAGAAAAAATATATAGAAAAAAAAGAAGAACAAAAGAAGAAGAAAAGAAAAGAAAAGAAAAGAAGCTCGCAAGGTCGAAAACCCGCATCGGGCGCCTTGGCAAAAGTTAGAGCCTAAAAGAAAAAGAAAAAAAAAAAAAAAGAAAAGAGAAAAAATGAAAAAGGAAGAAAAGAAAGAAGAATAAAGCTCGCAAGGTCGAAAACCTGCAATAGGCGCCTTGGCAAAAGTTAGAGCATAAAAAGGAGAGGTTAAATACCCGAGTGTACCCTAACCCCGAACTACGTAAGGCTTGATTCCCATCTTTGGGATACGTAGGCAACTTCATTCTGAAGTCCAGCCGTAAAACAATTCAAAATTCGATTGTGTCCATGCGATAGTTCTGATCATCTTCGCCTTCTCTGTATCCGAGAGTCTGGTTGTGTTCGTCGCTCCGAGGACTGACTACAATGCGCTGCGGCATCATCCAAACAAGGGGCAACTCTTCGTTGCCATTCAATGCACTGCGGCATCATCCAAACAAGGGGCAACTCTTCGTTGCCATTCAGTGTGCTGCGGCGCCATTCAAACAAGGGGCAACTTTCCGTTGCCATTCAATGCGCCGCGGTGCCATTCAAACAAGGGGCAACTTTCCGTTGCCATGCAGCTCCCCTCAAGCAAGGGGCAATTTTCCTTCGAATCTGAGGTTGCGCATCTCGAGAGTGGGTTCTACGCTCGTTGAGCAGTGACCGTTTGCAAAAACAGTTTTTGGGAATTTTACTGAGGTTGACTGGTCTCTCAAAAATTATTTCATATTTTCCAAAACTGGACCTTTTCTTGGACCCAAAAAAAAAAAAAGGAAAATTTTCAGTGCTCATAGCCTGACTTGCATGATTTCAAATCAGAAAATCGAACAAGCATGTTAATCTAACTCTCATGTTGGTCAAAAATGGTTTTAGTAGAAAACCAAAACAAAAAATGGTCAAAATAATGAACTATGGGCACAGTTGAGTCAGGCTTCCTGTCTTTCCCCCATTTTCAACATACTCGCCAAGAAGGGCAATCTACCTGCCAGAAGAGGGCACAACTGAAGCCAACAACAAAGGGCTGAAAGCTCTCTCACCCTCCAAGCAGCGAGGTATCAAGTCAAATGCGAAGCACAAACCGGAATGGATCAAGATCTTTCACTTCCTCATCTGGACAGATCTAACCACGTCCAAACTCTCCAGCAGGGCATCATCAACCAATGTTAGCTGCAGATTTGCTACACACCCAGTTGTAGCACAACCCCTCTGTGGGAGAAACTCACTGTTGTGAAAAAGAATCTAGCAGAATGCTAGGGGCAAGAGCCCGCAACTTCTTGTCTATCTACCAACCACTCTGGGGAGGGATAAAAAATGAGAGATTAAAGAATAGAGAGATGTGCATTGAGAGGAAAAGTGAGAAAAGGGCTTTTCAGAAAAACAGAGCTTGAGGGCCGAGTAATGTGAGAATCACAAATGAGAAAGGGTGGGAAATAATACCCGGTGAAACAGGCTCCCTGTGCACATTTGAGTCTTGTGTTTTGTTTTGTCTGCCTCGATTCTTGTTTTGAGTCGTTTCGAGTGTCAATAGATGTGTTTAGGTTGTTTACCTTTGTTTTCTTTTGTTGAGTTTTTTTTCGCTGTGTTCAGTCGTAGGCTCAATACCCGGTTAAGAACTCATTTCTTAATTTCAAACAAAATCAAATCATTTTGTGCTCCGAGTGCCGTGCCGTTCTCCACATTTGTGCAAAACAGAATTTGTTCTTTCATAAAACCGCAGGGCTCAACCCAGGTCATGTGAGAACAGTAAAACCAGGACCTATCTGAAGCTATGAGTTTCGGGCTGCAAAGCAAAGAGGAAGATGTCGGGCATCTAAGTTTTGTTCCAACTTCAGTAAGTTCCGAGATTGCATCCCGTGTGTACCTCTTCAGGTCTTGCCAATGTTCCGACGTATGAGTGTGCCTCGACCTCAAGCTCAAAATCAAGTCTACTTCAAGGCAGAATGGCGATCAGGAGTGCTCTCCTTGAGTACCATTCCCTGCCAGAGGCATCTTGGCCGTGTTTGCGATGAGTTCCTAGGAGACCAACTGCGACGGTGGAAATTAGAGTTCGAATGGCCGTGGCCTAGAACGCAAAGGTTCGGGATTTCCGAGACTAAAGTCTGGTTTAAATACCCAGAGGCGCGCCCTCGGCTTGAAATCTGTATGGAAGCCCCATAGGTTGAGATAGCATGTGTGCACCTCAATTCTGGATACTGAACCAACCTAGTCTGTCACCCCGTTGGAGAATAGGGAAAGTTGTGAGTATGATCAGGAAGACAAGCGGCAGCCGTGGCTCCTACATGCAGATGTTGTTACTTGTTAGCATTCCAGAGCCTTTGTACTGCGAGTTAAAGGTAAGTGTTCGAAGAGCACGAGGGAGATCCCCATCAGAGTAGAGCGGTTCACCGCCACTCACCTCATGAGGTGCTTTCTAAAGCGCCGCTTTGTCCATTTATTGCTTTCCGTAAGCATCATATATTATAATGCATTGTACCCATCAAATTTCTTTCTTAGTCATGCGCGATATTGTATGTACGGTTCGTTCAAAGAAGTTCCGTTTAAGATCATTCACTCAGTGTATCTAACACACTTCATTTGCCTTAGTGTATCAATCACACTTTATTTGCTTCACCTAGTGTATCTAACACACTTCATTTCATTCAGTATATCAATCATACTTCATTCACTTAGTGTATCAATTACACTCTCATTTATTTAGTGTATCAATCACACTCTCTACTTAGTATATCAATCATACTTCATTCACTTTGTGTATCTATTACACACATTCTCATTTTGTGTATCTATCACACACATTCTCGTTTTCTGTATCACACTTTCAGTGTCTCAATCACACTTCACCTTCAGTATATCAATCATACTTTGTTCACTAAGTGCATCTATCACACTTTGTGTTCACTTTCAGTGTATCAATCACACTTGTTCACTAAGTGCATCTATCACACTTCGTGTTCACATTCAGTATATCTATCATACTTGTTCACTAAGTGCATCTATCACACTTCGTGTTCACTTTCAGTGTCTCAATCACACTTGTTCACAAAGTGCATCAATCACACTTCGTGTTCACATTTAGTGTATCCATCACACTTGTTCACTAAGTGCATCAATCACACTTCGTGTTCACATTTAGTATATCTATCATACTTGTTCACTAAGTGCATCTATCACACTTCGTGTTCACTAAGTGCATCAATCACACTTCGTGTTCACATTTAGTGTATCCATCACACTTGTTCACTAAGTGCATCAATCACACTTCGTGTTCACATTTAGTGTATCCATCACACTTGTTCACTAAGTGCATCTATCACACTTCGTGTTCACCTTTGGTATATTAATCATACTTGTTCACTAAGTGCATCAATCACACACTTCGTGTTCACATTTAGTGTATCCATCACACTTGTTCACTAAGTGCATCTATCACACTTCGTGTTCACCTTTGGTATATTAATCATACTTGTTCACTAAGTGCATCAATCACACTTCGTGTTCACATTTAGTGTATCCATCACACTTGTTCACTAAGTGCATCTATCACACTTCGTGTTCACCTTTGGTATATTAATCATACTTGTTCACTAAGTGCATCAATCACACTTCGTGTTCACTTATTGTGCGTCTATCACACTTTGCATTTGCCTTTTGTGTATCCATCACACTTTGCTCACTTCCTTCACTTAGTGTATCAATTACACTGTGTTCATATTGTGTATCAATCACACACACTTGCTTTGTATTTATCACACTATGCCTACTTTGTGTATCAATCACACACACTTGCTTTGTATCTATCACACTATGCCTACTTTGTGTATCTATCACACGTTCGCTTTGTGTATCTATCACACACTCACCTAGTGTATCCATCACACTTTGCTTCATATAGTGTATCCATCACACTCGCTTCACTTTGTGTATCTATCACACACTCACCTAGTGTATCCATCACACTTTGCTTCATATAGTGTATCCATCACACTCGCTTCACTTTGTGTATCCATCACACGTTCGCCTAGTGTATCCATCACACTCGCTTCATTTTGTGTATCTATCGTACATGTTCGTGAAGATTCCATAATTCTCCGCATCCTTAACTGCATGAAATGTAGTTGTTGCTTTGCATTCTTGCTTAAAATTGTTGCATCTATTTGCGAATACTTGCTTCATTACAGCTTGCTGCATTTGCATGATCATTTGGCTCCGCGCCTATCACTTTGCATTTTGCCCCTTGCCTGCGGGCACGCCTGCGGGCACACATGTTTCTGTTTATCTTGAATGACTGTCTAAGTCTTCGGCCTTGTCAAAAATGGGTCGTCTCTCGGCTTTGACATTCACTCCCGTCACTTTCTTGACTTCCGAGTTCTGTCAAAGAGGGGCAACTGTAGACACCCCATTTTTGACCGACCGTAAGACTCAGACGTCACCGATTGAGCGCTTGGTGATGTTGCATACTGTGCTCGTTCAGAAGTTTCAGAGTCGCGGCCGTGCGCCCTGCCTCCGGACTTCCGAATCCTCTTCTGTTCCTTGTCTCGGTTTGCGAACCAGACTCGGTTTTCTCTGTTTTCTTTCCTGAGGGAAGGGAGTAGTCCTGTAGACTATTTCTCGGTGGCCGTGGGCTACTTTTCGTGGCCGTAGGCCATTTTGCCCATTTCGGAGCCCGTTCCCGGTTCTCGGAGCCGTCAGGCCGTGTGCCTCGGTTCGGGACCGCCCAACCTTCTCCGATTCCTCCGGTTCTTAGCAGGTACCTCTGTTTTATCATTATGAAGAACACTGGGGCCCCTGATGCCCACTTCGTGGCCGTATGCCACTTTCGGTGCTTATAGCCGGTTTTCGGGCCCCGAACCTCGCGGTTTGGCCCCCGAGCATTCATTTTTCATCGGTTTTCTCCGATTTTTGGCAGGTACCTCTGTTTTATCATTATGAAGAACACTGGGGCCTCTGATACCCACTTCGCTACTGAACACCACTTCCGGTGCCTGCAGCCCATTTTCGGGACCCCGAATTGCGCGGTTTGGGCCCCGAGCGTTCATTTCTCATTAGTTTTTGTTCAATTTTGGCAGGTACCTCTGTTTCAGCACCAGGAAGATCACTGGAGGGTGGGAGGCCAGCAATTATCCCAGATAACCAGTTTCGCTCCTCCGGCGCCCGTTTTGCTCACTTCCGGGCTAATGTTGAACACCCTAGGCCCATTTTCTTCCAACCAAAGCTACATATCTGTGATGAGGGCACATAGGAGGACCCTAAAAGTGCATGGTCGGCCAGCAATTCAGAGTTTCATTTTTGGGCCTCTCCTTCAAATGCAATGTTGTGACTCCTGCTTCAGTGTTGCCACATTCCGACCATGAAACCTTGTTCTACACACATGGGAGGACACCAAAAAGTGGTGGTCGGCCAGTAATTGTTGTTTTCATTTTTGAGCCTCTCCTTCAAGTGCAATGTTGTGTTTCCTGTTTCAGAGTTTCCAATTTCCGACCATGGAACCTTGTTCTACACACATGGGAGGACACCAAAAAGTGGTGGTCGGCCACTAATTCAACTTTTCATTTTTGCCCTTGGCTGGCCGGCCATGGGAGGTGGCTGGCCGGCCATAGGGGGTGGCTGGCCGGCCACCTTCAAGAAATCCACCTGGCCGGCCAGCTTTCTGCTTTTGAGCACTTTACAGCTGTCCAGCTGTTTTTCCCAAAATATCTCAGCATCCGGGGGATATTTTGGAAGGGAAAGCTTGGGTGCATTTCCCTCCCTTTTACACCCCTTTCTTGCCTATTTGAGGGGATGGCCTCCTCCTTTGTTGAGGTTAGAACCTTTGATCTCAAGACTCTCTCTTCCATAGCCTCCATCTTCACCTCCAAAAACCCTAAAATTCATTCAAGTTCCTAGCTCAATCCTTCATCAACCCTAAGCTCCACCATCCCCACTTCCATTCCAGCAGCAAAAAGGGGTTCCTCAGAGGCTAAGAAGCAACTTTGATCAAGGCAAGAGGTAGCAAAAACTTGATCTTCAAGGGTAAGTCATAATTTCCCTTTTTCTTGCATGATTTTGCTTCAAATTTTTACCCTACTTGTGATCTGTTTTGGGTTCTGACCTCTTCTGGTTTTGGGCTTATTTTGATCCCCTCTACAACTTTGTAGAAGGGCTCAACCCTGTTTGGTGTCTCCATGATATACTTTCTTCAATATCACTTTTTAGGCCATTAATTTGCATGCTTTATTTGCCTTATGAGTGATCTGATTTCGAGACTGATGTAAACTGTTAGTGAGCTTATATTGAGCCCCTCTTAAACATTGAAGAAGGGCTCCATCATGTTTGGTGACTCTAGCATGCACTTCCTTTGAAATCTTTCCATTTTACCGTAAAATTGCATGATTATTTTGGCCTATTTGTGATCTGAGTTGGAACTTGTAATATACTGTGATTGTGCTTATTTTGAGCCCCTCTTCAACATTGAAGAAGGGCTCAACCTGGTTTTCTTGCTCTACATATCACTTGCTTTGAATTCTTGTTCCACTCCCATTTTGCATGCATTTTTAAGCTCACCATGCTTCGGATTTCAGCCTTCATCAGGCTTAGAGAGTGCCTTATTTTGGTCCATTATTCATTCTTTGTTAAGGGTCTTAGGCCATTTGATGACTGGTTTTGGTACTTGTTTTGTAACCTTTCAATTTACCATAAAATTGCATGTTTGTTTAGGCTTGCTTAGCCACTGATTTGAGTCTTCATCAGGCTTAGAAAGTGTCTTAGAATTGTCTATTCTTCATCTTTTGTTAAGGGTTCAAAATTGTTTGATGCTTGCTTATGGTACCTCATGTTGTAGCCCCTTATTGGCTCATTTTTGCATGCCATTTTGAGCATATCTACATACTGAATTTAGGGATGTCATCTCTTGTAAATACGCATGTTTTTGGCCCCTCTCTAATGTTGTAGAACTGATTTTTTGGGTTTGAGCATTGTAGATACTACTTGCTTTGTAATCCCTCTCTTTTTCCCCGTTTTTGCGTGCTAAATTTGCCATGCTTGTGGTTCTTGTTTAGCCTTGCTTTGTACTGGAAAAATGCCATATTTGGGGCTGCCTTGCTACTGTTTTTGCTTTCATATATCAATTTTGCATGTTTAGCATAGCCGTAGGCCATTTCGGGTACTTAGAATCACATTTCGGGATGATTTCATGCATTGGTTGTAATTCCGTATCATTTCGGGGCTGTTTTCCCCTTCATTTAGGTGCTGAAATTTGGTTTGCATGCTTGCATATCATTTCCCGTGCCATTTCATGCCTTCGGGCCATGCCTCGGTTTGCGTGCCCGTGGGCACGCATTTCGAGGCACCTCTGTTTCATCCGACGGCATCTGATGTGAGTGTGGCTGAGGTCCACTCATGTCAGTATAAGCCCAATTTGCATCATGTATGTCATTTCATGCTTTAATGCATCGCCTCGGTTTGCGCGCCCGTGGGCACGCATTTCGAGGCACTTCACTTTTATCCGACGGCCTCCTATGTGAGTGAGCTGAGGCTCTCCCATTTTGGTGTAAGCCCATCGTGGCATTCCGTATGCCATTTCATTCCATTTTGTCATCGCCTCGATGTGCGTGCCTGTGGGCACACATTTCGAGGCACTTCGGTTTTATCCGATTTCCACTTCATATCATCGCCTCGGTTTACGTGCCTGTGGGCACGCATTTCGAGGCACTTCGATTTTATCCGATTTGCATTTCACATCATCGCCTCAGTTCGCGTGCATGCGTGCACGCATTTCGAGGCACCTCATTTTTCATCAGCATTGTGCATACTAGGCTGTATCTTAGTTGCATTTCATGCATATCATGCATATTGCATTGTGTTCGGGATAGGAGTTAGCCCGTGCACGGGAAACGAGGCACGTTTCGTACTCCGAGTGACGGAACGGGTCTCAATTCCCCAGTCACCGACACTCCGGATAACCCATGATGGAGTTAGGTTTTCATTGTAGCATTCATGCATTCATTCTATAGTGAGTTGTGCAATCCGATTCCTCGGCCATCATGCATCGAGATGCGTGATTGGTGGCACGAGGATCGAGGCATGCATATATTTGTGAAATACATTGCTATGCCCTTTTCCTGCTCTCTGTTGCAGCAAAATAGAGGATCAGCAACTTTTCAGAGTCGGGCACGCATTTCAAGAAACACTGCGAACAGAGGCTGAATCGGGCATCCCAATGGATTTCCGCGCAACACAGTCCAGCATACATCATTCATCAGAAGCGAGGCAGCCCCCGGCTTACAAACCGATTTACAGCTTTCTTAGTTTAAATTGCTAATTACTTAGAAATCTGTAATATTCTTTTATTTCGGACTGTATATTCTTTCGGACCCTCTGCGCGAGGGCATAACTGTAATAAGTGTGGGTGAGTGTGATGTATGTCTTCCAACCCCACGTCTTTCTCCCTTTTATTTACCCGCTTATGATGGTTAGATATAGGGCATATTTAAATTAGCATACAGTATGACAGCATGTTTGCATCATTCATCTGTTTTTGCATGCACCGGGCTCGGCGCATCATACAAACTGCATTTGTATTTCAATTCCAAATTGAATACATGTTAGCTGTAGCATTTCATATCCCATGTTTAGAATAGCCGAGCCTGCTATAGTTGCATTTTTGCATGTGTTGCATTAGGCATTTCTGCATTTAGGATCATGCATTGATTTCTAATCAGTTTTCTGTTTTGGCTTGGAGTACTAGGTAAGTTTTATGCTTTAGCATCCTTGCATGCGTGTGAGTGTTGCCATGATAGCATGCTTTCCATGAGGCTATGTGCTTATGTGATACAATTGCCTTGAATGCCTGTGGGTGGAGGTTGAGTTACTTGAATTGGGACGAATCATTGACTGTTTGTTTTAAGCCCACTAGATTGTGGCAAACTCATGTTTTCTAAGCCCACCTGAGGGTGGAAAATCCGCGTCTTAGCCTACCTGCGGGTAGCACCATCAAACCATTTTCAAACAAACAAACATGAAATGTTTAGTTCCAATTCAGGCGACTCAGTCTATACTTGTTTGCTGCGAGCATCACATAGTAACCTAGGCTAATAACCGGAATAAGAACTCACAAAGTTTTCAAAATAAGATATCATGGTTAGTAGAGGCCGGTCTTTGACCGGGCGAGCGGGGGTGCTCACGATGTGACCTTCCCCAATCGTACCCAAGTTCCCGAGCCAACTTTGGTGATGACGGACACGTGGCCTTTGGCACCGAGTCAGGGTTTCCTAAATTTTCCATTTAAAAAATATTTAGGTGGCGACTCTGTTATCTGGCAAAGCAGTCCATGTTTGGCACTTCTTTCAAAAAATCTGTTTTCAAAACGATTTGCCGGATTTGGACTCTTTGGTTCAAGATCAAGAACCGTGACATTTGAGTCCTTGAATTGTAGTGACCCCAATATGAACAGAACGGGACTTAACCCTCCCGGGGCGTTCGGGGACGTCCACAGTTTCTGGCGACTCTGCTGGGGATTTAGAGAACTTGACTCGAACTCGTGATATCTGGTTTTGATTACACTTGTGTGTTTCTTTGCATTGCATTTGCATCGGTGCGCCTAGGAACACTGTGTTTGCCATATGCCATTCCCGAACGATTTGCCGGAGGCTTGTCTTGTCAAGTCATGTCCATAAGGCTGATCGGCTCTGGGCTCTGACAGCATGGGAACACAAACCCCGGTTTTACCGGGGCACCCTTTTTGACCATTCGGCCTAGTGCATATTCGGATCCATAGTGACCATTCCAAACTAGGACAGGTTGCTTACCCGTTTATAGGTTGTTTGAAGCCGCTGCGTGCGTAGTGAAACCCTAGCTCCTGACAAAATAGGACAGGGAAACCCTACCCCAACATAGGGGTGTTTTGGCTCTCACTTGCTTGTTATGTGCTTTAGAGTGCGTCTCTACAGGAATGCATGTATCAGTTTGCGAGTTTGGGCATTAGGCCTGCGGGCATCGGTTCAGTATTTTGGGATTCAGTTTACCTGAGGGTAATAGTTTACAGGCAGAATTTTGGGGGCAGAATTCAGTAGAGGGCACACTCATTCAAACTTTGCTCGTATCTGTTCAGGTGAAATTAGGCTGAGATGCTGTCCATTTTCTCTTTTGCTAGGTAGTCTGGGAACTATAGCTTCAGAAGGCTCCGATATCCCCCGGGTACACCGAACTTGTGCTGATAGACTTTGTCGGGTCAAAAATTCAGTTCAAGGGCAATCAGTGTTCCTTTACCAAAGGCAGGGTGAAGAGGGCCAGTCAGGCACAGATCACCAGTTCAGTAGTTACCAGATCAGTGGCCCTTATCCACTCCACCAGTGAATAGTCAGGCTGAGGTCTTAGTTTCTACTGCAGGGATAGATACCGGTCAATCAGATGGAACCACAGAATACATCAGTGGTAGAGGCGATGATGCGCCAGATGCAAGAAAGCATGAGGCAAATGCAAGAGGATTCCATCCGCCAAGCGGAATTTTCGAAACAGCAGGCCGCTGTCATGGCCCAGCAATCCGAACTGATCACCAGGCTGCAACAGCAGAACGCAGCCTCTGCTTCACATCAGGCTCCTCCTCCACCAGCGGCTCCGCTGCCCGAGCAGGCACCTGTGGGTCAGAATACCTTGCCGAATCCCCCGAATCCTCAGAATATCCTACCGAACCCTCAGAATATCCTCCCCAACACCCAGAATACCTTACTCAATGACCAGAACACTCAAGGGGACACAGGTCTTCCAACGGGGCTGGCTCCGCCCCCGCTTCTGCCGCAACTGTCCAAGAATCTTACACCTAATCACCCGGAATCTCCATTCGAGTTCGAGGTGGATCATACAGCTCTGAAATTGAGCAAGTTGGAGAAGCTCTTCAAAAAATCGCAGGGGGTGAAGGCCATCCCAGACATTGAAGACGGTTATACTGATATAGCCGTAACATTGCCAGATCGCTTCAAGATGCCACAGATTGACCGTTTTGATGGGTCCGGGGATCCTATGGTCCATCTCCGGCTATTTTCAAATATCTTGAGGCCGATGGGCCTAACCCGACCGCAGAAGCTTTCCTTATTCGGCAGAACTTTGTCGGGAGTGGCGGCCATCTGGTACGCAAAGTTGGAAGACGATGTGAAGAGAAATTGGGATGAGCTGGCCGAGGCCTTCGTCGCTCAGTACTCGTATAACACACAGATCGAGATTACAACACGTGATCTCGAGACGACGAGACAGGAGCAAAAAGAGACTTTCTCTGACTTTGTAACACGGTGGAGAGCAAAGGCATCGATGATGACCTTGAGGCCAACTGATAAGGATCAAATACGGATGGTTGTGCGCAACCTCCAGCCCAAACTAATGCAGAAAATGATCGTGCTCCCCTTCCCTACCTTTTCAGATTTGCATGAGATGGGAGTACAGATCGAGGATGCCATGAAGCAGGGCCTTATTGACCAGGAGAAAGAGCAGCCTAGGCGGGCGTTTTCCCGCAGTTCGAATGTGACCACCACTGGTGATGCAGCTGCAAGATCTTCTGAAGTGGGCATGGTCACTACCACCACATCAAGAAAGGCTACCCCATCCACCGGTGCGTTCGGGAGTAACTCACAGACGGCCAAATATCCACCCCGAGTCAAGAGGGTTTTCACTCCACTTCATATGCCTCTGTCAAAGGCTCTAGAGGTCTTACTCCGGGAAGGACATTTGAAACCGTTGGAACAACGGCCCCTACCGGATCCTATCCCTGCAAAGCATGACCAGACTAAATACTGTGCCTATCATCAGCAAACCGGTCATGACACCGACAGTTGCTTTCGTCTGCGCCATGATGTACAAGATCTGTTTGACAAAGGGGTCATTGCCGCACCAGGTCCTGCAAAGTCTATCGGCACTTGATCAGTGAACTTGTGAGGGGATAATGTGATGTGGTCAGGGGTTGAACCAGCTGCGGGTGGCGCTCGATCTATTCCAGGTGTGGGAATGGCAGGCACTAATTTGAGCATTTGGCGAATGCTACATTCTGACTTGGGTATTGAGTCAGTCTTGTTGTTTTGTTTTGAGTCTATCTCTTTGTTTTGAGTCAGTCTTTTTGATTAAGGGTCTGTCTTGTTGTATCGAGTCAGTCCTGTTGTACAAAGGTCGGGTGATTCCGGAGGGGGTGTTACCTCGGACATCACCATTTTGTTTTGTGTTTGTCTTTTCGTTTTGTTTTGAGTCTGTTTCTGTCAGGGAGCCAGTTGTACCAACAGATTTTGAATGAAACAGCAGTGTTTTTCACACTCTCGCATTTGCTTCTGCCGTGTGCTAGTTGTGCCGGGATTTGAATAAAATGGCAGTGCATTCCATCTGCTCTCTTGTGCCTCAAAGTCATTGTAATGACCTGAGTTTTTCAAAGCTTTTTGAGCACTGTGGTGAAAACGAAGAGGAAGGAATTCCTCGGGATTTGCAAAAATTTGATCAATTGGGAGAAAGAGAGGCGTGCTAAGCCCTTAATGAATGAAATCATGCTTGTTAGTGTGAGTACTGAGAAGGACCCTAGCTTTGATCCAGATCGGTCCTACACTGTCTTCAGCGCGAGCGATTTGTCGCTTTCTTAAAAACTTTCAAAAAATATTTTGCGCGGTCCTGCGAAGACATGTGTGGAATCGCTTTGAGATCGTGCAGCCTAGGATCGCTCTCAGCCTCGAGACTCGACCCCTCATTTTCGAACCTTGGACTCAAACTCAGAATGTTCAACGGTTAACTACAACGTGAGGCCTGTGAGACCAGATTCAAAGCAGCCCTCGAACAAGAGGCAAGAAAGTCAAATCAAGAAGATCAGATGTCGTCAAGAGAGGCTTGGGAAGCTAGATCAGAAGCCCCTCTCAAACTAGGGGCAAAGATGTCAGATGTGCCCGAAGAGCCGAAGATGAGTTCTCTTGCGAATCAACAGCCACTCTCCTGGATACGGATGGCATCAAAACCCTAAAACCATTTGGCATGGACTCGCTACACTTTTACCCTTTGAGAGGCTCGCTGGGCCGAAAACCCGGAAGGGCGACCCAGGCAAAAGTTAGAGCAAGCAAAAAATACATACAAAAGGAAAGAAAAAATATATAGAAAAAAAAGAAGAACAAAAGAAGAAGAAAAAGAAAAGAAAAGAAAAAGAAGCTCGCAAGGTCGAAAACCCGCATCGGGCGCCTTGGCAAAAGTTAGAGCCTAAAAGAAAAGAAAAAAAAAAAAAAAAAAAAGAAAAGAGAAAAAATGAAAAAGGAAGAAAAGAAAGAAGAATAAAGCTCGCAAGGTCGAAAACCTGCAATAGGCGCCTTGGCAAAAGTTAGAGCATAAAAAGGAGAGGTTAAATACCCGAGTGTACCCTAACCCCGAACTACGTAAGGCTTGATTCCCATCTTTGGGATACGTAGGCAACTTCATTCTGAAGTCCAGCCGTAAAACAATTCAAAATTCGATTGTGTCCATGCGATAGTTCTGATCATCTTCGCCTTCTCTGTATCCGAGAGTCTGGTTGTGTTCGTCGCTCCGAGGACTGACTACAATGCGCTGCGGCATCATCCAAACAAGGGGCAACTCTTCGTTGCCATTCAATGCACTGCGGCATCATCCAAACAAGGGGCAACTCTTCGTTGCCATTCAGTGTGCTGCGGCGCCATTCAAACAAGGGGCAACTTTCCGTTGCCATTCAATGCGCCGCGGTGCCATTCAAACAAGGGGCAACTTTCCGTTGCCATGCAGCTCCCCTCAAGCAAGGGGCAATTTTCCTTCGAATCTGAGGTTGCGCATCTCGAGAGTGGGTTCTACGCTCGTTGAGCAGTGACCGTTTGCAAAAACAGTTTTTGGGAATTTTTACTGAGGTTGACTGGTCTCTCAAAAATTATTTCATATTTTCCAAAACTGGACCTTTTCTTGGACCCAAAAAAAAAAAAGGAAAATTTTCAGTGCTCATAGCCTGACTTGCATGATTTCAAATCAGAAAATCGAACAAGCATGTTAATCTAACTCTCATGTTGGTCAAAAATGGTTTTAGTAGAAAACCAAAACAAAAAATGGTCAAAATAATGAACTATGGGCACAGTTGAGTCAGGCTTCCTGTCTTTCCCCCATTTTCAACATACTCGCCAAGAAGGGCAATCTACCTGCCAGAAGAGGGCACAACTGAAGCCAACAACAAAGGGCTGAAAGCTCTCTCACCCTCCAAGCAGCGAGGTATCAAGTCAAATGCGAAGCACAAACCGGAATGGATCAAGATCTTTCACTTCCTCATCTGGACAGATCTAACCACGTCCAAACTCTCCAGCAGGGCATCATCAACCAATGTTAGCTGCAGATTTGCTACACACCCAGTTGTAGCACAACCCCTCTGTGGGAGAAACTCACTGTTGTGAAAAAGAATCTAGCAGAATGCTAGGGGCAAGAGCCCGCAACTTCTTGTCTATCTACCAACCACTCTGGGGAGGGAAAAAATGAGAGATTAAAGAATAGAGAGATGTGCATTGAGAGGAAAAGTGAGAAAAGGGCTTTTCAGAAAAACAGAGCTTGAGGGCCGAGTAATGTGAGAATCACAAATGAGAAAGGGTGGGAAATAATACCCGGTGAAACAGGCTCCCTGTGCACATTTGAGTCTTGTGTTTTGTTTTGTCTGCCTCGATTCTTGTTTTGAGTCGTTTCGAGTGTCAATAGATGTGTTTAGGTTGTTTACCTTTGTTTTCTTTTGTTGAGTTTTTTTTCGCTGTGTTCAGTCGTAGGCTCAATACCCGGTTAAGAACTCATTTCTTAATTTCAAACAAAATCAAATCATTTTGTGCTCCGAGTGCCGTGCCGTTCTCCACATTTGTGCAAAACAGAATTTGTTCTTTCATAAAACCGCAGGGCTCAACCCAGGTCATGTGAGAACAGTAAAACCAGGACCTATCTGAAGCTATGAGTTTCGGGCTGCAAAGCAAAAGAGGAAGATGTCGGGCATCTAAGTTTTGTTCCAACTTCAGTAAGTTCCGAGATTGCATCCCGTGTGTACCTCTTCAGGTCTTGCCAATGTTCCGACGTATGAGTGTGCCTCGACCTCAAGCTCAAAATCAAGTCTACTTCAAGGCAGAATGGCGATCAGGAGTGCTCTCCTTGAGTACCATTCCCTGCCAGAGGCATCTTGGCCGTGTTTGCGATGAGTTCCTAGGAGACCAACTGCGACGGTGGAAATTAGAGTTCGAATGGCCGTGGCCTAGAACGCAAAGGTTCGGGATTTCCGAGACTAAAGTCTGGTTTAAATACCCAGAGGCGCGCCCTCGGCTTGAAATCTGTATGGAAGCCCCATAGGTTGAGATAGCATGTGTGCACCTCAATTCTGGATACTGAACCAACCTAGTCTGTCACCCCGTTGGAGAATAGGGAAAGTTGTGAGTATGATCAGGAAGACAAGCGGCAGCCGTGGCTCCTACATGCAGATGTTGTTACTTGTTAGCATTCCAGAGCCTTTGTACTGCGAGTTAAAGGTAAGTGTTCGAAGAGCACGAGGGGAGATCCCCATCAGAGTAGAGCGGTTCACCGCCACTCACCTCATGAGGTGCTTTCTAAAGCGCCGCTTTGTCCATTTATTGCTTTCCGTAAGCATCATATATTATAATGCATTGTACCCATCAAATTTCTTTCTTAGTCATGCGCGATATTGTATGTACGGTTCGTTCAAAGAAGTTCCGTTTAAGATCATTCACTCAGTGTATCTAACACACTTCATTTGCCTTAGTGTATCAATCACACTTTATTTGCTTCACCTAGTGTATCTAACACACTTCATTTCATTCAGTATATCAATCATACTTCATTCACTTAGTGTATCAATTACACTCTCATTTATTTAGTGTATCAATCACACTCTCTTCACTTAGTATATCAATCATACTTCATTCACTTTGTGTATCTATTACACACATTCTCATTTTGTGTATCTATCACACACATTCTCGTTTTCTGTATCACACTTTCAGTGTCTCAATCACACTTCACCTTCAGTATATCAATCATACTTTGTTCACTAAGTGCATCTATCACACTTTGTGTTCACTTTCAGTGTATCAATCACACTTGTTCACTAAGTGCATCTATCACACTTCGTGTTCACATTCAGTATATCTATCATACTTGTTCACTAAGTGCATCTATCACACTTCGTGTTACTTTCATGTCTCAATCACACTTGTTCACAAAGTGCATCAATCACACTTCGTGTTACATTTAGTGTATCCATCACACTTGTTCACTAAGTGCATCTATCACACTTGTGTTCACATTCAGTATATCTATCATACTTGTTCACTAAGTGCATCTATCACACTTCGTGTTCACTTTCAGTGTCTCAATCACACTTGTTCACTAAGTGCATCTATCACACTTCGTGTTCACATTAGTGTACCATCATACTTGTCACTAAGTGCATCTATCACCTTCGTGTTCACATTTAGTGTATCCATCACTTGTTCACTAAGTGCATCTATCACACTTCGTGTTCCACCTTTGGTATATTAATCAACTTGTTCACTAAGTGCATCAATCACACTTCGTGTTCACATTTAGTGTATCCATCACACTTGTTCACTAAGTGCATCTATCACACTTCGTGTTCACCTTTGGTATATTAATCATACTTCTTCACTAAGTGCATCAATCACACTTCGTGTTCACATTTAGTGTATCCATCACACTTGTTCACTAAGTGCATCTATCACACTTCGTGTTCACCTTTGGTATATTAATCATACTTGTTCACTAAGTGCATCAATCACACTTCGTGTTCACTTATTGTGCGTCTATCACACTTTGCATTTGCCTTTTGTGTATCCATCACACTTTGCTCACTTCCTTCACTTAGTGTATCAATTACACTGTGTTCATATTGTGTATCAATCACACACACTTGCTTTGTATTTATCACACTATGCCTACTTTGTGTATCAATCACACACACTTGCTTTGTATCTATCACACTATGCCTACTTTGTGTATCTATCACACGTTCGCTTTGTGTATCTATCACACACTCACCTAGTGTATCCATCACACTTTGCTTCATATAGTGTATCCATCACACTCGCTTCACTTTGTGTATCTATCACACACTCACCTAGTGTATCCATCACACTTTGCTTCATATAGTGTATCCATCACACTCGCTTCACTTTGTGTATCCATCACACGTTCGCCTAGTGTATCCATCACACTCGCTTCATTTTGTGTATCTATCGTACATGTTCGTGAAGATTCCATAATTCTCCGCATCCTTAACTGCATGAAATGTAGTTGTTGCTTTGCATTCTTGCTTAAAATTGTTGCATCTATTTGCGAATACTTGCTTCATTACAGCTTGCTGCATTTGCATGATCATTTGGCTCCGCGCCTATCACTTTGCATTTTGCCCCTTGCCTGCGGGCACGCCTGCGGGCACACATGTTTCTGTTTATCTTGAATGACTGTCTAAGTCTTCGGCCTTGTCAAAAATGGGTCGTCTCTCGGCTTTGACATTCACTCCCGTCACTTCTTGACTTCCGAGTTCTGTCAAAGAGGGGCAACTGTAGACACCCCATTTTTGACCGACCGTAAGACTCAGACGTCACCGATTGAGCGCTTGGTGATGTTGCATACTGTGCTCGTTCAGAAGTTTCAGAGTCGCGGCCGTGCGCCCTGCCTCCGGACTTCCGAATCCTCTTCTGTTCCTTGTCTCGGTTTGCGAACCAGACTCGGTTTTCTCTGTTTTCTTTCCTGAGGGAAGGGAGTAGTCCTGTAGACTATTTCTCGGTGGCCGTGGGCTACTTTTCGTGGCCGTAGGCCATTTTGCCCATTTCGGAGCCCGGTTCCCGGTTCTCGGAGCCGTCAGGCCGTGTGCCTCGGTTCGGGACCGCCCAACCTTCTCCGATTCCTCCGGTTCTTAGCAGGTACCTCTGTTTTATCATTATGAAGAACACTGGGGCCCCTGATGCCCACTTCGTGGCCGTATGCCACTTTCGGTGCTTATAGCCGGTTTTCGGGCCCCGAACCTCGCGGTTTGGCCCCCGAGCATTCATTTTTCATCGGTTTTCTCCGATTTTTGGCAGGTACCTCTGTTTTATCATTATGAAGAACACTGGGGCCTCTGATACCCACTTCGCTACTGAACACCACTTCCGGTGCCTGCAGCCCATTTTCGGGACCCCGAATTGCGCGGTTTGGGCCCCGAGCGTTCATTTCTCATTAGTTTTTGTTCAATTTTGGCAGGTACCTCTGTTTCAGCACCAGGAAGATCACTGGAGGGTGGGAGGCCAGCAATTATCCCAGATAACCAGTTTCGCTCCTCCGGCGCCCGTTTTGCTCACTTCCGGGCTAATGTTGAACACCCTAGGCCCATTTTCTTCCAACCAAAGCTACATATCTGTGATGAGGGCACATAGGAGGACCCTAAAAGTGCATGGTCGGCCAGCAATTCAGAGTTTCATTTTTGGGCCTCTCCTTCAAATGCAATGTTGTGACTCCTGCTTCAGTGTTGCCACATTCCGACCATGAAACCTTGTTCTACACACATGGGAGGACACCAAAAAGTGGTGGTCGGCCAGTAATTGTTGTTTTCATTTTTGAGCCTCTCCTTCAAGTGCAATGTTGTGTTTCCTGTTTCAGAGTTTCCAATTTCCGACCATGGAACCTTGTTCTACACACATGGGAGGACACCAAAAAGTGGTGGTCGGCCACTAATTCAACTTTTCATTTTTGCCCTTGGCTGGCCGGCCATGGGAGGTGGCTGGCCGGCCATAGGGGGTGGCTGGCCGGCCACCTTCAAGAAATCCACCTGGCCGGCCAGCTTTCTGCTTTTGAGCACTTTACAGCTGTCCAGCTGTTTTTCCCAAATATCTCAGCATCCGGGGATATTTTGGAAGGGAAAGCTTGGGTGCATTTCCCTCCCTTTTACACCCCTTTCTTGCCTATTTGAGGGGATGGCCTCCTCCTTTGTTGAGGTTAGAACCTTTGATCTCAAGACTCTCTCTTCCATAGCCTCCATCTTCACCTCCAAAAACCCTAAAATTCATTCAAGTTCCTAGCTCAATCCTTCATCAACCCTAAGCTCCACCATCCCCACTTCCATTCCAGCAGCAAAAAGGGGTTCCTCAGAGGCTAAGAAGCAACTTTGATCAAGGCAAGAGGTAGCAAAAACTTGATCTTCAAGGGTAAGTCATAATTTCCCTTTTTCTTGCATGATTTTGCTTCAAATTTTTACCCTACTTGTGATCTGTTTTGGGTTCTGACCTCTTCTGGTTTTGGGCTTATTTTGATCCCCTCTACAACTTTGTAGAAGGGCTCAACCCTGTTTGGTGTCTCCATGATATACTTTCTTCAATATCACTTTTTAGGCCATTAATTTGCATGCTTTATTTGCCTTATGAGTGATCTGATTTCGAGACTGATGTAAACTGTTAGTGAGCTTATATTGAGCCCCTCTTAAACATTGAAGAAGGGCTCCATCATGTTTGGTGACTCTAGCATGCACTTCCTTTGAAATCTTTCCATTTTACCGTAAAATTGCATGATTATTTTGGCCTATTTGTGATCTGAGTTGGAACTTGTAATATACTGTGATTGTGCTTATTTTGAGCCCCTCTTCAACATTGAAGAAGGGCTCAACCTGGTTTTCTTGCTCTACATATCACTTGCTTTGAATTCTTGTTCCACTCCCATTTTGCATGCATTTTTAAGCTCACCATGCTTCGGATTTCAGCCTTCATCAGGCTTAGAGAGTGCCTTATTTTGGTCCATTATTCATTCTTTGTTAAGGGTCTTAGGCCATTTGATGACTGGTTTTGGTACTTGTTTTGTAACCCTTCAATTTACCATAAAATTGCATGTTTGTTTAGGCTTGCTTAGCCACTGATTTGAGTCTTCATCAGGCTTAGAAAGTGTCTTAGAATTGTCTATTCTTCATCTTTTGTTAAGGGTTCAAAATTGTTTGATGCTTGCTTATGGTACCTCATGTTGTAGCCCCTTATTGGCTCATTTTTGCATGCCATTTTGAGCATATCTACATACTGAATTTAGGGATGTCATCTCTTGTAAATACGCATGTTTTTGGCCCCTCTCTAATGTTGTAGAACTGATTTTTTGGGTTTGAGCATTGTAGATACTACTTGCTTTGTAATCCCTCTCTTTTTCCCCGTTTTTGCGTGCTAAATTTGCCATGCTTGTGGTTCTTGTTTAGCCTTGCTTTGTACTGGAAAAATGCCATATTTGGGGCTGCCTTGCTACTGTTTTTGCTTTCATATATCAATTTTGCATGTTTAGCATAGCCGTAGGCCATTTCGGGTACTTAGAATCACATTTCGGGATGATTTCATGCATTGGTTGTAATTCCGTATCATTTCGGGGCTGTTTTCCCCTTCATTTAGGTGCTGAAATTTGGTTTGCATGCTTGCATATCATTTCCCGTGCCATTTCATGCCTTCGGGCCATGCCTCGGTTTGCGTGCCCGTGGGCACGCATTTCGAGGCACCTCTGTTTCATCCGACGGCATCTGATGTGAGTGTGGCTGAGGTCCACTCATGTCAGTATAAGCCCAATTTGCATCATGTATGTCATTTCATGCTTTAATGCATCGCCTCGGTTTGCGCGCCCGTGGGCACGCATTTCGAGGCACTTCACTTTTATCCGACGGCCTCCTATGTGAGTGAGCTGAGGCTCTCCCATTTTGGTGTAAGCCCATCGTGGCATTCCGTATGCCATTTCATTCCATTTTGTCATCGCCTCGATGTGCGTGCCTGTGGGCACACATTTCGAGGCACTTCGGTTTTATCCGATTTCCACTTCATATCATCGCCTCGGTTTACGTGCCTGTGGGCACGCATTTCGAGGCACTTCGATTTTTATCCGATTTGCATTTCACATCATCGCCTCAGTTCGCGTGCATGCGTGCACGCATTTCGAGGCACCTCATTTTTCATCAGCATTGTGCATACTAGGCTGTATCTTAGTTGCATTTCATGCATATCATGCATATTGCATTGTGTTCGGGATAGGAGTTAGCCCGTGCACGGGAAACGAGGCACGTTTCGTACTCCGAGTGACGGAACGGGTCTCAATTCCCCAGTCACCGACACTCCGGATAACCCATGATGGAGTTAGGTTTTCATTGTAGCATTCATGCATTCATTCTATAGTGAGTTGTGCAATCCGATTCCTCGGCCATCATGCATCGAGATGCGTGATTGGTGGCACGAGGATCGAGGCATGCATATATTTGTGAAATACATTGCTATGCCCTTTTCGCTCTCTGTTGCAGCAAAATAGAGGATCAGCAACTTTTCAGAGTCGGGCACGCATTTCAAGAAACACTGCGAACAGAGGCTGAATCGGGCATCCCAATGGATTTCCGCGCAAACACAGTCCAGCATACATCATTCATCAGAAGCGAGGCAGCCCCCGGCTTACAAACCGATTTACAGCTTTCTTAGTTTAAATTGCTAATTACTTAGAAATCTGTAATATTCTTTTATTTCGGACTGTATATTCTTTCGGACCCTCTGCGCGAGGGCATAACTGTAATAAGTGTGGGTGAGTGTGATGTATGTCTTCCAACCCCACGTCTTTCTCCCTTTTATTTACCCGCTTATGATGGTTAGATATAGGGCATATTTAAATTAGCATACAGTATGACAGCATGTTTGCATCATTCATCTGTTTTTGCATGCACCGGGCTCGGCGCATCATACAAACTGCATTTGTATTTCAATTCCAAATTGAATACATGTTAGCTGTAGCATTTCATATCCCATGTTTAGAATAGCCGAGCCTGCTATAGTTGCATTTTGCATGTGTTGCATTAGGCATTTCTGCATTTAGGATCATGCATTGATTTCTAATCAGTTTCTGTTTTGGCTTGGAGTACTAGGTAAGTTTTATGCTTTAGCATCCTTGCATGCGTGTGAGTGTTGCCATGATAGCATGCTTTCCATGAGGCTATGTGCTTATGTGATACAATTGCCTTGAATGCCTGTGGGTGGAGGTTGAGTTACTTGAATTGGGACGAATCATTGACTGTTTGTTTTAAGCCCACTAGATTGTGGCAAACTCATGTTTTCTAAGCCCACCTGAGGGTGGCAAATCCGCGTCTTAGCCTACCTGCGGGTAGCACCATCAAACCATTTTCAAACAAACAAACATGAAATGTTTAGTTCCAATTCAGGCGACTCAGTCTATACTTGTTTGCTGCGAGCATCACATAGTAACCTAGGCTAATAACCGGAATAAGAACTCACAAAGTTTTCAAAATAAGATATCATGGTTAGTAGAGGCCGGTCTTTGACCGGGCGAGCGGGGGTGCTCACGATGTGACCTTCCCCAATCGTACCCAAGTTCCCGAGCCAACTTTGGTGATGACGGACACGTGGCCTTTGGCACCGAGTCAGGGTTTCCTAAATTTTCCATTTAAAAAATATTTAGGTGGTGACTCTGTTATCTGGCAAAGCAGTCCATGTTTGGCACTTCTTTCAAAAAATCTGTTTTCAAAACGATTTGCCGGATTTGGACTCTTTGGTTCAAGATCAAGAACCGTGACATTTGAGTCCTTGAATTGTAGTGACCCCAATATGAACAGAACGGGACTTAACCCTCCCGGGGCGTTCGGGGACGTCCACAGTTGCTAGCTTGACTTCAATTCTCTTCAAAGTTGGCTCTAATCTCCCCCTTTTCTCTCTCACAGTTGGTATCAACAAAATGATGAAGAAAGGTGAGTTGAGATGCATATAGAAGCCTTATATAGGCTTGGTTAGTGGACTAATTAATTAGGCTTACCACTAATCAAATGGGCATTAATTATTCTAATTATTTTGTTTCGAATCGAATTTCAATTGAACTTATCATAAAACTCTAAAAATTCTAATTAACAAATTAATCAAGTTAATTTCTGAATCAGATGCTGATAAGGCCTTCAATTCACAAACTGAAATGAAAGGATGAACATATCTTTCTACACTAAATAGATATAAACACAAATAAGTTAACATATGATGCAAAACTTCACTTTAATTTCTTATTAGGCATAATTAAGCATGGATTAGCGTTAATTATGGGTCAGGGTTGTTACAACTGCCAACCAAGTGAGATGGTTACAACTCTTACCTTGGCTGGTACTACACTCAACTGAGCTTACACGTCTCGGTGTTGCTTCAGGCAGCACCGTGGTAGTTTTAACTATGAGATGGTGCCCTGCAGAGCTAACCTTAGCTCGGTCCTCCTTCCTACTAACACCTCGGTCCTCTATGGGGTTTAGCCTGGGGTAGCTAGGTCAGGCCCCTAGCAGCCCATCTTTGACCGACTTGATGCTTAGATGATCCAGGATCGTGCTATCCAAACACTTACTTCGGCCCGTAGTTCGGCCCAATGTCTAGGATATTAACTTAGCTCGGTCCATACTATTCACATAAATTACCCTCTCAATTGCCCCTTAATTTCGTCTGCGAAGCATGATTGGGATTAGTCTTCTCAAGTCGTGCTAAGACATTCAAACCAACCGAACCAAAATAATCAACCCAACAGAGCTAAAATATTCAACCCGATCGAGCTAAAACACGTCCGTCTGTAGGTAGCTCGGTGTAGACACCCCATTTTTGACCGACCTTAAGACTCAGACGTCATCGATTGAGCGCTCGGTTATTATGCATGTTGTGCTTGTTTCGAGGTTTTAGAGTTTTCGGCTGGGTGCCTTTCCTCTAGGCCTCTGAACTCTTTGTGTTTTGGCTTGGTTTGTGGACTAAGCCTTGTTTCCCTTCCCTGGAGGGAGGGAGTGGTTTGTAGACCATCCTTTTGTGGTTGTAGACCACTTTTCATGGTCGTAGACCACTTTTCCTGCTTGGAGATTAGTTTTTGATTTTCGGAGTCTTCGGCCGCGCGCCTTGTCTCGGGACCGCTTAATGTTCTCCGTTTGGCGTGGTTTTTGAACCACACCTTGTTGCCTCTGCCTAGAGGGACACTGTGGTCCGGGAGACCACTTTTGTGGTCGTAGACCACTTTTGATGCCCGTAGACTAGTTTTCGAGTCTCCCGGTTGCGCGCCTTGACTCCCGAACTTTCGTCTTGCATCCTTTTTGGTTTGTTTTTGGTACAAACCTTGTTTTCCTTGTTTGGAAGGTGGTACAAGGGTGGGAGACCAGTTCTTCCCCTTGGAGACCACTTTTCCTCCTGCCAGCCAGTTTTCTGGTCGGCCAACTAGTGTTCTTGGTCTTTGGGCCACCTTTTCTAGTCGGCCACCACACCATTGGCTTGCTTTCAGTGTGTAGACTTCTCCTACCCATGGCCGACCAGTTTTCTTCTTGGGGGACCACTTGTGGTGGTCGGCCGACCACTTCAAGTGGTCGGCTGCTTTCATTTCCTTTTTGGAGATATTTTTAGGCCAGCTGTGCCAGCTGGAAGGCACTGAAGCCATCCTCCATACACGTGGCTTTGAGCCTTTAGCTTCCTCAACAAGCTTGAGGCTTGGTTCTCTATATAAGAGAACCTCCTCCTCCCTCCTCTAGGTTCAGAAAATGGTGGCTGGAGTGATAGATACACCTTTGTCTCTATATTGCTCTCCTTCTTCATTTATGTGCCTTAAAGTGTAATTTTATCATACTTTAACACACAAACACACACTCAAACACCTTACTCTTGTTGCTGAGGCTTCTTGAAGTTGTTTGTGAAGTTTTTGGACTGGTTTTGGTTCAAAAAGTGTGCTGGAGTTGTAGCTTTGAAGGTGATCATCAAGGGTGAGTTTCTAACCCTTAAAACCTTGCTTTTTGCTTAAGCTTTTAGACCTATTTTCATGCTGTTTTAAGCTTAACTTCCTACTACAAAAAGTTCTGTTTTTCAATCCTTAAAATGTTTGTTTAAGGTCACTTTTGTATTGGGGGTGGTCTACCCCCTCTTAGGCCTTGTTTGGTCTTGTTCTTGTGCCTTTTTTTTAAGCTATTGGGATCACCTTGTTTTGGCCTTCTCACCACTGAAACTCAGAGGAATTTCAGTGGTGGAAATGGTGTTTTGTGGTCCCAAATAGGAGCGGGTCATCCCCTCTCCTTGTGTTTTGTATACTTGCTTTGAATGCCTCATGTCTGAGCATGTTTGTTAAGCTTATGTTGGCCATATCTTAGCATGTATTTGGGGTTATTTCAGCATGGCATACCACTATTTTTACTTGGTTTTGTCATCTCATGCATGCTTAATACACTTGTAGTGTAAATTTCATAAACTAGTCTTGTATGCTTCATGAAGTAGCATGTCTTTCTAGCTTATGTTGACTCCATTTCAGTAGGTTTTTGGTGTTTTTCTAACATGCCATAACTCTGTTAAGGTTGGGTTTGATAGCCCCATGCATGCTCTATGCACTTGTAGTGCAATTCCATGAATTAGCCTAATGTGTGCCATGCTTTAGACTATCTTTCTAGCATGATTTTGGATTAACTTTGAGAAGCTTTTGTCCATGTTTTAGCATGCTTTAGCTCTGATTTGTGTTGTTTTAGTCTTGCATGCCTTGCTTTGTATAGCCATAGTGCATTCTAGCTTGTTAGCTTTGTGTATCAAGTCCACTACCATGCATTGCTTGGCCTATTTGAATGATTTGGCATCATTCGTCATGAGATTTCAGTGCATGTTTCATGGTCATGCACTTGCATTTGTCACTCATTCAATGCGTTGGAGGGTTGGTCCTTTATGTCTCAAACATGAATCATTGTGTATGCCTTCATGCCCAAGCTTGCGAGCTATCATTTCATTGTGTTTTTGGGGTTATTTTGCCATGATATAACTTTGATTTTTGTTGGCGAAGCCATCTCATGCTTGGTCTTGGTAGGTGTAGTGTAACCCTCCTTATTTGCCTTGCATATTCCATGCTTTATGCCCTTCATGCTAGCTTGTTTTGGCTTCCTTCCATGCATGTTTTAGACTCATTTTGACATGTTCTAGGACTGTTTTGGGTTGCCTTTGCCATATGCTTCATGTTTTGCATAGTTGTAGTACAAATGCCTATGCTAGCTTCAAGCTTTGGGTACCATAACAGGCTTCATTTGTGTTGTGTACATGATTTGGCATCATTTACCATGACATTTCAGAGCATGTAGCATTGCCATGTTCCCACTTCATTCACTCTTTAAGTGCCTTTGAGTGTTGTGCATTGTCGCCTTGTTTTTGGCCTAGCATGTATGCCATCTTGCCTAGGTCCTTGAGCTCCCATCTTAGCATGTTTTGGTCTTTGTTTAGGCCTAATTAAGCTCTGTCCATAGTTGGTTCATGCTTTTATGCCACGTATTGCATGCCCCTTTTGTGATCCTCTTTACTAGCCTTATGCCTTAAGGACTCTAGTATGCTATACTTGTATTGTTTGAGTGATTTGGCATCATTTCATACCTTATTTTAGTGCACTTAGTGTTGTTACACTTCCACATTGGTCACTCCTTGAGCACTCTTGAGAGTTGTGCTTTTATGCCTAGTTGATGGGCCTTTGCATTGAGCATGCTTGTCTTGATCTTCATGCCTTAGTTTCATCATTATGGCCACTGTTTTGGGCATGGCTGAGGTCTGTCCACATTCGGTTTAAGTCCATCGAGCATGTTATGCCATGTTGTTACATTGCATTGAGTATGCCATGTTGTTGTTTGCATTGTGTATGCCATTTTGTTGCTTTGCATTGAGTATGCATGCCATTAGCATTGAGTATGCTATGTTACATTGCATTGCATGTTTGCATGCTTGTCCCTCGCATGTTGTTTGCATGCTTGTTTTATTGTATTGCATGTTTGCATGCTTGAGTCGCATTGCATGTTTGCATGCTTGATGTTGCATTGCATTGTGTTTGCCATGTTATTTGTTGCATTTTGTTTGGAATAGGTGTTAGTCCAAACACAGGAAACGAGGGACGTTTCATACTTAAAGTGATGAAACGTACCTCAATTCTCGGTCGCCGACGCTCTTGATCAATCATGATAGAGTTTTACGCTTTATGTGTTTATCTGTGCATTCATTTTACATTGAATTGTGCAATTTGGCTTCTCGGCCATCATGCATCGAGATGTGTGATTAGTGGCCCGAGAGTCGAGAACCACACTCCCTTGACCTCATGAAATGATAGGGAGGGTGGTTGTGCACACATATCTTGCAAATACATTGCCATGCCCTTTCTTGCTCTCTGTTGCAGTAAATTGGAGAAATGCAGTAACAACTGGTCGGCCAGCTAGAAAAACTAGCTGGCCGACCACTTTTTCTGGTCTGCAACGAAGATAGGTGGTCGGCCAGTGGCTAGAAACACCAACAACTGGTCAGCAGCCCTCCTACAGGTTTCCAAGGTGAGTTGGAAGCTTTCTAGAGCTTAGTGCAAGGTTCTGAGAACAATTGCAAACAGAGGCAAGTTGGGGCATCGCGACGGATTTCCGAACGAGGCGATCAAGCATACGTGCATTCTTCTCCCTCTGAGGACATTGCTTTACTGCTTTACTTAGCTAATTTGCTTAGCTAGTTTATGCTTTGGTCTGTACTCAATTAGTTAATGCGTTTAACTATTCAATTTGTTTTGTAATAATTAGTTAGCTTGTTAGTTAATTAGTTGGCTTGTAATAATTAGTTTAATTAGCTTAGATTAGCTAGTTAGCTTCTTATTCGGACCCTCCGTCGAGAGGGCCAACTGTTGTAATAAGCGTGCGTGTGTGTGATGCATGTCTTCCAACCCCCATTTCTTTCTCCTTTTTACTTAACCGCTTACGATGGTTAGTTTTAGGGCATATTTCATTTGCATCCTTATGCTCGCATGCGTGCATTCATTCATCTGTATTGCATGCACCAGGCTCGGCGCATCATACTAACTGCATTGTATTTCAATTCCAAGTTGAATACATGTACCAAGTTGCATTTCACATGACATTCTAGAATAGCCGAGCCTATTTTAGCTGCATTTTTGCATGTGTTGCATTAGCCATCTTAACATGAACTAGGATCATGCATGATTTCTAACTAGTTCCCTGTTTTGGCTCGGAGTACACTGTAAGTGTTTACGCTTTAGCATACTGCATGAGATGTGTATGTTGCCATGTTTAGCATGCTTGCCATGAGGCTAACTGCTTATTTGATTAATTGCCTGAATGCCTGTGGGTGAAGGTTGGATTGCTTAAATTGGAACAATTCATCAAATCCCCGATTTAGCCTACTTGCGAGTAGCAAGCTTCAAATCATTTTCACAAACGAACATGTAATGTTTTGTTCCAACTTAGGCGATCTAGTCTATACTTGTATGCTGTGCGCATCACATAGTAATTCTAGGTTAATGACCGGAATAAGAACACATGTGTTTTAAAAAACAACTTATCATGCTTAGTACAGACCGATCTTTGATCGGGCGAGCGGGGGTGCTCATTGCATGACCTTCCCCTCTCGTACCCAAGTTCCCGAGCCAAGGCAACTTTGGTGATGACGGACACGTGGCCTTAGGCACGAGTCATGGTTTCCTAAATTCCCCCAAAATAAAAATATTTAGGTGGCGACTCTGTATCTGGAAAAGCAGTCCATGTTTGGCACTTCTTTATAAAAATCAGTTTTCCAAAACGATTTGCCAGATTTGGACTCTTTGGTGATTTATCAATCTTACATTGCACTTTGTGAGATCAGATTAAGAACCGTGACATTGAGTTCGAACTTGTAGTAGCTAGAGAACAAAACGAATTCGTGCCCTTCGCAGGCGAGGAGCCGAAGAGTTCTCGGGGGCGGTCTACACTCGGTCTTCAGGAACCGCGCCGGTCGTACAGCCCGTCATCCCATGTAACTGACATCGTGTCCTTATTGGGACACGTGGCATGCGCCTATTGCCCCTCCGTACTGTAACAGTCGTCTTACACTTACCAAAAAATTTGAAAAGGCCCACCATTTTGCCTCTATTATAAACACAGCCCCTTAATTTCGAATAGTCACCGTTTAGTATTCCTCTTCAAGCCCAAAAAATCCTTGCGACCAATACTCTAATCCTGCACTTTTGAGTTCTTTAATCCCTGGTATCATCGTTGTCATCAAATTGAGCCCAAGCACTATTGCTGGAATACCTTTTACTGATTAGTGTCGCATTCTCCACTCAAAAACTAGTAAGTCTTCTGTTCTTCCGTGCACTCTATATGACTCTCCATGTTCTTGGATTGTAAACCCACTGATGATACTACAATAATACTTTTAGCATTTGCATTTGTTACGTATAAAGATGAACTCAGAACTACATTAGCTCCCAAAAACTTCACACTTTAGGGAAAACTACCCCCAACTTGGAACTTAAATCCAATAAGAATTTTGGTTTTGATCCAAAATCGTCTTGAAACCGAGCTACAAACTTGTTTGTGCTCACTTAGACGTGTTTCACCAAACTAGAAAAGCATCATCTAAACATGACCGTGCTAAAATTTCACCTTTTCTCAGGATGAGGCTAGAACCTTGCCTCAGTTTTTAGCCAAGCAAACTAATTTACGCTGATGCCTTAGCCCGGTCACTAGCTGACCATAACACATTCTATGTTCTTCACTGTGTAGACTTTGACTAGGTTTTATCCAAGCACACCATTCACCACAACGCCGGGCTAAGGAGCTGAGTAGATTTTTATAAACAAACTAAGGACACACCCATGGGCAACTACTGGATCCTTGTGAGTTCGCCCGGTGCTATAGCCGAGTTTCGAAGGGAATACAACATCCCTAACGATGTACAATTCGAGCTAGCCAAATTGGACACCACGCCCTGGGGCAAACCAAGCTTCGTCCCTTTTACCCTTATATTCATCATAGAGGCTGGGCTTCAGTTCCCTGTCTAACCCCTCATCTGCGAGTTTCTTAGGCAAAGTAGATTGCGTCCCACCCAATTATCCATAAACATATACAGAATAATAAATGGAATTGCCGAGCTAAATCGTCGTCTCAATCTCAACCTTGGATTGGCTGAGCTATTTCATCAATACTTGCTCGGCCAAAATGACGATAGTTGGGTCCATTACCTACACATCAGAAAGGGCCGAAAGAAAATCGTCAATTGCACGCTAGACAAAGATCTGAACGACGACAATTTTCTCTAGGTCTCTGGTAATTTTGAAGATCAGGAGGCCCAAATACTGGGCTACAACATCAACTAGAATAAAGGAACCCTTGGTGAGCATAGTTCGATTGTTCTAAAAATTTGCACCGTTACGTAGCCGTGCTAATACTTGGGTTCTTTTTTGCAGATCTGAACTGGTTGAAAATAGACTACGCCTACGCTAACCAAGCCGCGCTACGAGCTGTCTTACAGTATTGCCACCGCGATTGGATCGAGCTTTTAGGAGTAGTACCGTTATATTGCTCCAGTGGCAAGAGAAAAGGTAGAGTGACAGACTTCTTACTTGAGTCTTCGCCTGAACTGAATCCCAACCTACCTCAGATCAACCTTATTCCCCTCACTGAAGAGCAAGAGATGGCCAAAAGGAGGGCCGTGCGAGCTCTTATCACCGAATAGTCCTCCGCCGAACTCCAACCCGAACAAGCATCCTCCGGTCAACTGCGCGAGACAGCCGTCGCCCTTCCAACAACAAGGGCAACCACGTCTCGACAAAACAAGCGCACAAGCACCTCGTCAAACAAACAACATTTGGTGGATGAGGAAGAGACCGTGCTTCCTAATCCCATGCTGTCGAACCCAGAGCCTGCCTGTTCTAGCCGAGCAAGCCCTTCTTCCCCTCATGCATAGGAACCAGCAATGTCCTACAAAAACTGCATTGTGTCCACCAAGGATTCATTGGTTGCTTAGAAGGACCACATGCTCGCCTTCAACCTTTCAAAAAGCCTCTGTCTTCCAGCGGACATGGAGCATCATGACCACTTGACCGAATTCAAGGCCATTCGGTCGGCTTCTAAGTCCATGGTGCTAGTAAGTCCTCCACTTGCTAATTTAAGTCTAATGTGTTCAACTATTTGCTCGTTTTGCACCCTAACACCTCTTCATTCAAATCACAGGCCCTTCAAAAAAACCACGTAGCCCATAAACAGGTGCTTGAGCTGTGAAAGATAGCACGGTCGGCCGCGGCTGATTCAAACGCCAAATCAATTGAGCTGAAGAAGGTAAAGGCGAAAATAGCTGAGGTGGCTGTTGAAAATGAACGACTGGCTGAACTAGTCAACACAACCGAGGCTGACAAGCAAAAAGCTTTGGTCGAGAAAAAAGACCGCTATTTGCGTGAGCTCGCCAAGCTGGAAAAGAAAAAGAACGCTGAGATCCAAGAGTAGAAGAAGAAGGAGGAGGATGCTGAGGATCAGGGTTTCAAGGAGGGTGAAGAAACCTACGTCCAACAATGCAAAGCAGCCAAAGACATGTTCTTCAAATACGGCTGGAAGGCTGCAGTTGAAAAGCTCGATCAGGGGCATGACTCTGAAATTTTCTAGAACCCTTCTCCCCACTTCATACCAAGCTATATGACAGACTATGCAAATGCAGTCCAGCAAAAGTTCCTTCAAGAGGGGGAGGAGGAAGAGGAGATCCCTGATCGAGTTAATGCTCCTCCTGCTAACACTAACCTCGATCACTAGTCTTCACTACCCGCTCGGGTGGATCTGCTCAACCAGACCGTACCAAGCACGATCGACGGAGTGCTCGTGACCGATCTAACCCAGGAGGCTGAAGCCGGAACTGGCCTGCCTAGTGGCGAAATCCATGGTGACCTAGATATTGACCTTGATGACCTTTTTGCTTGACCAGGATAGAACTAGCCTTTTTTTCTTGTTTTTTACTTGTTTTCTATTCTATGTTATGTAATCGGGCTATATGCCCCACCTCTTGTAATCACCTTTCAATCAATAAAAAAAATTTTGGTACTTCTTGCTCGATTATTGCGCTTTTTCTTTATTGTAGTGTACCATTTTAACTTCATACCTGGCCGGGCTCAACAGCTCTACCTCATCCTGCCAACCTTCCTTAGCCAAGATATCTACCTCGGCTAAAGAAAAACCTGTTGGCTACACCTGCCCACACTCTTTTAGCCTAGATCCTTACCTCAGTTAGAGAGTGCAAATTGTTGGTCAAACCTGCCAACCGTCTTGAGCCTAGATTCTCATCTCGGCTAAAGATTAAAGACTTATGTTGATCAAACCTGTCAACCTTCTTAAGCCTAGATCCTTATCTCGGCTAAAGAACAAAAAAAGTGTTGGTCAAACCTGCCAACCTTCTTGAGCCTAGATCCTCCTCTCGGCTGAAGAATGAAAAAAGTGTTTGGTCAAACCTACCAACATTCTTGAGCCTAGATCCTTATCTCGGCTGAAGAAAGAAAAAAGTGTTGGTCAAACCTGTTAACCTTTTGAAGTCTAGATCTTTATCTCGGCTAAAGGAAGAAAAAAGTGTTGGTCAAACCTGCCAACCTTCTTGAGCCTAGATCCTTATCTCGGCTGAAGAACGAAAAAAGTGCTAGTCAAACCTACCAACCTTCTTAAGCCTAGATCCTTATCTCGGCTGAAGAACGAAAAAAGTGTTGGTCAAACCTGCCAACCTTCTTAAGCGTAGATCCTTATCTCAGTTGAAGAATGAAAAAAGTGTTGGTCAAACCTACTAACCTTCTTAAGCCTAGATCCTTATCTCGGCTAAAAAATGAAAAAAGTGTTAGTCAAACCTGCCAACCTTCTTTATTGCCCCCCAATCAGGTAATGAGTATGAAAAATTTTACAAATAGAAGAAATAATTTTTATAGAAAAAATGTCTACTTGTTTTATTGAATGTCAAAAAGAAAAATTACAAGTGTTTAAGAGAGAGTTAAAAATAAAATACTTTGAGATTGGCCGTGTTCCATAGCCTTGGAATAGCTCGGTCGTCCACATCTTCTAGATGATATGCCCCTTTTCCTGCCAAACCAATCACTCTGTACGGTCCTTCCCAATTAAGTCCTAATTTTCCATCTCCAAGCACCAAAGTGTTTCCCATTACTTTGCGCAGTACCCAATCTCCAATCTTGAATTGCCTTGGGTGCATCGCTTTATTATATTTCCTAGAGAACTCCTGTTGATACAAGGTAATGTATACCAATGCATTTTCTCTTCTTTCTTCTGCAAGGTCTAATTCTAAGGCTATGGCCTCTCCATTCAAGTCTGGATCAAAATTTTCGCTTCTAATGGTGGGGAGGCCAATTTCCAGAGGGATTACTGCCTCCATGCCATAAGCCAAGAAAAAAGGTGTAACGACCCCATCACGTATAATGATTAGTACTTAATTAATTAAGACGATTTGAAATTTAATTGCCAAGTATTATAATTTAACCTGGGATTCACGAAAAATATGGAGATTGATTCATATATGATTCTATTAAAGATTTATTTTGAAATTAGAAATTAAGGGTCCAAATGGCTTAAGGAAGTGAGGTTAGGAAGTTGAATCAATTTAATCTTAATTATGGACCCATTTGGGAGTTTAATTAAATATTCGTTTCAGTTTAGTAAAATTGAGATTCGATTAATTAGATCCTAATTGGAGTTGATCAAGTTAATTAAATTATGAGGATTGAGAATTGTGATTATTATGAATTAAATTCATTTATGGGAGGTGCAATTTGAATATGTAATTTATTGACAAAGATTTGGTGTCTGATCAAAAATTGAAGGCCTAAATGATTTGGGGAATCAAAATTGAGGATGAAAATAAGTTTAATTTAATATTTGGAACCTTTTAGAAGTTCGATTAAAAATCTGATTCAGATTGATAAATTTAATTATATTTAATTAGGCTCTAATGGAAGTTAATTTGACTAATTAAATTATATGGGATTTGAGGTTAGTTATAATTAACTAATTTTATGCTAATCAAAATTTATTAAGGTTAAGTGATGCTTAATTAAATTAACCTAGATAAAAATTGAATTATGGACTAAATTAGAATTGGGGGTGTTAATGGGTATGGGTGTATTGAGAAATCTATGTATAGGTGTGTGTATATGAGTGATGTGCTGGAAATCAAAAAAAGAGTGCACGTGTGCTGTGTTGATTTCAAAGAAGTGAGGTGTGTGTGTGAGTGTATAACCTGATGAAGCTCAAGAAGAAAACACAAACAAAGGAAAGGAAAGGAAGCTCTGTTTTTGGTAGCCGAAAAGAGAGAGAGAGAGAGAGTTGCTGGTGGGAACAAAAAAAAAAAAAGAAGAAAAGCAAGAAAAGTTCAAGAAAATTTAAAGGAAGACTCAAGTTTTTGGAAGGAACCCAAGGAGAATTAGAAGGGATTGAACTAAGGTATCGAATTTATGTTAAATGTGTAGAATCTTTACATTATACTTGAAATTAAGGATGAAATTGGAATCAATTGCAAGAAGATGAAGAAAAATTAGCTTAAGTATAAGATTATGGAAATTAAATTGAAATGGGTTACATGCATGTGGATGGTTATGGAAATTAAATTAGAAATTAATTATTGGGGGTTTGATGTTGTGATTTTACATGAAACTAAGCTTCATTGTTACATGCATGAATAAATTTTACAAGTTTGATACTCTAATGATACATACATCATGAATTTTGAAGGAATTAAAAATAAAGCTTTGTAGACCAATTATGAATTGTTAAGATTTGGGTTTGCATGTAAAATCAAGTTAGGATCAAGAGTATGAATTATGATTTCTTAAATTTGTTAACTTGAGTTCAATTTCATGTAAATAGAAGAAGTTAGCAAAATGATGAATAAATGGAGTTATGTTCAATTTATAAAAAATTAGACATTGATTCGATTTTGATCCCCAACCCATGCATGCAATATAATGAAAGAGTTTTATTCAAAATTTAAATTTATGTTATGGAACCTCTACGATTATGAATTAAATTGAGGTTAAGCTTGAGATTAAGGAAATGAGTTTGGGAAAATTTATCAAGTAAGTTTAATTTGTGTTATTCCTCATGAATTTGGACTTCATCTTTACATGCATCAATGAATCTTTAAGAAAGCTGGAGAATTAATTTCATGTTTGGGTATAAGGAGAGCAAGTTTTGGGAAACTATGAATTCATGAACATTTTGAACTTAATATTGAATTAAAGGAATTTTGGATGTAATTGGTTTGAATGTTGACCCTAATTTCACACATGCAAATATTTTCTAAGAGTTTTATAACTTTAATTTCATGTTTTAGATAATCCTCCATGCATCATAAATTAAGAAAGTTATGGAATTAGTCTCATGGATTTTGTAAGAAATAAGGTTTTAAGTAAGAAATTAAGTAAACTCATAGTTGTGGAAATTAATTTGAAATTAATACTAAAGTTTTGATTTTATAATTAGATTTTTATTTAATCCATGCATGTGATGTAATTTAAGAATTTTATTCAATTTAGATACATTTTAGAACACCCATGATTATAAATTAAGTATTTGGTTAAAAAAATGAGTTAAGTTGATTTTGTTATTAATAGTAAAATTGGATCTATTTGTATTACATACATCATGGAATTTCAAGAGGTTGGGAAGTCTAATTTATATTTTAGAATTATGGGTTGATATAAAGGAGATGAATTAAAACTAAATTTGGGCAATTGGAGCATGATTTTGAATGAATGTTTTCTAATTGAAAGTGTTTACTAAATCATACAATGGTTCTCCATTTTTGTATACCAAAAATACATGTCTCGAGGCTTTGAATATCAAATTTGAACTTCAATTGCAATTCTGGAAATTCCAAAATTTACGCTGTCTGCTCGAGCGAGGAAAGTCTCGCTCGAGCGTGAAAATCGAGCTCCTAGAAGTTTTTCAAATTTTACAGTCCGCTCGAGCGAAGACCTCATTTTCAGCATATTTTGGAAAGTTGCATTTAGTTCGCATTTTTATTCTCATCTCTTTCCAAAGCATTCTAGACATGATTTATGATTCAATAAAGATTAATAAGCTACCAATCAACATAAATTAGTTAGTTAAAGAATGAATTATTGATCTAGTGGTAATTGTTTAAGAAGCCAAGTAAAAGATCAATCTATTTGGAAAATAAGGGCTTAGTAATGAAAGAATATGTGAAATAAGAACCCGGTTTATTTGAATGAGAAAGAATAAACGTAGTAGAACTTCAGACTGTTTAGACGGAAAAGACTAGGAAAGTCAAGTTTGATCAAGGGAGTAATATTGTATTGCAATGTGTATATGTTATGTGCTTGTGTAGGTCATGCGCCATTGTCTGCCTGATTTATCTGATATGTCCAGTCTGTCTGATTTGCTTCTGCGGCTATCTGTGAGTAATAACATAGTAAAGCTATGTTCAACTTTATTTATTTTCTGTGTGATGAATTAAGATCTGTTTTTTGAAATGATATGTTCTGTACAATGAATGATTGTCCAATTTCTGATATGTACTCATGACATCCTTAGCATCATGTGATATCTGTTGGCTGTTACCCGGTATTGGAGGTTCCATCATGGAACTTAATATGTCTGCACTCTGTTACCCGTACCGGAGGCTCCATCATGGGGCTCAGCGTGTGTATTCTCTGTTACTCGGATCCAGAGATTCCTTTATGGAACTGGTTATTCGTAACCCTCATGTGTCTGCATATGTTATGTATCTACTCTGTTAATGCTAATGGATGTATCACGTATACTTAAGCATGACTCATGATTTCTGTATATGATCTGGACAAATTATGAATTTGATACGAAACTGAATTATGAATTCTAAATCTGTACGGACTCATTCATTAAAACCCTTTACTCTGTTATTATTCACTGGGCTCTAGCTCACTGTATTATTTATGTATGTAGGTGATCAGGCGCGCGACCAGGCTTAGAGGCATCTGCCTAGAATCTGTTTTTGTCAGCCAACCTATGTGCCTCCCGTGGAGGTTCCGGATATGTCAAGTGATTATCGCTATGTGGTTTAAAGTTTAAGTTCTGTTTTTTTGTTTGGTTAAACAAGTCTTGTGTATTTTGTAAAAGGGGCTAAGTCATTTTTGTCTGATCTGTATATATATTATGACGTAGGGATGATGTGTATACATGTATATAAAAATTTTAAAATTTTTCTGTCTCATATAAGTCTGCACAGCTCAATGGACGTTGTATATTTGTTATTTCTGATATTATGTTAATTTGTCTCAGAGGCCTTCGGTAATCCCAGGATTATTGGCCGGTTACGATGCTAAACCTATAGGGGCGGGTTTGGGTCGTGACAAAAGGTGTTTCGCCTGTTGACCGCTGAGGTATAGTTCTATAATCCCATAAGACGTAGGGAAGTTCCTCAGCCCATTTGCCTTTTGCTTTTTCTAGCCTCTTTTTCAGACCATCTAAGACTACTGTAGACACCCCATTTTTGACCGACCTTAAGACTCAGACGTCATTGATTGAGCGCTCGATGATAGTGCATGTTGTGCTCGTTTCGAGGTTTCGGAGTTTTGGCTGAGAGCCTTGCCTCCGGGCCTCTGAACTCTTTGTGCTTCGGCTCGGTTTGTGGACCAGGCCTTGTTTTCCTTGCCTGAGGGAGGGAGAGGTTTTATAGACCATCTCTTTGCGGTCGTAGACCACTTTTTGCGGTCGTAGACCACTTTTCCCGTTTGGAGACTAGTTTCCGGTTTTCGGAGCCTTCGGCCGCGCGTCTTGTCTCGGGACCGCTTAACGTTCTCCGTTTGGTGTGGTTTTTGAACCACACCTTGTTTCCTTGGCCTAGAGGGCCACTGTGGTTTGGGAGACCACGTTTGTGGTCTTAAACCACTTTTGGTGCTTGTCAGCTAGTTTTCGAGGCTCCCGGTTGCGCACTTTGCCTCCCGAACTTTCATCTTGCATCCGTTTTGGTTTGTTTTTGGTAAAAACCTTATTTTCCTTGTTTGGAAGGTAGTACAAGGGTGGGAGACCAGTATTTCTCCCTGGAGACCACTTTTCTTCCCGCCAGCCAGTTTTCTGATCTGACAACTGGTCTCCTAGGTCTTTGGGCCACCTTTTTTGGTCGACCACCCCATTCCTGGCTTGTTTTCAGTGTGCTTATCATCTCCCACCATGGCCGACCAGTTGTCTTCTTGGGAGACCACTTAAAGTGGTCGGTCGACCACTTTAAGTAGCTGGCCGACCATTTCAAGTGGTCGGCTGCTTTTTGCCACCTTTTTGGAGATATTTTTCTCCAGCTGGCACAGCTGGAGGGCACTGAAGCTATCCTCCATACACGTATGGAGGGATTGCCTTGAACCTTAGCTTCCTCAAGAAGCTTTGCTTTTGGTTCTCTGTAAGAGAGAACCATCTCCTTCCTCCTCTAGGTTCAAAAATTAGAGGTGGGAGTGATACATATAGCTTTGTATCTATATCTCCTTGTTTGATCTTATTTTGTGCATAAAAGTGTCATTTTGTCTCACTTTAATACACAAACACACACTCAAACACCTTGCTTGTGTTACTGAGGCTTCTTGAAGTTGTTTTTAGTGTTCTTGGGCTGGTTTGAGCTCAAAGAGGTTGCTGGAGTTGCAGTAGTAAAGAAGGTCTTCAAGGGTGAGTCTTTAACCCTTAAATCCCCCATTCTTGCTTAAGCTTTTGGACCCTCTTGCATGCTGTTTTAAGCTTAACTTCCTACTGCAAAAAGTTCTGTTTTTGTGTGCTTTAGATCTTTATTTAAGGTCACTTTTGTGTTTGGGATTGTTTACCCCCTCTTAGGCCTTGTTTGGCCTTGCTTTTGTGCCTTCTTTGTGAGCCTTTGGGACCACCTTGTTTTGGCCTTCTCACCACTGAAACTCAGAGGAATTTCAGTGGTGGGAAAGGGTGTTTGAGGTCCCAAATGGGAGAGGGTCATCCCCTCTCCTTGTGTCTTCAATACTTGTCTTGAATGCCTCATGTGTGAGCATGTTTGTTAAGCTTATGTTGGCCATATCTTAGCTTGTATTTGTGGTTATTTTGCTGTGGCATGCCACTGTTTTTGCTTGGTTTTATCATCCCTTGCATGCATAATACACTTGTAGTGTAAATCACACAAACTAGTCTTGTATGCTTCATGAAGTAGCATGTCATTCTAGCTTATTTTCTTTCCATTTCAGCATGTTTTTGGTGATGTCTTGCCATGTCATACTTCTGTTAGGGTTTGGTTTGGTTATCCTTTGCATGTTTGCCTTTGCCATATCCTTCATGCTTTGTATAGCTGTAGTGCAATTGGCCTTGCTAGCTTTGTGTTTTGTTGACTCATGCATGTTATCTTTGAGCTATTTAGATGATTTGGCATCACTTAACATGACATTTCAGAGCATTTAGCTCTGCCATGTTCCCACTTCTTTCATGCTTTGAATGCCTTTGAGTATTGTGCATTGTTGCCTTACTTGTAGCCTAGCTTGTATGCTTGCATGCCTAGGTCTTTGAGCCTCCATCTTAGCATGTTTTGGTCCATGTTTTGACCTATTTTAGCTCTGTATGCATTTGTGCCATGTATTGCATGTCCCTAGAGTAATCCTCTTTGTTAGCTTTCATGCTTTAGGATTCTTGCATGCTTCACTTGCTTTGTTTGAATGATTTTGCATCATTTCTTACCTAATTTCAGTGCATTTAGTATTGCTACACTTCTACTTTTGTAATTCTTTGAGCACTCTTGAGAGTTGTGCTCTTTAGCCTAATTGGTGAGCCAATTGGCATGCATGCTTATATATGCCTTTGGTGCCTTGGTTTCATCATTATGGCCACTGATTTGGGCATGACTGAGGTCTACCCCTTTTGGTTTAAGTCCATTTAGCATGTTCACTTGCATGTTTCTTGCATGCTTATCTTACTTCGCATTGTGTATACTATGTAGTCCTTTGCATTGTGCTTGCCAAGTTGTTTCTTGCATTGAGTATGCATGTTCCTAACATTGCTAAGTTGCCCTTGTAGCATTGCATTGTGCATGCATGCATTGGCATTGTTCGCATATCATTAGCTTTGTTAAGTTGATCATGTCACATTGCATTGAGTATGCTAAGTAGTTGTTTGCATTGAGCATGCCATGTTTTGTGTTGCATTGTGTTTGGAATAGGTGTTAGTCCAAACACGGGAAAAGAGGGACGTTTCATACTTAAAGTGATGAAACGTGCCTCAATTCCCGGTCGCCGACGCTCTTGATCATACATGATAGAGTTTTAGGCCTTATGTGTTTACTTGTGCATTCATTTTATATTGAATTGTGCAACTTCGCCTCTCGGCCATCATGCATTAAAATGCGCGATTGGTGGCCCGAGGGTCGAGAACCGCACTCCCTTGAGTTCATGACATGATAGGGAGGGTGGTTGTGCACATATACCTTGCAAATACATTGCCATGCCCTTTCTTGCTCTCTGTTGCAACAAACTGGAATTCAGTAGCAACAACTGGTCGGCCAGCCAGAAAAACTAGCTGGCCGACCACTTTTCCTGGCTTTCAACAAAGATAGGTGGTCGGCCATGGCTTCAGACACCAACAACTGGTCGGCCACCCTCCTACAGGTTCCCAAGATGTGTTAGAAGCTATCTGGAGCTTGGTGCAAGGTTTTGAGGACAATTGAAAACAGAGGCAAATCGGGGCATCGCATTGGATTTTGGAATAAGGCGACCGGGCTTGCATCCAGTCTTCTCCCTCTGAGAACCTCCTATTTTATTGCTTTCCTTAGTTGCCATGCTTAGATAGCTAGCTTATGCTTTGGTTTGTACCTTTAATAGTTAATGCGTTTAGCTATTTCAATTTATTTTGTAATAGTTAGTTAACTAGGATTAGTTAATTAATTTGTGTTGTAATAATTAGTTTAATTAGCTTAGATTAGCTAGTTAGCTTCTTATTCGGTCTCTCCCTCGAGAGGGCCAATTGTCGTAATAAGCGTGCGTGTGTGTGATGCATGTCTTCCAACCTTCATTTCTTTCTCCCTTTTACTTAACCGCTTACGATGGTTAGTTTTAGGGCATATTTCAAATTAGCATACCTTATGTTTGCATGTGTGCATCCATTCATTTGTTTTGCATGCACCGGGCTCAGCGTACCATACTAACTGCATTGTATTGTAATACATTTACTTGAATACGTGTTCAAAGGCATGTTACCAAGTTACATTTCACATGACATCTTAGAATAGCCGAGCCTATCTGAGTTGCATTTTTGCATGTGCTGCATTAGCCATCTTAACATGAACTAGGATCATGCATGATTTCTAACTAGTTCTTTGTTTTGGCTTGGAGTACACTGTGAGTGTTTACGCTTTAGCATACTGCATGTGTGTTATTGAGTGCCATGAAAGCATGCTTGCCATGAGGCTAACTGCTTATTTGATATAACTGCCTGAATACCTGTGGGTGAAGGTTGGATTGCTTGAATTGGAACAATTCATCAAGTCCCTGTTTTAGCCTACTTGCGAGTAGCAAATTTCAAACCATTTTCAAACAAACAGATATGCAATGTTTTGTTCCAACTTAGGCGATCTAGTCTATACTTGTATGCTGTGCGCATCACATAGTAATTCTAGGTTTAATAACCGGAATAAGAACACATGTGTTTTCAAAAACGAAATATCATGCTTAGTACAGGCCGATCTTTGATCAGGCGAGCGGGGGTGCTCATTGCATGACCTTCCCCTCTCGTACCCAAGTTCCCGAGCCAAGGCAACTTTGGTGATGATGAACATGTGGCCTTAGGCATGAGTCAGAGTTTCCTAAATCCCCCCAAAATAAAATATTTAGGTGGCGACTCTGTATCTGGCAAAGCAGGCCATGTTTGGCACTTTTTTATAAACAATCAGTTTTCCAAAACGATTTGCCGGATTTGGACTCTTTGGTGATTTATCAATCTTACATTGCACTTTGTAAGATCAGATTAAGAACCGTGACATTGAGTCTGAACTGTAGTAGCTCAGAACAAAACGAGATTTCGCGCCCTCGCAGCGCGGATATCGGAGAGTTCCCGGGAGCGCGTCTACAGTTTATGGCGACTCCGCTGGGGACTTAGAGAACTTGACTCGAACTCATGATATCTTGTTTTGTTTATACTTATGTGTCTCTTTGCATTGCATTGCATTTGCATTGGTGCGCCTTGGACACCGTGTTCGCCGTCTGCTATTCCTAAACGATCTACCTGAGGCTGTATGCCATAAGGTTGACCGGTTACGGGCTCTGCCACGATGGAAACAGTAACCCCGGTTGTTACCGAGGCACCCTTTTTGACCAATCGACCTAGTTGCATATCGGAAGCCATAGAGACCATTCCAAACTAGGACAGGTTGCTTACCCGAATGTAGGTTGTTTGAAACCGCTGCGTGCGTAGTGAAACCTTAGCTCCTGAGAAAATAGGACAGGGAAACCCTACCCCAACATAGGGGTGTTTTGGCTCTCATTTGCTTATTATGTGCTTTCAGAGTGTGCCTCTACAGGAATGCATATATCAGTTTGCAAGTCTGAGTATCAGGCCTGAGGGCATCAGTGTTTGGGAATCAGTTTTATCCGAGGATATCAGTTTTGGCACAGCAATTTGGGCAACAACGATTAGTGTTTGAGAAATAGTGTGTTCAGCTTACAAATATCGACTGTGTGTTGTTTGGCCAACTGTGTGTTTTTTTAAAATTTATCTAGCTCATAACATAGCACACTGCACTTTTGGGTTGTTTGTTTCCTTATTATGCTTTATTTATCTTTTTGCAAGGTAGTTTAGCACAATTGCATCTGACCAGGCAGATATTCCCCGAGCACTCTGGGTTAGAGGTCGAAGACTTAATCGATCCAGGGATCTGATAGACGGACAAGCAGTGTTTCTTTCTTTACCCTCAGTTACTAGGCGGAGGTCAAAAAGGCGCAGTGTATCAGTACAGAGGTCGCTAGATCAGTGGTCCTTGAATGGTCAAGCTGAGGTCTCAGTTTCTACTGCAGAGGCAGATATACTAGTTGTTCAGATAGACCAGCACAGTATGGAAGGTATGGAAGAGATGATGCGTCACCTCCAGGAGAGTATGCAAGCTATGCAGCAAGATGCTGCCCGTCAAGCAGAAGTATCTGCACGTCAAGCAAAAGTAGTGATCCAACAGGCAGAGTTAATTGCTAGGCTACAACAGCAAACCGGGGCTTCTGCTTCATACACCCCCCTCCCCCACTAAGAGTTCCAATACTCGAGGAGACACCCAACGTCCAGGAAAATACGGACGTTCCAACGGGGCCAGCTCCGCCCCCAATCCTACCCCAGCTATCTAAAGCGCCCACCAATCTAGTTGATTCACCGTTTGAGTTTGAGGTGGATCCAACAGCGCTAAAACTGAGCAAGCTAGAAAAGCTTTTCAGGAAGTCTCAAGGTGTGAAATCCATTCCGGATATAGAGGATGGATATACCGACTCGGCCGTCACTTTGTCGAACCGATTTAAAATGCCGCACATAGACCGCTTCGATGGGTCTGGAGATCCTATGGTGCACTTGCGGCTGTTTTCAGACATCTTAAGGCCGATAGGCCTCTCCAGATTACAAAAGCTTTCTCTGTTTGGCCGGACCCTGTCGGGGTATAGCGGCCATTTGGTATGCAAAACTAGAGGACTCCGTTAAGAAAAGTTGGGAGGAGATGGCTGAGGCCTTCATAGCTCAATACTCCTATAACACTCAGATCGAGATCACAACTCGTGATCTCGAGACCACCAGGCAAGAACCGAAGGAGAGCTTCTCCAATTTTGTGACCCGCTGAAGGGCTAAAACCTCAATGATGACCATCAGGCCCGTTGATAAAGATTAGATTCGGATGCTTGTGCGCAACCTCCAGCCCAAGCTCATGCAAAAGATGATTGTTCTCTCATTCCCCACCTTTGCAGACCTACATGAGATTGGGGTGCAGATCGAGGACGTGATGAAACAAGGTCTGATTGACTATGAAAAAGAGCAACCCAGGAGGGCATTCAACTGCAGTATGAATGCAGGCACAAGTAGTGCAGCAGCTGCCAGATCTTCAGATGTGGGAATGGTCACCACCACCCCTCCCAAAACCCTTGCAGTTGCACCCTTTACTGGTATGTTCGGAAGTAGCTCACAAACAACCAGATATGCGCCCAGAGGCCAAAGAACCTTCACCCCACTATACATGCCCTTGTCCAAGCTTTGGGGGTTTTGATCAAGAAAGGGCACTTGAAGCCCCTAGAGCCGCGGCCATTGCCAGAAAAACTTCCTCCTACCCATAACCCGGCGAAGTACTGCGCCTATCACCAACAGCATGGTCACGAAACCGACCAGTGCTTTCGATTACGTCATGAGATTTAGGATCTCATAGACAACAGGGTGATTATGCCCTCGGAGAAGCCGAACGTCACAACCAACCCTCTCCCACTACATAACCAAGCTCCACCTCCCAAACGCATCAACCTCATCCAAACCTCGGTCATTCCATATGACCCAAGCATATATATTACCCCTTCTCACCTACCTAAGCCAGAGGTATTCATTCCTGACAGCACGGACTTGTGTATGTTAGATATCTCCCAAACCCAACCTGGACTGGTGATGGTGACCATCGAAGATAGAATTGGGATCACTGTTGGGGTAGACGAGAATGATCAGTCAGAGCCTGAGGGGTCTGCAAACTTTGAGTACAACCCGAGCGGTTATATTACTTCAACGAGTCAGTTTAGACCAAGAGTAGAGTCCGGTCGTGGGGGGTAAAGATTTGTGTAGTTCAAGAGGATGGACCTAATCAGGGGTTAGATACTAGCGGAACTAGAAGAGGACATTATGAATCTGTAATTCTTTGAAGAACAGGATTCAGGGGACGTGACTGTCAACTGGTTCGATCTGGAAAGGTCAGCGGAAGCTACCGAATGGCTCAATGACGAGCCAGATTTTGTTGAGGTACATCAGTCAGAGAAAGGACCGTTAGAAACGGGGACATCAACAGTGGCCGGAATGGCCGAGAATCAGAATGGACCGCCGGAGAGCACCGGTGATAAGAATTTTGCTCAGGATCAGAACAGTTTGAGTACAGAAGATGCTGAGCAGCAGGCTACATTGAAACAGTTTGAGCAGGAAAAGATCGAAGATCTAGAGAGGGCTAGAAAGACCAAAGCCCTTGTGGGGACAGAATGTGCTGTGGGCACGGGAATGGAATGTGCTGTGCGCACAAGAACAGTTGTGACAGAACTGGATAGCTGCTTGTCGATGGCCGATGGCATGTGGTGGGAAGATGATGACCTATGTCTTGCCCACACAGACGAAGATTGGGGGAACAACCAACCGGATGATACCTGGTGTAATGACCCCAAAATGCGTATAAGGAATCATCTTTATTTCCTTATGAAATGATGTGGTTTAATTTAATTATATCTATTAGAATTGAAGCATTATCAGTTGAGTTACGGACTTAAAATGGCAATTACCGACCTTTATGGGTTCAAAAATGAAAATTGAGTACTTGGATATGTTAATGGGAATTTTTGGAATTATTTGGGAAAATTAATTTGAAATCTAATTTGTCTGATTCGTTAATAGACATTTGGGTGATTAACTTTATACTGCAAATTAAAGGCCTTAGAGACTTCAGAAACTGGAACAGGGGACATATTTATGATCAGCATAATTTTAGAGTTATCTGGGAAGTTTAATTGAAATTTAATTTTGCGCGATTCGTAAGGGCGTGTTTGGCCCTCCGTAGTTGTGATAAAGCTTATATAGCTTATATAGGTAATTATATGTGTGTATGTTAAGTGAGTTGGAACTTATTATGATTTGGAGTCAACAAAATATCTAGGGGAGAGAGAGACCCGTGAAAGAGAGGGCAAGAGAGAGTGAGAGAGAGGGTTCACCATTGTTGAGCTTGATGATAGCTTGAAGAAATTGGAGAGAAGAAGGAGAGCAACCATGGAAGCTTAGGGAAATTGAAGAGAACAAAAAGAAAGACAAAGATTGAGTTAAGGTTTGACCATCTATCTTGAATCCCTATGTTTAAAGCATCAATTACATGAAATCAAGGATTGATATGGAAGATGTGAACTTTGAAACCCCAACTATAACTATCTTATGCTCTTATGTTCTTGTGTTTGGGAATTGAATCAATTTTGAGTTATGATGTTTGATGGAGATTAAATATATGAAATTTGTTATGTATTAAAGGGTTTTGGGCTTTGAATTACATGTAATTAAGGTTTGATTTTTGAAAATGAGAAGTCCCAAAAATTCTGCCATTTTCAGACTGCTACTGTCCAGGGCCGCACGTGCGGCACTGTTCACGCACGTGCAGGGACAGCTCTATCCAGCCAACTTTGAATAGGCATGTCTTTTGCATCCGGACTCCGTTTTGAGTGATTCTTTAGCCTAAAATCAAGCCCCGGAAGTCTAGTTTCCAATGGCGCTAGTCTCACTCCCAAATTGTAAATACAGAAAAAGTTATACCTAAATTAGTGACGACTGTTCACTTTTTGTCAACTAGTTTTGTACCATTTCTTCACCTAAATCATTTCCCATCGATTTCTCCTGTTTTCTAAGACATGGATTACAACTTATTAAAGAATAATGAGCTTGGTACCACCATGACTAATTGATTGAACGATCAAAGAGAATAAGTAAAGGATCGAGTATAACCTCATATTATGTGTTGTGCACTGTAATTGTAGGTCGGGACGAGGACATTGTACCATTACCACCGGGAACCGATCACTGTGAGTAGTAGTACTGTGGTAGTCCGTTTAATTACTGTTAATGATTATTATGGTTAACGTTCTATTCCTTACAAGTAAGTATGTTCATTCTGTATACTGTTGACAAGAATACTAACATTCTGTTATTTGCAAGATAGCTATAGTGGTTCATGATGAACAAGTGGAATGTATGAGCATTATGGAAGTATGGTATCCACGTATCTCTAGACTCATACAATTTGTATACTGTGTTTACCTTTCATTAATAATTATCAGAACGTTCAGTTAAACGCAAGTTAACTATGTTAACTTCTATGAATGATGCAACGATTACCATTAGCACTCTCTTAATTGCAAGCTAACTATGTTAATGTATATGAACGATTAGACGATTGTGTATACTTTTGTATGCTATCGATTATTAGCTTAAGTGAACTACGTCAAAGGATTTATGTTTATTCTTAAAAGATCGGCTTCTATGTAAATATGAGGGTATACTGTTTGTTACTAATGAACCACAGGCCATTCAATTACAAGTTATCAAGTAAGTGTGGTCACCTTCAAAAAATCAGAACAAGTGGAAAGAGCTATGTATACCCATATGAACTTGAAGTTATTTTGTTGTGTTACATATGAACTGATATTCAGAACCTACGACACCAACGCAAAGATTTAACATCATTATGTGACCCACATGGGAATGAGAATTATTCTCCCTTTGTTAAGTGAACGATAATGACAAGATATGACAGGAAATACTCCTTATTGATGTACCATGTAGAATTAAGTATGAATTCTGATTGTGTTTATGATTCAAGCTTAATGACTATGCATGACTTTGTTTCCGGTTATATATGACATGATATGTGTGGTTTGGTCTGTAAAACCTATGAATTATCGGTATGGAGCAAAGTGCTGTACGGAACTAAGTGCTGCAAGGCGAGTCACCTCTAGAATCCGTACGAGTCACCTCTTGAGTCCATACATATGTGAACTAGGCTGAAAGCCGATATGAAAGTTATGAGGCCTATGGCCGTTATGTGAAAGATACAATATGTCAAATTATAACCTTGTGAATTTGTGAACTTATGAGGCTAAGTGCCACCTTGTGAATTTATGAACTTATGGAAACATCCAAAGAGTATATGAAGTTATGAATGTTATGTGAGAAACATTGTGAAATTGTGAAAACATCAAAAGAAATTGTGAAGCTACAAACCTATGTGGCCAAGGGCCATTTGTGAAGTAAGAACCTCCACTATGTGAAATATGACCTATGAGGCCAAGGGCCAACTTGTGAACTATGTGAAATGTGAATCTATGAGGCCGAGGGCCAATTTGTGAACTTGTGAATATAAGAGGCCGAGGGCCAATTTGTGAAGCTATGAAGTTATGGATCTGTTAGGCCGGGGGCCAATGTGTGAATGTGTGAACTCTTTAGGCCGAGAGCCAATCTATGACTTTGTAACCGACAAGATCAATCTAAACTTAAGACAGAATTAAATTAAATGCTCTCTTTATTTATATAAGCATTGATATGTTTTATGTTTCAAGTTAAGCATTGTTTTATTTAAGTATTACTATTCACTGAGCTTGGCTCACTTCATGTTACGTTTGTTCTGTAGGCATCCTACCTGGAGGTCAGTCTTAACTCGTGGCATCCACTCCTTTTGGTGTTAACCCCAGAGAGTCCAGGCACTTAAGTAAAGGCAGCCATTTTATGGAGTTTTATTAAGCTTTTGGTTTTATACCCTGTTTACCTATCTAAGGTTGAAGTGTTTATAATTCTTTTACTTCTTACTGTTTTTGTTTCGCCCAATTATGGGGGATGAGTCTATATGTATATATGTCCATAGCTAAATTCTCAGATGCATACTACTACATGTTTGTTTGTCTTATGTTTAGTTTGTGATCCTGGTATAATAGAGGTCGCTCAATGGAGATAGTTCTTTTATTTATGTTCGTTTATATTGTTAAATGCTTCCGTTCAGGCCCCATATGTTATGTATGTCAGGTTAAGAGTCCGGTTATGAATAGGTCATGCCCAAACTTTTAGGGGCGAGTTTGGGGCGTGACAAGTGGTATCAGAGCACGAGTTGCCATCTCACACACGAATCCATTGAGCTTTAGGATGTCTAGAAAGACTTAGGCATCATGCATAATATGCTGCAAATACGTGAAAGGATTTGATGGCAACGTTAACTGTTTGTTGCTAACTCTGATGATTATGAGCTATGTCTGTTGTGTATTCTTTTGTTGCCTCTGTTTATCTTATATAGATTGGTGAATAAAACAAGACATGCAGATGGGATTAAGTCAACAATGTTGCAATGCGGAGGTGGGGTAAGAATTTGAACTGATTGGTAAGTCAGTTTATATATAAATGATTAGATAAAATGTGTGTTATCGATTGATCATTATCTATGGGAAATGATGGCGATATAATTGTGCTGTTTCACACCCATTTGAGTAAATTGAAAATTTTAAGTATCGTATATATCTAAGATTAAAGGAAATGTTATATGTGTGTTACCTTTATGGCCTGTTATGTCTCCCTTGCTATAACAATGTTTAGATCGGTGATTCTGAGAAGCTACTGTATTGGAATATCTTGATAAGATGTGTTTTATATAATAATTGAGGTTGTGTTAGGTATGACCGGCCATAAGAAGAAATTCTGCATATAGTAATCCCTTTTAAAATTGTGAATTCGCTTCTTGCTGACGGTTTACATAGATAAGCTATGCTGGGGAATTGGTTATTGACCTTGAGACAGTATGTAAGTAATATGAGTTTGTGAACTAAGGAAATTACCGACGATTTCTGATAGGGAATTATTGATGGTGTCTAATGAGTATTGCTTATGTGATTGCGAGAATCTGTATTCTGTACTCTGTACTCTCACCTCTGTAATTTGCAATCTGCAATCTGAAATTCGTAATTTGTGATCTGTTCTGTTTATGTGTAACCTGTGATCTGTAATTGAGACTTCTTATAAGGAATAGTGGAATGACATGCGGAACCCCGCTTATGATACGTGTCTGCCCATATGACACTCGCAAAACAATAGAGAATCATTACCGAATTTGATATCACATCTAAATGACTGATATTCTGATAAGTTACTGCAAGAATTCGAATCCAGCTCCTGTGTAGTGATAATTTACGATTGAGGAATCATTTCTGTGATATAATTCTGTGTAGACATTGCAAATTGTCAAACTAATCCCTATTTCATATTTAAAGGCTCTAATGTAAACTGTTCTGCATGACACTGTGAAATATTTGTATGAAAATTAATTCACGGCTTGTTCCTTTAATGTGATCTGCAAACGAATGATTATCGGAATGAAACTTATGTGATTCGTGTTATTGATAGATGTCATACCATCATTTAACTTTGGTACTTCTGACGTAGATGAATAAAGTGTGACCTTGTGTGAGTTGACCATGGGCCTAAGTGAGTAATAATTTTGAAAATGGCTATGCTATCTGATATTTAATGAAATCCATATTTTGGGTTACGGAATGCTTTACATGATAAGTATTTTCTGAAATGATAAAAATGCTATGAACTTCCGACATGTTTATGATATGATAAGCTTTCTGACTAATTGCTCCAAATTGACTAAATATGCTACGAAACTCCGAATGTTCAGGATGTGACAAGCTTTTTGAAAGAGATATTTAGCTATGCATGCATGAGTTTTCCATTTGATAATTGATTGTGACCATTAAGGTTTCATTCGTATTTGATTTTACTAATAATCTACTCTAAACATGTCATTCCTTGATATGGGATTTGAGTTATTATTTGGAGTCTATTAGAAATCTGATTTGAATTGATAAGTCTAATTTTGATAGTGAGCAAAGAGCCACGAAGTCGTTGATTTAGAACTTATGTGTTATTCTGGATTTAATTGTTGTAAGAAGCATATGCCTTTGGACCATGAGTATATAGTAAACGTTTCCTTAACCTCTGAGGAATTATGATAATTGAGGATGTTTGTGAACCTAAAGAGTTTGAACTATGTGTGATAGCTGATGAGTCACATATAAGGGAATACTTGAGTAAATCCATTTCTGAATGTCCTTAAGTTGTTATAGTATTTGGAAAGGTATGACCTTTGGATCAATAAATTGAAATGTACGAGGATTGTGAATAATGAGATGATGCTTTGGTGTTATTGGGTACTATTATCAATTGGGCTACCAACTAACTAGTAAAGATGAATTACTTGTGATTTTGGGAGCAACCTCCATTGAAATTGACTGTCTAAGATTGGGAATGGCTAAATGATTGAGAACTATTATATGTCCAAGACGGGACTAGACTTGTGACAAGGAGAATCAAGTTTGGAGGACCAAACTTTTTAAGGTGGGGAGGATGTAATGACCCCAAAATGCGTATAAGGAATCATCTTTATTTTCCTATGAAATGATGTGGTTTAATTTAATTATATCTATTAGAATTGAAGCATTATCAGTTGAGTTACGGACTTAAAATGGCAATTACCGACCTTTATGGGTTCAAAAATGAAAATTGAGTACTTGGATATGTTAATGGGAATTTTTGGAATTATTTGGGAAAATTAATTTGAAATCTAATTTGTCTGATTCGTTAATAGACATTTGGGTGATTAACTTTATACTGCAAATTAAAGGCCTTAGAGACTTCAGAAACCGGAACAGGGGACATATTTATGATCAGCATAATTTTTAGAGTTATCTGGGAAGTTTAATTGAAATTTAATTTTGCGCGATTCGTAAGGGCGTGTTTGGCCCTCCGTAGTTGTGATAAAGCTTATATAGCTTATATAGGTAATTATATGTGTGTATGTTAAGTGAGTTGGAACTTATTATGATTTGGAGTCAACAAAATATCTAGGGAGAGAGAGACCCGTGAAAGAGAGGGCAAGAGAGAGTGAGAGAGAGGGTTCACCATTGTTGAGCTTGATGATAGCTTGAAGAAATTGGAGAGAAGAAGGAGAGCAACCATGGAAGCTTAGGGAAATTGAAGAGAACAAAAGAAAGACAAAGATTGAGTTAAGGTTTGACCATCTATCTTGAATCCCTATGTTTAAAGCATCAATTACATGAAATCAAGGATTGATATGGAAGATGTGAACTTTGAAACCCCAACTATAACTATCTTATGCTCTTATGTTCTTGTGTTTGGGAATTGAATCATATTTTGAGTTATGATGTTTGATGGAGATTAAATATATGAAATTTGTTATGTATTAAAGGGTTTTGGGCTTTGAATTACATGTAATTAAGGTTTGATTTTTGAAAATGAGAAGTCCCAAAAATTCTGCCATTTTCAGACTGCTACTGTCCAGGGCCGCACGTGCGGCACTGTTCACCCGCACGTGCAGGGACAGCTCTATCCAGCCAACTTTGAATAGGCATGTCTTTTGCATCCGGACTCCGTTTTGAGTGATTCTTTAGCCTAAAATCAAGCCCCGGAAGTCTAGTTTCCAATGGCGCTAGTCTCACTCCCAAATTGTAAATACAGAAAAAGTTATACCTAAATTAGTGACGACTGTTCACTTTTTGTCAACTAGTTTTGTACCATTTCTTCACCTAAATCATTTCCCATCGATTTCTCCTGTTTTCTAAGACATGGATTACAACTTATTAAAGAATAATGAGCTTGGTACCACCATGACTAATTGATTGAACGATCAAAGAGAATAAGTAAAGGATCGAGTATAACCTCATATTATGTGTTGTGCACTGTAATTGTAGGTCGGGACGAGGACATTGTACCATTACCACCGGGAACCGATCACTGTGAGTAGTAGTACTGTGGTAGTCCGTTTAATTACTGTTAATGATTATTATGGTTAACGTTCTATTCCTTACAAGTAAGTATGTTCATTCTGTATACTGTTGACAAGAATACTAACATTCTGTTATTTGCAAGATAGCTATAGTGGTTCATGATGAACAAGTGGAATGTATGAGCATTATGGAAGTATGGTATCCACGTATCTCTAGACTCATACAATTTGTATACTGTGTTTACCTTATTAATAATTATCAGAACGTTCAGTTAAACGCAAGTTAACTATGTTAACTTCTATGAATGATGCAACGATTACCATTAGCACTCTCTTAATTGCAAGCTAACTATGTTAATGTATATGAACGATTAGACGATTGTGTATACTTTTGTATGCTATCGATTATTAGCTTAAGTGAACTACGTCAAAGGATTTATGTTTATTCTTAAAAGATCGGCTTCTATGTAAATATGAGGGTATACTGTTTGTTACTAATGAACCACAGGCCATTCAATTACAAGTTATCAAGTAAGTGTGGTCACCTTCAAAAAATCAGAACAAGTGGAAAGAGCTATGTATACCCATATGAACTTGAAGTTATTTTGTTGTGTTACATATGAACTGATATTCAGAACCTACGACACCAACGCAAAGATTTAACATCATTATGTGACCCACATGGGAATGAGAATTATTCTCCCTTTGTTAAGTGAACGATAATGACAAGATATGACAGGAAATACTCCTTATTGATGTACCATGTAGAATTAAGTATGAATTCTGATTGTGTTTATGATTCAAGCTTAATGACTATGCATGACTTTGTTTCCGGTTATATATGACATGATATGTGTGGTTTGGTCTGTAAAACCTATGAATTATCGGTATGGAGCAAAGTGCTGTACGGAACTAAGTGCTGCAAGGCGAGTCACCTCTAGAATCCGTACGAGCCACCTCTTGAGTCCATACATATGTGAACTAGGCTGAAAGCCGATATGAAAGTTATGAGGCCTATGGCCGTTATGTGAAAGATACAATATGTCAAATTATAACCTTGTGAATTTGTGAACTTATGAGGCTAAGTGCCACCTTGTGAATTTATGAACTTATGGAAACATCCAAAGAGTATATGAAGTTATGAATGTTATGTGAGAAACATTGTGAAATTGTGAAACATCAAAAGAAATTGTGAAGCTACAAACCTATGTGGCCAAGGGCCATTTGTGAAGTAAGAACCTCCACTATGTGAAATATATGAGGCCAAGGGCCAACTTGTGAACTATGTGAAATGTGAATCTATGAGGCCGAGGGAATTTGTGAACTTGTGAATATAAGAGGCCGAGGGCCAATTTGTGAAGCTATGAAGTTATGGATCTGTTAGGCCGGGGGAATGTGTGAATGTGTGAACTCTTTAGGCCGAGAGCCAATCTATGACTTTGTAACCGACAAGATCAATCTAAACTTAAGACAGAATTAAATTAAATGCTCTCTTTATTATATAAGCATTGATATGTTTTATGTTTCAAGTTAAGCATTGTTTTATTTAAGTATTACTATTCACTGAGCTTGGCTCACTTCATGTTACGTTTGTTCTGTAGGCATCCTACCTGGAGGTCAGTCTTAACTCGTGGCATCCACTCCTTTTGGTGTTAACCCCAGAGAGTCCAGGCACTTAAGTAAAGGCAGCCATTTTATGGAGTTTTATTAAGCTTTTGGTTTTATACCCTGTTTACCTATCTAAGGTTGAAGTGTTTATAATTCTTTTACTTCTTACTGTTTTTGTTTCGCCCAATTATGGGGGATGAGTCTATATGTATATATGTCCATAGCTAAATTCTCAGATGCATACTACTACATGTTTGTTTGTCTTATGTTTAGTTTGTGATCCTGGTATAATAGAGGTCGCTCAATAGAGATAGTTCTTTTATTTATGTTCGTTTATATTGTTAAATGCTTCTGTTCAGGCCCCATATGTTATGTATGTCAGGTTAAGAGTCCGGTTATGAATAGGTCATGCCCAAACTTTTAGGGGCGAGTTTGGGGCGTGACACCTGGTATATTGGAGAGGTGGACCACATGACCAGGAGTGGGCGGTATTTCAAGCCCCTACACCTAGATCAACCAGAGGCGTCCGGAAAGGACACACAGGCAGAGAAGCAGAAAGAAAAGTTACTTGAAGAGGAGGCTGTGTTGAAACAGCTTAAGAAGATATATGCAAACATCTCCATCTGGGGACTGCTTATGGCTTCAAGAGTTCACAGACAGGCTATCCTCTTTGCAATGGACAGGGCTAAACTTTCGATCGATACCACGCCTGAGCAGCTGGTAGGATTGGTTTTTCTGGGTGGAGTTTCCCCGACGTTGACCTTTACTGATAAGGAGTTGCCGCTTGAGGGCTCAAACCATAACAAACCACTCTACATCTCTATGGAGTGTAGAGACAAATGGATACTAGTAGTTCTTGTCGATACAGGATCCGCCATCAACGTATGTCCGTCGAGGACGGCATATGCAATCGAGTTGAAGCCCGTGGACTTCGTACCCACTGCCCAGGTGATTTGGGCATATGATAATACTAGCAGAGAAATGATGGGGACTGTGCAGATTCAGACTAGGGTCGGTCCAGGACAACACGATATTGACTTTCATGTCTTGGACGTTCCAGCGACCTTCAATCTACTCCTAGGGCGGCCGTGGCTACACCAGGTAAAGGCAGTCTCTTCCACCCTGCATCAAATGTTGAAGTACCCCCACGGGAAGGGGGTGGCTATAGTTTTTGGGAATTCGTCAATCCATCCGCCGCCAAAGGTGTCTACACCGGTTCTGGAGATCAAACATGGCGCGGGGGATGTGTTCTTGTCAGGATTTAGCCTAGCTGAGGCTCGGGTTGTACAGAACTTACTAGCTATTGACGAGGGGTTATATGTCAGTACACAGTCTGTGTACCTCATGAACAAACTCCAGCACATCCCCGGGATGGGATTAGGGAAAAGTGGTCGGAAAGGCGTTGCAACATCGGCCGAAGTGCCGCATAACCCGCATACCTTTGGTTTAGGTTATCTGCCTACCAAAGAGGACTGGGTAAGGAAAGGCGAGGAGATGGCCGAAAGGGCCAAAGCAAAGCGAGCCGGGAAGCCTTATGAGTTGGTGCACCGGCCTATCCAGGGTACCCTGAACAGACGCTTTGTCCAGGAGGGGGAGGACTTCCCGTTATGCGGCTTCCCAGAGCCATGGTTGAATGCAGAGATGAGGCGTTTGCCAGGGTTTGAGATATTCTTTGACGTGCACTTGTCTGGGGATGATGTTACTGAGGAGCAGACAGACCCACCAGCTGAGGTTGAGCAGTGTAGGGAGAAGGACTCCGAGAGAACAGAGATTGAAATGGGGGTAGCACTGTCTTGTCTACTTTCAGATCCTCCGATCGTACATGAGTGCTTGGGGGATAACTTCTCGGTGTCCATGATCGGGAATGAAACGGCTGCGAGCCTATCTTCAAACATTCTGGATGCATCCATTGCACCCTCCCTCGTCTGGCAATACGGGGAAGGATTCTTATCGAGCAGCACCGGGTCAGGTAGTGAGCCGGAATCTGATTCCATTGAGTCCGTAAAGTCGGAATCAGGTTCCAACTCGTCTGAGTCCGAGTCCGGTATTCTTGGGGGTGACAACCCGGATGCCACAGTCCTATCTAGGTCATCTTTTTCTTTTTCCTTTGAGTCTGTTGTAATAGAGGAGCCAGGCGACTTGGAAGTACTTAATGAGAATTGTGCGGCTGTGGCCTTCGAATACTTTTTTGTGCCCTTAATTTATTGCATTAATCAGGATTTTCAAAATTTTGATGAAAACGACGAGGAAGAAATTCCTCCGGTTTTGCAATATGTGCTTGATCAAGAGCAGGAGAGGTTTGTAAAACCCTTGGTTGATGAAATCACCCAAATTAATGTTGGTACTGAGAAGGACCCGCAGCTGGTCCAGATCGGGTCCACGTTGTCTTCGAAGGAGCGCGAACTCTTAGTTGCTTTGTTAAAAGATTTCAAAGATGTTTTCGCGTGGTCCTACGAAGACATGCCTGGAATCGATTATGAGATTGTACAGCATCGGATCCCTTTTGACCCAGAGGCCCGACCTGTTAAGTAGAAGCTCAGAAGGATCCGCCTTGACTGGGCTCTCAAGATTAAAGAAGAAGTCACCAATCAAATTAACGCAGGGTTCCTGTTGGTATCCGAATACCCAACTTGGTTGGCCAATATAGTTCCAGTGCCGAAGAAGGACGGCAAGATTCGGGTATGTGTGGATTTCAGGGATTTGAATAAATCCAGTCCGAAGGACGACTTTCCTCTGTCACATATCGATGAGTTAGTGGACTTTACTGCTGGGCATGCGTTGCTCTCATTCATGGATGGGTTTTCAGGCTACAATCAGATATTGATGGCACTCGAAGACCGGGAGAAGACCGCTTTCACCACCCCATGAGGAACCTATTGTTATAAGGGAATGCCGTTTGGGCTAAAGAATGTTGGGGCTACGTATCAATGGGCTGCGACCACAATATTACACGACATGATCCATAAAGAGGTGGAGGTGTATGTGGATGATATGATTTTCAAGTCCAAGGAAAGAGAGGACCACTACACCGCCTTGCAGAAGTTCTTTCAATGGATCAGAGAGTATCGGTTGCGACTGAATCCTCAGAAGTGTACGTTTGGTGTTACAGCAGGGAAAATGCTAGGGTTCTTGATCACACAGAGAGGTATCGAGGTCGATCCTTCCAAAATCAAGGCCATCTTAGAAATGCCACCACCAAGGACTGAATAGGAGGTGCGAGGCTTTCTGGGTAAAGTGCAATTCATAAGACGGTTTATTGCTAAATTAACCTTGACTTGTGAACCACTTTTTGGTCTCCTGAAAAAAGAAAAGAAATTCCAATGGGACGGCCGATGCCAAGTTGCTTTTGAACAAATCAAACAATATCTACAGAACCCACCTGTGTTGTCACCACCTGAGCTAGGGAAACCATTGATTTTGTACCTTTCAGTGACTGAAACTACAATAGGCTGCATGCTCGCGCAAGAGTCTGAGGACAAAGTGGAGAGGGCTATCTACTATCTGAGCAAGAAAATGCTGGAGTACGAGACCCGTTACACTCCTCTGGAGAAGGCTTGTTTGGCCTTGGTATGGGCTACCAAGAAGTTGCGGCACTACCTGTTAGCTCACTTTGTAATACTAGTTTCAAGATTAGATCCCATCAAATATCTCTTCGAGAAACAAGAACTTACAGGTAGGCTAGCCCGTTGGTTGCTTTTGCTTTCCGAATTCGATCTGAAGTAAGTGACGCGCAAGTTAGTAAAAAAGAGAGCGGTAGCGGAGTTCCTAGCCGATCACCCAGTTGAAGGGGATGAAGCAGTTGAGTACCTATTCCCAGACGAAGCCATTCTGCATGTCGATGACGAAACTTGGACGATGTACTTTGACGGAGCGTCAAACCAATATGGGTATGGGATAGGGGTGTTGCTGATAGCACCCGACAATTCTCGCATACCTTTAGCATTCAAACTCCGGTTCAAAGTATCGAATAATGAAGCAGAGTATGAGGCATGTATTGCCGGTTTAGAAGCCGCCCTAGAACTAGGGGCAAAACGGTTGGACGTCATCGGGGACTCGAACCTTGTTGTATCTCAAGCTAAAGGAGATTGGAAAGTCAAAGAAGAAAAGATGAGAATTTATCACCAGACCTTGGACGTGTTGATTCCTCGGTTTGAGAAGTTGAATTTCGCCAATCTGTTAAGAGAGAACAACAGGTTCGCAGATTCATTAGCAACTCTATCTTCTATGATAGACATTCCTTTCGGAGTCCGGATGCGTCCGATCATCATCGAACAGAAATTTGTGCCGGTCTACGAGCTGATCGCCGCCATAGATGAAGTACAAGATGAGAATCCTTGGTATTACGACATCTGGAACTTCTTGGAGAAGGAAACGTATCCACCAGGGGCAAATGCCAAAGATAAGAGGGCAATCAGAAGAATGGCTGCTCAGTTCATCATCTGCGGAGGTAAACTGTACAAGAGAGGTCATCTCGAGATGCATAAACTGTGTGTTGATGCTGAAGAATCCAAGCGCCTGATGGAGGCCATCCATGGAGGAGAGTGCAGATCGCACATGAACGGGGTGATGCTAGCCCGGAAGATCCTTAGACAGGGTTATTACTGGTCCACTATGGAGGAGGATTGCATTGGCTTTGTCCGGCGATGCCACAAATGTCAAATCCATGCAAACCGCATGAATATTCTGTCGTCGAAGCTGTACAACATGACTTCGCCATGGCCATTTTCAGTCTGGGGGATTGATGTGATTGGGGCTGTCACTCCGAAGGGGTCCAATAGGCATGAGTACATTTTGGTTGCGATAGATTACTTCACAAAGTGTGTTGAGGCCCAATCTTACGCGATGTTGAAGGCATCGCACATTGCAAAGTTCATCAGGAACAACATCATCTATCGCTACGGGGTCCCGAATGAGATCATTTCAGATAACGGTTCTCACTTCAAGAAGGAGGTGATCGACTTGTTGGAGAAGTATAACGTGATTTTTCATAAGTCATCTACATATCAGCCGCAGACCAACGGAGCCATTGAGGCCGCCAACAAGAACATCAAGCACATTCTGCAGAAGATGGTGGAAACCTACCGGGACTGGCCAGATAAGCTGCCATTTGCTCTGTGGGGCTACCGGACTTCAATTCGAACTTCTACTGGAGCGACTCCGTATTCCTTAGTTTATGGGATGGAGGTTGTTCTGCCTATCGAAGTTGAGGTTCCGTCATTGCGGGTATTGGCTGAGTGTCAGATAGCTGAGGTAGATTGGCAGTAGAGCAGGTTCGAAGAACTCATGCTGTTTGATGAGAGAAGGCTGAAAGCACTATATCATGTTCAGGGTTATCAACGAAGAATTGCCAGGGCTTTCAACAAGAAGGTTAAGTCTAGGAATTTGAAAGAAGGGGATCTTGTGCTCAAAGACAACCGAGCTCCCATTCACGACCCTAGGGGGAAGTTCAGACCTAATTGGACTGGCCCTTACATCATCAAGTCTATCTGGTCAAGTAGAGCTGTCGTTCTGATGGACCTAGATGGCCTAGAGTTCTCCCAGCCGATCAACATGGACAAGTTGAAGAAATATTATCCCTGAGAGGCTTGCTAGGCCGAAAACCCGAAAGGGCGATCTAGGCAAAAGTTAGAGCACAGAAAATTTGAAATAAAAAAACTGAGCTCGCAAGGTTGAAAACCCAGAAAGGGCGGCCTTGGCAAAAGTTAGAGCGCACAAGGAGAGAGTTAATACACGAGCGAACCCTAGCCGAACTACATAAGGCTTGATTCCCATCTTTGGGATACGTAGGCAACTTCATCCCGAAGTTTAGCCATAAACACTTCCCCGATCAACTTTGTCCATGTGATCATGTGGTCATCTTTGTCTATTTGCATCCAAGACCTCGTTGTGATCTCCAGTGCAGTGATATCAGACTAGGGCAACTTTCCAGTTCTGGAATCTGGGTTGTGCATCTCAAGCGACAGATCTCAGACGTGTCCAGTTCTGATCCATATCGAAAATGTTTTGAAAAGTTTTAATAAAAGTTGATTTTGTTCAAATTAATATTTTTACAACTTAGACCATTTTTGACCAAACAGAAAATTTTCAGTACCCACAACCTTCAATTTCATTGATTTCAACACAGAGTTCTCCTACTCTTGAAATACAAATTGAAGTTGCTTTTATTACATTCATAAGAAAACTTGAAAAGTACTGAAAACAAAAATTCGGGGCATGGATAAGTCAGTTTCCTGCGCCCCTTCTAGAGCTGGTCGAAGCCTCTGATATCAAAGTGGACCCAACCTGTGCCTCCTCATCAAGCCAAGCTATGCACTCATCAGAGAAGGTGTAACTGAAAGTGGGAGCGGGGGCCAAGAGCTCTCTAGTCGTCCATGCCGTGGCATACTGAGCCAGCTGTGTGCCTCGGACCAGAAATACAGCAGGATACTCTATCCCCTCTGTCGGGCAAGTCTGATCATGTCCAAACTGATGCCGAAATCGGAAAGGAAAGTAGAACACGCACTGTGTCAGGCCAATCAACTGAATCTCGGTCTCCCGTGACATGCTGTAACTCATAGTTGGTAGATTGAGCCAAGGACAGCGCCAAGCAATGCCGTCTGCGGACAAACTGCACATCCAGTCACGCCACCTACCCTCATCAATTGCATCGACTAGACGTCGTCGGAAGAAATAGCCGCGAGCTGAGTATGCTGGGCATGAGTCCACAACCTTCAATTTGTCCATCAACCATATCTGGGGAGGGATAAAAAATAAGAGATTAAAGAAAAGAGAGGTGTACGTTGAGAGAAAAGTAAGAAAAGGGTTTTGAAAGAAAAACCAAGCCTGAGGGTCGAGTGATGTGAGGAATATACGTGAGATGGGGGTGGGAAACTGTAATGACCCTCACACTGATTACCGATTAATTACCGACTATGGCTAAACTGAGACTGATTGTGACTGATAATTGAAGTAATTGAAATACTGAACTGATTGACTGAAATCTGAAACTGAATGATTGACTGTATTTGTTTAAATGCATTTCTATCTGTTTGACTGTTTGACTATCTGTTCATATTTTTATGTTTAAATTGCAAATTGAAGGCCTTATCGGCGGCCGAACCGGAAATCGATTGATGTTTTATGATCATCATAATTTATATGATTTTATGGTGTATTTAACTGAAAATTTATTTGGTATGATTAAATTAGATTAAATGTTGATAAATTGTAAGTTGGTTTTAATTACAACCTTGCCATTTTGAGTGGGCCACTATCTAACATCTATAGGAGGCTTGATACACTTAGACACACACATTTCATCAGCCATTTTGTTGCCTACAACCGACCAAGATAGAGAGAGAGAGAGAGTTAAGGGAGATTTTGGCCTCATCTTGTGTATTGCTTGGTGATCTTGAAGAAATTGAAGTGTAGATTGTCAATTGAGCCTCTAGACTTGCATTTGAAGACCTAAGGTAGATAATTCACCTTCTTCATTGTGTATTTAAGTTAATTCTTGCATGATTCATGTCTAATTGTAGAGCTAAGGCATGATTTAGTTCTAGCATGTAGAATTAAAGCTTAATTGTTGCATGCATGTGTGCATTGAAGAGTTTTGGGTTGATTTCATGGCAAAGGTTACATGCATGCTCATATTTATGTTTAAGTCCATGATTTCATCTTATTTTGAAAAGAATGAGCTCATTAGAGCATGTTTTGAAGCTTTGAAATGATTTGAAGACATGCATGTCTTGTTTGAGATCATGTTCTTGAAAATGGGTTTGAAATTGAAGTTGTTTGAAACACACTTGGGCTTGAATTTTATAAATGGAGCTTTAAATCATGTGATTTTATGTGTTTACAAAGGTTTTCCAGAAAATGGGCCCAAGAGGATCGAATTTGGTGTTTGAAAACTTGAGTTTTGAGCTTGGAGCTCAAATATGGATTTTCCAGATTTTGGTCTTCCGCTCGAGCGGGGGATATGGAGCTCGAGCGGGGTATTTGGCGCTCGAGCGGGACCTTGTGTCTTGCACTCGAACGGCTATCGAGCGCCCAATCGAGCGTGATTTTTGAGCACCAGTACTTTTTGGTCCGCTCGAGCGGTGGAGTTTACGCTCGAGCGGAGACCTTTGTTGCGTGTTCGCTCAAGCGGGGAAACCTGCGCTCGAGCGGGACTCTGTTTTTCTGAAAATCCTAAAAATGTTTTCTGAGTGCATCTTTTGCATCCTCATCCCATCCTAGGCATTCTTAGGCCTAGTTTACGACATCTTAATGAGGATATAGATGTAGAACGCACGGGATTAAGTTATTATCTTTCCCAACTGTGTAGCTTAGTGTGTGTTCATTCTGTACTGTTTAGGGTTGGCATTCCGAGGAGACGCTCTAGCTTACTGTAGCCCAGAACTCTGTGAGTAACAACTGTGTAAAGATATGTTCAAAATGATTATCTTCTGAATACTGAACTGTACTGTTTCTGAACTGATACTGTTAACTGAATGAATGTATGTCCTATATTCTGAATTGTATTGTGGCATCCTTAGCAACTACTGTTACTGTTACAGAGATCTCTGTCGGTTCTCTCGTTGGAACCACTACTGTTTACTGATTGATGGCCATCATTGACTGTTCGGTCTTTAAGACCTACTGTTTACTGTTATGCTAATGGATGTACCACATATGACTGTTTACTGTACTGAACAACTGATATACTGATTGAAATGAACTGTTTTCATTACTGTAAGGACATTCATTCTAAACCCCTTTACGCTTTATGTTATTCACTGGGCTTTAGCTCACTGCTCATATATATATGTAGGTGTTCAGGCACCAGACCGCGGCTAGGAGCGTCGGGGTAAACTCCAGTTTTGTCAAGCCAACTACTGTGCCTCACTACGAGGTTCTGAGCCTGTCTAGCAAAGGCTATAGGGTGTTTTAGTTTTTCCCCCCCCCCCTCTCTGTTCTATTTTTGTATGACTGTATAGACTGATAGTACTGTACTGTTTAATAGGGATTAGGTCCCTATTCTGACTGATTGTATATGATGTACATACTGTTTTGTCACTGCCTGTACAAATGTATGAAAAGTCTTTTTGCATACAGACTGTCACAGCTCATTGGACATTGTTTTATTACTGTATTGGCTTCCACCATGCCCCTGTACTCTGTTTTACTGTTTTACTGTTAAGCAGGCCTTCGGTAATCTCGGATTACTGGCCGGTTACGGTGCTAAACCCATAGGGGCGGGTTTGGGTCGTGAAAGAAACATTACCTGCAATAGTAGTGGACTCCCCGCGAATCTAGTCGTCTCTCGGCGATGAAAAGCATCTAGGCCCATCAATGTCTCAGCCAGTGTCATGGCAATGCAGCTCTTGCCCTCTCTCAAGCCCTCGGCAATCTCGATCAAACAGATGCTAGACCCTCCGGAGCCTGAGGCAAACAAGAAATGAGATAGCATGCACAAGCAAAGCGCATGTCGCCGAAAACTCTACTAGTGATGATCTCCGCGATTACCGGCATCAGAAAACTGATGAACTAAGTGGGGATGTCCAATGCTCCATCGCGATCAAAGACCGAGCGTCATGCATAGTAAGCCCGCCACACATCCGTCCCTAACGGTTTCGATGTGGCCAAAGCCGAAATTACGGCAAAATTTCTTCATCGCGCTCGGATTCCATTAAAGCTTGGAAGTCTTCAAATGTGGGACATACTTGTCCACCAAGCTCAAAGACGTGTGTATACCGGATTCCAAAACCTTGCCGCGGCATGAAGAAATGGAAAACGAAGGGTGGACTCAACCTGTACTAGATGCATATTATGCCGAAGCCCCGGAAATTCACTTTTCTGAGCCATCAAGGAAACACCAATCCATTTGTGAGATTTTGGATGAAGAACGCCTCGATTTTGGTGCAAAACTGAGTTAGAATGAGGGAACCACGAAGTGGAACCTTTATAAAGGATAAGACACTGTTTGGAGGACAAATGTCAGAAAACTGAAGGTTCCCAGGTTAAGTGGTCAGCCGACCACTTTTTCTTGTCAGCCAGCCACCTTTTTTGGCCTACAGCAGAAGAAAGTGGTCGGCCAGCTCCTGTGGTGGTTGGCCATGTGCAAAAAACTATCCTCCAGCTGTGTCTTGTCTCCAGAAGAGAGTCTCTAGCTTTCCTTTGTACTGAAAGTGCTGAAGGTTCGAGTTTACCTCTGTTTCGGATATGTTCTGTCACCCTGTTTGTCTAACATGCATTTGCTTATCGAGTTGTCAGGTTTTGCTTATCAAGTTGTTAAGTTTTACTTATCAAGTTGTTGCTCTTTGATTATCGAGTTGTTGTTTGTGCTTATCGAGTTGTAAACTTGCTAAGGTTTTGTTGTTCTTAGTAAGTTAAGTTAGTTTAGTTTGTTGTGTCGGTTCATCTACCTGACTTGGTAATACACGATTGTTCAAATTCTATTTCAATTCCATTTTTTTGTGCAAAATGTGCGATGCAATGCTTAGAATGTAAAGTACAACACTTTTGAACAAAAAGTCGTTTTCATTCCATCATACTTCTTTACAACATTTTACAAAAGAGTACAAGTTTTGAAGAAAGAAATAAACTGTCTAAGTTGTACAATGTGCTACAACTACATGTAAAAAGAAAAATAAAGCAGGGAGCATCTGCATCAGTGCTATCAAGCTCAAGACCGAGAGGCCCTCTTCGTCCTCTTCGGCTGAGCAGCCTCTGTGCCACCACCATCTGAATCAAAGTCACCGTCCTCGGAATCCTCCTCGACGTCACCTCCGTCCTCAGAACCGGAACCAAAGTCAGCATCCCTGCCCGCAGACGTCTCTGACTATGGATGCGCTGACTCCTCCTCCTCGCTGGACTCCTCGTCATATCTGACAGGTGCTCTACACCTCCCTCAGCCGCGAGTCGAGCCTCCTCTCCCAGCTGCTCGGGTAGGCCTGGATGGCCCAGGCCGTGACAGTGGAACCTGAAAAGGGCAGTTTGAATACATCAGCCAGGGTATGTATAACAGATGCAAGTAAAGTGCGTGAAGAATGTGCATACAAATATAGTATGTGGATGTGATGTGTCAGATGTGCACTATACGTGCAGTGAATCAATATGTTTTTTATGTTCAATTTCAATATGTCATCAGAAGTATGATAAATACAAGGAAATTGAAAAGTACGGGAATGCCGGCAGCGTACAGCATCGTCTCCCTCCGCAAGACCATGCTCTCGAGTGAGGCCACCACTCTCAGTAACCCCTCAGTATAATCTCTGGAAGGCTGCAGATACAAGTTCAAATCATCAGTGAATGGATGAATGCCTAAATATCTAAGTGATAAATGTAAACTGTAAAACATACCGGTGGCGAGTCAGGGTCACTGACGTATCGATGGTCGGGCATCGGAGGCTCTAGTGGAATCGGGTAAGAAGTCTCGTACTGCCAGCCCGTCAGCTCAGTCGGAAGATCTGGCCACCTAGCATAATGACAAATCGAGGGCATCCCTCTAGCCATACCCCTCGATGTACCGGCCCTGCTAGTGGAAGGAACGTCTTCAGCTCGAGTGCGACTCGATGATGGCATATCAGTAGCCCTCCTCGTAGGGGTACGGACACCTGTCAATGTAGGCATCAGGTATGTATGGCGGTATGTCACGTAATCCCCCTCCTCCAGGAACAGAACTACGTCAACACCCAACATAAGGTCCTCGACCTCACGGGGAGTGAGCTTCTCTGTCGACCGCATGTCCAATGGAGGCGCTGAGGGGACCTCCTGATTAGCATTGCCCATCGTCTGACGCATGAAGCGATCCCCAAGAAACCAGGCTCTGCCGGCTGGTCCCTCAAACAGAACCCTATATCGAGAGACGGCTATAGACACCCCATTTTTGACCGTCCTCAAGACTTGGACGTCACCGTTGGAACACTCGGTGATTATCCATGTTTGTGTTCGTTTGGAGATTCCCGGAGTTCTCGGCTCGCGCGCCGTGCCTCAGGACCTCCAGACTCGACCGTTTGTGTTTGGTTTTGCACCAAACACTTGTGTTTTGTCTTGAAAAGGCAAGGAATGCTTTGTGAGGCATCCCTACACACCACCGGCTGAGGCTAGAGGCCACCGGCTGGCTAGAGTTGCCACCGGCACTATTTTGTGCCGGCCGGCACTAATTTTGTCAAAATGACATTTTTTGCCGGCCGGGCACTGTGCACTTGCTTTCTGAGATATTTTCAGACAGGCTGTGTGCAATTGGTTTCCCCTCCATACACATGTATGGAGGGATGAGCTTGCTTAGGGACTAAGCTTGTAAGCTTTTTTGCCTATAAGAGGGAAGGCTCTTCCCTTTGCTCAAGGGTTACAAAATCTGAGAGCTTTAGACATTGTTAGAGAGTTAGAGCTCTGGTTCTTTTAGGGTTAGAATAGATATACACTCTATCTCTCTCTTTTTCTTTGAAAACTAGGTGTTTTGTGCCTTACTATTGCACACAAGCACCTAGTGTTCCACCTTCCTCTTGGTTCTGAGGTTCCAGAGGTTTGTTCTTAGTGTTCTTGACTGGTTTTGAGCTCAAGGACCCATCCACTCCAACCTTTGTGAAGGTGGTCTTCAAAGGTAACAAAACTACCCTTTTCCCCCATTTTTGCACTCTATTTTTACTTGCTTTAAAGTAGTTTTTGAGCTTAGTGTTTGGCACATAAAAGTTCTTTTTTTGACCCTCTTCATTGTATATTAAGAGTGTTTTGTGGTTTGAGTAGGTTTGACCACCTTTAGGCCTTGAAAAGGTCACTTTTTGTGCTATTTTGTGAGAGATCCGAGACTTTGGTGTTAGGATCTCTTCACCACTGAAATCTTGAGGGATTTCAGTGGTGAGGAGCATGCCTTAGAGTCTCAAGAAGGAGAGGGCCACCCCCTCTCCTTGATGTCCTTGAAAAGGGCAAATTTTGGCTTCCAAAGGAGCTTCATGCTTGAGTGTGTGTTAAGCATGTTTGACTTGTTTTCCATGCTTATATTGCCATGTTATAACATGATTTCAAGTTAGTTTAGGTCCCTTATGCATGCCTTGTAATGTCTCTTTGATGCCTTAACATGTCTAGGTTGCATGCCTTTGTTTTGAACATGTTTTAGGCCTAGATCCATGAAGCTTGTGTGCTTATTTTGCCATGATTTAACTCTGTCCATAGCCATTTGGGTCGATCCTATCATGCATTATATAGCTCCTTTGCATTTGGCTTGTTGGCCTTGAGAGTATGAGTGTGTAGCATGCCATGCTTGCTTCATTTTTGGTAGTTTGAAACCATCTAGCATGTTATTTCAGACTTTTTGGTGTGCTTGTATGCATGCTTTAGTTGCTTCTTTAATGCTTTAAAAGCATGTGTTGAATACTCCATGTTTTGGTCATGTTGCATGCCTTTGTACTTGAGCCTCTTAGATGTCATCTAGGTGCTCCTTAGGCTTTGTCTAGGTCTACTTGTGACCTGTTTTGAGTCCCTTTAGCTTTGTGAAGCTTGATAGACTTGGCCTTGGTTTAAGCCTTCATGGCTTGTTTCAAGACTTGGGCCATTTGTTGCATATTTGGCTTGCTTTATTGCATGATTTGGCCTCATGTTTTGCATGAATTTCAGAGTTTTCCATGCATGCTTTTAGCCCATGTTTGGCCTCTTCAAGTGTGCTTGAATGTTGTTGTTATGCTTAAGTGTTGGCACCTTAACACGTGTATGTGTGCATGTGTGTTTGGCCCTCATAATTTAGCATTGTGGCTACTGATTTTGGGCCTTAGAGTTGCCTAATTCATGTATAAGACCATCCCCCATTGGTTTGCATGCTTGCTTGTGTGCCTTGCATAAGTGCATCACATTGTCATTTTGCATGATAGATAACATGCTTAGGGTTGCATCACATTGCATGCATGTTAAGCCTCTTGAAATGAAGTATGATAGAGGTTTGAGCACCTTGTTTGCTTGTTTGCATTGCATGCATTTGAAATCAAAGTTGCATTCTTGGTTCTTAGGGCCATCATGCATGGAAATGCGCGATTGGTGGTCCGAGAATCGAGGCACATGCCCCTTCGAGTCAATAACATGATAGGGAGTGTGTTTGGTGCATACATGCCTTGAATTGCATTGCCATGCAAGTTTTGCCCTCTGCTGTGTGAGTTGCAGGTTCTGCAGGTTTGTGCCGACCGGCACTTTTTAGTGCCGACCGGCAGTGAATTGGCAGCCGATAGCTTCACAGTGCCGGTGGCCACATCCTTAGCCGGTGGTGTTCTACCCCAGCCGGTGGTACTCCCCAGTGCCCTAGAGGCACTCCTGGGACTTTGGCAATTTTCAGAGAGGATAGCAGGGAAAACAGAGGCACACTTGCATGCAGTGCGTCGAGCCAGTCCCGCGACGTTTGCATCCGGTCCTCTCCCGAGGCATTTACTGTTTTAATTAGATTAATTATTTGTTAATTAATTAATTTGTAATAATTAATTAGCTTGCGTAGTTAATTATTTGTATATTATTTTGGTCCCTCCGAGTGAGGGCAAAAATGTAATAAGTGTGAGTGGGTGTATGTCTTCCAATCCCCACTTCTTTCTATCCCTTTTATTTACCTGCTTACGATGGTAGATTAGGGCACGTTTATTTTAGCATACCTTATGCAATGCATGCGTGCATTCATGCATTTGTTTACATGCACCGGGCTCGGTACATCATACAAACGCATTGTATTTTCAATTCCAAATTGAATACGTGCTATTTATCGCATTTCACATGCCATGCTTAGGTTAGCCGAGCCTGTCTAGATTGCATCTGTATGTGATGCATTAGCCACTTAACATGAACTAGGTCATGCATGTTTGCTAACGGTTTCTTGTTTTGGCACGGATACGATGTAAGTTTTATGCTTTAGCATTCGCATGCGTGTGAATGTTGCCATGACAGTATGCTTACCATGCGGCTAAATGCTTACATGAGATAAACTGTTTGAATGCCTGTGGGTGAGGTTGGATTGCGTGAGTTGGAACAACTCATTGAAATCCGCATTTTAGCCTACTTGCGAGTAGCAAAACTAACACGTTTTTCGAGATAAAACGGATATGCAATGTTTATTTCCAAGTTAGGCAATCTAGTCTATACTTTTGTGTTGTGCGCATCACATAGTGATTCTAGGCTAATAACCGGAATAAGAACGCATAATGTTTTCAAAACGGATATCACGGTTAGTAGAGGCCGGTCTTCGGACCGGGCGAAAGGGGGTGCTCATAGCTGACCTTCCCCGATCGTACCCAAGCTCCCGAGCCAAGTCACTTTGGTGATGACGGACACGTGGCCTTCGGCACCGAGTCAGGGTTTCCTAAATTCCCCCATTAAAAAATATTTAGGTGGCGACTCTGTAATCTGGCAAAGCAGTCCATGTTTGGCACTACTTTTCAAAAATCTGTTTTTCTTCAAAACGATTTGCCAGAGGTTGGACTCTTTGGTTCAGATTTAGAACCGCAACACAAAAGAGTCCGAACTGTAGCCGAGGTCCCCGCGGACGTTACAGTTTCTGGCGACTCTGCTGGGGAGTTTAGAGAGCTTGACTCGAACTCGTGATATCCTGTTTTGACTACACTTATGTGTTTCTTTGCATTGCATGTGCATTGGTGCGCCTAGGACACCGTGTTGGCCATCTGCTATTCCTGAGCGGTTTGCCGGAGGCTTGTCTTGTCAAGGCATGACCATAAGGCTGACCGGTTGCGGGCTCTGCCAGTATGGGAACACAAACCCCGGTTTTACCGGGGCACCCTTTTCGACCATTCGACCTAGTGCATATTCGGATCCATAGTGACCATTCCAAACTAGGACAGGTTGCTTTACCCGATATAGGTTGTTTGAAACCGCTGTGCGTAGTGAAACCCTAGCTCCTGACAAAATAGGACAGGGAAACCCTACCACAATATAGGGGTGTATTGGATCTCTTTTATCTGCTATGTGCTTTTAGAATGCATCTCTGCAGGGAGAACGCACATATCAGTTTGCAAACTTTTATACTGATATTTGGCCCGAGGGCACCAGTATCAGTTTTGAGGAATCAGTTATATCCGGGGTATCAGTTCAGTTTTGAACAGTGAATCTGGGGAACAGTGATCAGCAGTATAGTACCGTTGTTTGGCTACACCCGTGTTTGATCTGTCTGGGGCTGAAGTACCGTTTGTCTTCTGTTTCAGTTCAGAGATTCAGAGAGTTGGGCTAGGATAGCTAGTGTTTTCTTGCTGAGGCAGAATTTAGCATGATGCAGAATCCAGAAGAGCTTGTGGTCATGACGGCCGCATTGAATCAGGGGATCATCCTACAAGATGAGACTACCGTTGACATGCCGCATCCGCCCAGATCGCCGGCTGCGCACCCGGTTTGGGCCCCTCAGCTGTATCAGGCTCGCGAGCCCACTACATTTGAACTAATGGGGATGATAGGTGATCTTCAAAGGTCCGTGACGGATCTCGCCTATGGAATGTCAGTTCCGCCGCCAGCCGCACCATACGTCGGAGGCTTTGTACCCCAGGAGGCCCCGCTACTGGGACGAATTGTGATTGAACTCAACCAACCGGAGATGACCTCCAGTTATGGTAACGACGCATCAAACCAAGTTCTGAATCAGGCCGAGGCCAGAGATAAAGGCAAGATGGAGGCAGATGCCGACCCTATCGAACAACTGCTGTGGGCAGTAGAGGCTTTGAAAGCCAGGGGGATGAACAAGCAACAGGTATCTGCAGTTATGACAAAAGCTGTGGAGGGTGCTTTCCCCACTCCGCCTGAAGGCAGTTCCAGTCAATCAGAGAATCGGGATAGGCCCCGTCATGCCAAGACAGTTCTTCCCGCTTCCACCCTGCATCCGGAAAGAATCAGAAATCCAAAGCCGCACCCGCTGACCCATTCGCTAGCGCATCTAGCAAGAGTGTTCAGGCTCCAAAGTACCTGCCCCGAGGGCGCAGGGCCTTCCATCCTCTCCACATGCCTTTGTCTAGGGCACTTCTGATCTTGGCCAAAAAGGGGCATCTTACACCCCTCGATCCTAGGCCACTCCCCAAACCCCTTCCAGCAGGCCATGATGCCACTCAGTACTGTGCGTACCACCAGCAGTCAGGCCATGCTACCGATAACTGCTTCCGCCTCCGTCACGAGGTACAAGATTTGATTGATAACAGGGTTATCCTCCCGCCCACCTCGGCCAAATCCATCACTACAGAGTTCTTGGAGTACGAGGACACAGATACGGAGGACACAGATACCGTGAGTATATAATCAGCAGATGAATTGCCTGTGGGCAGTGTCTGGTACATTTTGGATGTGGCGTTTGGCACGCATTTTTGAGCATCTGCCGACGCTAACCTTGTAAATTCTGACTTGGGTGTCGAGTCAGTCTTTTGTTTTGTCTTGAACCTGTCTCATTGTTTTGAGACATTCCTTTTGCTTAAGGGTCTGTCTAATTGTAATGAGTCAGTCCCTCTTGTATAGAGTACCATGGTGATTTCGGGGTTGTTGCCTCAAACACCATTTTATCTTATAAACAGTAGTTTTTGCTTTTGAGTTCGTTTCTACCAAGGAGCCAGTTATGCCAACAAATCTGAATGAAACAGCCGTGGCTATCGCGTTCCGCACTCGTTGCTATTCGAATCAACTACGTCGGAGGGTGTGAATGGAATGACAGCATATACCGCCTGCCCTTTTGTGCCCTGGGCATTGTTATAATGACCTAAGTTTTTCAAAACCCTTTTCAAGCACTGCGGTGATGAAAACAAAGAGGAAGTAATTCCTCGGGCTTTGTAAAATTTTGATCATTTTGAAAAAAAGAGCGCATGCTAAGCTTTTTATGAATGAAATCATGCTTGTCGGCGTGAGTACTGAGAAGGACCCTGGCCTGACCCAGACTGGTTCCACATTATCTTCAGCACGAGCGATTTGTCGCTTTCTTGAAAACTTTCAAAAACAAAATGTTTTGTGCAGTCTCGCGAAGATCTGTGTGGAATCGCTCTTGAGATGGTGTAGCCTAGGATCGCTCTCGGCCTCAAGATTCGATTTATCTGTTGTAAATCGGTTTCCATTCAGAACATTCAGCTGTGCCATGAAACGCCTGTGTGGCCCATTTTGAAGCAGCCCTCGAGCAAGAGGCATCAAAGTCAGACCAAGGAGATCAGATCCCGCCCGGCAAGGCTCGTGAAACAACCGTGATGGATTGTCCTGCAAATCAACCCAACAGTCGCTCTCCCAGATACAGAGGGTTTCCATTTCGAAAAAAAAAAACCATTTGGCATGGACTTGCTACACTTTTACCCTTTGAGAGGCTCGCTGGGCCGAAAACCCGGAAGGGCGACCCAGGCAAAAGTTAGAGCAAGAAAAAAAATAAGAAAAGAAAGAAAAAAAAAGAAAAAAAAGAAAACAAAGAAAAGAAAAAGAAAAGAAAAGAAAAAGAATCGCAAGAAAAAAGCAAAAGTTAGAGCCTAAAAGAAAAGAAAAAAGAGAAAAAATGAAAAAGAAAGAAAAGAAAGAAGAATAAAGCTCGCAAGGTCGAAAACCTGCAATAGGCGCCTTGGCAAAAGTTAGAGCCTAAAAAGTGAAGGTTAAAATACCCGAGTGTACCTTAACCCGGAACTACGTAAGGCTTGATTCCCATGTTTGGGATACGTAGGCAACTTCATCCTGAAGTCCAGCCCCCAACGCTCTCATAGCGTCTCAGTCCATGTCATGGTTTTGATCACTTTTGCATCCTCTGAAATCCGAATCCAACGTCTCAATTACAGCAACCTGGAATTACGTGATTAACTTCTTCTTGAAGTCCAACCACCAACACCTTCCAGGTGACTGTGTCCATATATTGATTCAAACCGTCTCCGTCTCCTCCGCGTCCGAGGGTCCGATCGTCGTCAACAAGGACTGGTTTACAATGTGCCGCGGCATCATCCAAACAAGGGGCAACTTTCCGTTGCCATGCATTGCCATAAGTTGCCCTCAGTCGTCGTCCAAACTAGGGGCAACTTTCCGTTGCCTTATCCCCCTTTAAGCCAGGGGCAATTTCCCATTGCCTCCGATCCGAGGTTGCGTATCTCAAGGGTAAGTTCTGCGCTCGTTGAGCGTTCACTGTTTGCAAAAATAGTTTTTGAAAATTTTCACTGAAGTTGACTTATTTTCTCGAAAACTATTTCATTTTTCAAAATCGGACCATGTTTGGACCCAAAAGGGGAATTTTCAGTGCGCACAACCTGATTCGCATGGTTTTCAAATCAAAAATTGAACAGGCATGTTAATCTGACGCTCATTTTGATCAAAACTGTTTTAGAAAGAAAACGAAAAAAATGGTCAAAGTAGCGAACTAGGGGTACAGTTGAGCCAGGTGTTCTGTCTCCCCCCCTTATCATCAACGCGCTCGCCGGTAAGGCGCTTCATTCGTCAGAAGAAATAGCCGTGAGCTAACAATATTGGGCGTGAACTTGTGACTTTCTATTCGTCCATCAACCACCCTGGGGAGGGATTGAAAAATGAGAGAGTAAAGAATAGAGAGGTGTAAGCCGAGAGAAAAGTGAACAAGAGGGTTTTGAGAGAAAAACCGAGCTTGAGGGCCAAGCGGCGTGAGAATCACACAAATCAGAAAGGGTGGGAATAATACCCGGAGGAACTGGCTCCTCGAAATTTGAGGCCCCCCCCTTGTAAACATGTCTGTGTGTCGTGTCTTTTGATTTGTCGATCTCAATTTAGTTTTGAGTCTTTTCCGAGCGTGTCTCGTTGTGTTTAGGTCGTGTGCCTTTTACTTTCTGTACTCGAGTCCTTTCCACCGTGTCCAGTTGTAGGCTCGACACCCTGGTTGAAAACCCTTCTTTATTGCAAAAAAATCGTCGGTGCTCAGAATGTCGTGCCGTTCTCTACATCCATGCCAGGTAAGAGAAGAAATGAAAATTTTTGGGACATCCGAGTGTGTTTCAACCTTAACCATTTCAGTTTTGAGATCCGTCTTGTTAGATTGGGTTACTTGTTCAAAGTTTGCCGTGTGCGGAATGGACCAAGTGTTGGGTTATGGGCTGTATGCAGATTAATCCCCAGCGGAATGTGAGCTGTGTTCAGTTTGAGCAGCAGTTTGTATGAGTTGTCTGCGGCTAGTTGGTGGGTTATCCGATTATTACAGTGCAAATGCTCCATTTTCAGACAACAAATCAAATTTCGTTTACATTGAGGTGTAAAATGATGCAATGCAATGCAGTATGAAATGCGCAGAGATGTACAGATAAAACACTTTTCAGACAAAAGTTTGTTTTATATAATCTCTTTCAAAGTACAACTTTTGAAGAAAGCAAAAAAATCTGCCTGCGGCAGTACATAGTACTCTATCTACCAAAAAGAGAAAAGTACAAGAAAAGAAATAAAGAAAAGAAGCAGCAAAATCATCATCATCAGCAGTAGGCCTCATGCCTAAGGATCAGTCCTCGCCCTCTTCCTGGGCAAAAGCACATAAGCATCGTCGGAGCTGTCACTGTCGGAGCCCGAGCCCGAGCTGTCCCCGGCCTCCTCCGCAAATGACTCCGTCCCCGCCTCCGACTCACCATCTCCTGGAACTGGAGCTCGTGAGCTGCTCCCCACGTGACCACGTCCCCCTCTAGTGCGAGGGAATATCCTGCCATCCCGAGTAGAGAGGGGAGGCCCAGCTGGAGCAGCGCCACCCACTGGAGGGATCGGGAAAGGAGGCTGAAAATACAAAGAACAAACACATCAGAAAACTGTGAACAGTTTATCAGTACAGAATGCAGTGTATGAGTACAGTGTGTGAATGCCGTGAGCAGTTTATCAGTACAGAATGCAGTGTATGAGTACAGTGTGTGAATGCCGTGAGCAGTTTATCAGTGCAGAATGCAGTGTATGAGTGCAGTGTATGAATGCCGTGAGCAGTTTATCAGATCTTCGTGCAGTGTAGCAGATTGTGCGAAACAGAGTGTGGTTCGAGACTGTGGTCAGAAGAACATACCGGCAGGCCGTAGACGGCCAAGGCGTCGAGAGTCCGCTGCAGCATCCCCATCAGGGAGGCATTCAGCTCCACAGACTGACGGGTATACTCGGAGGAAGCCTGCAAAAGTATTAAATACATCAGTGTTCTGTGGGATATTTGAATGAACTGAAATGAAATAACAATGCAAGATGCAGAAATAAAGTAATACATACCGGAGGCAAGTCGGGAATGCCGGCCAACTCATGACCAGCCGGAGGAGGAGCAAAAGGGATCTGGTAGGTCTCCCCACTCTGCCCCTATAAGTCACCATGGTAGGAAGAGCGGGCCAGCCCGTCCCTCGTCCCCTCTGCACTCCCCTCCTGCCGCGAGCTCGGGCCCTCTGTGACGACCCCACTCCCCCTCCTGCCTCTGCCCGGGCCGCTGGCGCCGCAGGTCTCGCTGGATCAGCTCGGGAGCCTCCGCTCAAAGGCCGCATCAAAAAGGTCCGGACGTACTCTGAGTAGTCGCCCTCGCCCCTATAGCCGTCCTCGTCCCAGCCGAGGGTGTAGTCCTCCATCTGCTGCACAGAAAACCTCTCGGTATCCCTCATGTGCTCAGGAGGGTGAACCGGGACTATCTGCTCTGGCAACCCGAGAGTCTGGCGCAGAAAACGCTCCCCCAGGTACCAAGCCCGACAGACCGGGCCCTCCAGCAAAATCCGGTAGCGCGAGGTCTCGATGGCGCCGGCATACCGATCTCGTATCACCGCTGGTAGTGGAGCCCACGGCTGCCAGGTGACCTGAAATGAAATACAGTTGATTATCTACTGATATAGAAATGTACGCTTGAAAGCGAAGTTTAAACCGACTGTAAGTAAAACATACCTCGGTGGGGGTGATGGTGTCGAAGAAACGGCGGAAGAAGCTGAATGTGTCTCGGGGCCTCCGAGTGCACCTCCCATCATAACGGCGAGAGAAGGGAATGACCAGAGGGGTCTCCGTCTCCGGCACTGGCTCTAGTCTGGGGAAGTAGGCGTACACCCACAGCTGCAAAACAGACGTCAGTATGACTATCAGATCAAGCAGGATGCAGAATAAAGCAGAAACAACGGAGCCGTGTGTTGTGTATTGTGTTGAACAGAGTGTACAGTGTGAACAGTGTACAGTCAGTGTAAAGCAGAGTATGTGTGTGCCGTGTGTACAATATGCAATCCGTGGGAAGCGGACTACAGTGTGCGCAGTGTACAAAATACAGGAAGTATAGAGCAGAAATATAAAGTAGAGAAGAAGACATACCTCCCAGGCTCGCCAGTAGCCTCCTAGCAGCTGTCCACTGCCACGAGAGACTGAGCTCATGTAGCCATAGAGGGTGGCCAAAGCCGCCCCCCCAGTCATACTGCACAATCCTCTCGACGTCCACCAAAGCGCTGAGCAGGCAGAGGGGCACTGTGTTCGCCCGGTCGGCAAACAGGGTAGTCCCCAGCAAGAACATGAGGAAGCCGCGCGCATATCTCTCAGCGGCCTCCTGGGTCATCGAGCTGCGTCCACCAGCGCGGGCTGCACTCGGAACTGCACCTCGAACCAGGAGTAGCGGACGAACCCTGGACGAGCGAGCGGCGGTACCTCGCCGAGCAAGTAGACCTGGGCTGCGGTCCACTCATCCATGTCTATATCGAAGGGGATCGGATCACCCCCCACCCCGATACCGGTGAGCATCGAGAAGTCGTAAGGGGTCATCGTCATGTCCCCAGTCGCTGATAAGTGAAATGAATCGGTGGTGTCCCACCACCTCTCTGCCAGGGCGGCAAGAAGAGGTCTACAAGCAGAGAGTCTGGAGAGTCCCCTGCAGAAGGTGCCAAAGCCGGCCCGATCTACAATGCGGCTAACGGCGTCAGGCAGCGCGGCGTACCAGTCGCGAGCGACGACGTTCCCATACCCGCGGACGGCATGGGAATCTCCCTGTTTTCAAAAACAATAGTTGCAAAGCAATATGAGATGTACAAATTCGAAGAAACAGTTAAAGTCAGTACAAATCTAGCATGCGTGCAAGTCTTTCAGATTCAAACCAAAACCGGGTACCAGTGTGCTTACAGTAAACTACGGCGCGTGATGCGTCAGTGTGCTTTGAGTGGTCCGGTGTAAATTTGGTGCATGTGTGCACATTTTTCAGATTTAAGCAGATATCGGGTCTCAGTGTACCAGTAGGTGGGTTACGGCCTCTGATATGTCAGTGCTCCTATGAGGATCAGTGTAAACAGCATGTGTGCGTGTTTTTCAAAGTTCAAATGGAAGCCGGGTCTCGGTATGTTTCAGTGAACTACGACGTGCGATGTGTCCGCGTGTTGGTGTGGTTTTGTGCAAATCTAGCATGCGTGCGAATTTTCGGATTCAGACAAGTACCGGGTATCGGTGAATTTGCAGTGAAGTACGGTGTGTGCCATGTTTGGGTGGTTCAGACTAGTGCAGTGTGTGTGTATGTGCGTCGGTCCTAAACGGATATTAGTTGTAAGTTTGTCTACGATCAACTACAGTACAGTGTATCAGAGCTAAGCAATTAAGGGTTGTAATCAGCTATGTCAGTTGACAGTTTACAGTTCTACATTGCGAAAAATAAAACAGAGAAGAGTGTTACCTCGACAGCGCCGAAAGACAGGTGAGAGGTCGGCTCGCGCAAGAGGAGCTCCGGGTCCAGAGCCCTGTCAAAACCGCGGAAGTGGCGGAGTCCATCAGGTGGCAGAATGTGAATAGCCGGGCGATAGGTCGCCGGATCGAAAGGACGCTCACTCAGAGGGAGGAGCTCGACCCCGGGATCCATCTCGTGGTCCGGGGGAGTCCCAACATGCGGAACGTCATCAGCCATGGCAGTGGCGGTGAGAAAATGGCCAGAGAAGCCGGAATACGAGAAGTCAACTGGAAAAGTCAACCCCGAGAGGGTCAGAAATGGCCGGGAAGGCCGGAAGAGGAAAATGCACGAAAAGGAAGGTGAAGTCGAGGGGAACAAGTCCCGAAAAAGTGGAAATACCAAAAGGGGCGCCGAAACAAAGTTTTGTTCTGTTCAAAATGTCCGAAACGCGGTGAACTTCGCGAATCGGACGACGAAAATGGCGCGAAAACTCGAGGAAATGAGCAAATGAGGAGGAAAAGAAGCACTAGAGAGAGAGAGGAGGAGTTTTCGGCGGAGGCAAAGTGAGGAAATAGGGTTTCAAGCCCTATTTTAAAAGACCCGAAGTGAAATGGCAGTTCTGCCCCCGATCAGCAACTTTGGCCGGTCGGCACTATTTTGTGCCGGTCGGCACTTTTTGGTGCCGATGGATTAGTTCAGGCAGCCGGTGGCAGCCGGTGACCACCCCACCCAGCCGGTGGTGTTCCCAAGGATGTTTTAGGCTATATGAGGGGTTTTGGGTCTTCATAGCTCAAGAAAATGCAAGAAAGTGCATCCCCGGTGCTCAACCGGCCTCCGTTTCGACCTCGGGCCGTGTCTTCTGTGCATGGCGCTGAGATTCAAGCAAGAATTGTATCCTTTTCGTATCCTTTTGTCTTTCGTAAAAATTCAAAAGTTGCCCCGTGCGCATTGCACGCATCCATTACATTGTCCGGCGCGTCGCGTCGCGTCATCTTACACGTCCTTTGTGACTTGCATCATTTTCCATTCAAATGAGGTACGTGTGCCTCATTTCGCATTCTATTGCATCTCGAGGTACGCGTGCCTCGTCTTGCATCATCTTTCATCTTGCATTTCATCTTGATCCACGTGCGGTGTACTACCTCACGTGCTTCATTTGCATTTCGTCTTAGTCCACGTGCGGTGTACTACCTCACGTGCATCATTTTGCATTCCAGTGAGGTACGCGTGCCCCACTTTGCATTCCATTTTGCATCTTGCATACGTCTTACCCACGCCGGTCCGGCGGGACCTTAAACACGCACGGTCTAGGAGACCTTAAATCCTCGGGAGGTGTAAGACCTTCAGTGCATTAAAGTGCACACCTCATTGCATTTGGCATACATCGCATCGCGCCGAGTGCGCACCCCATTTGCACTTCATTTCCCATCCTTATGAGGCACGCGTGTCTCATCCGCCCCATTTTGCATCTTGCGTACGCCTCTTTCCGGTCCGGCGGGACCTTAAACACGCACGGTCTAGGAGACCTTAAATCCTCGGGAGGTGTAAGACCTTCAGTGCATTGAAGTGCACACCTCATTGCATTTGGCATACATCGCGTCGCGCCGAGTGCGCACCCATTTGCACTTCATTTTCCATCCTTATGAGGCACGCGTGTCTCATCCGCCCCATTTTGCATCTTGCGTACGCCTCTTTCCGGTCCGGCGGGACCTTAAACACGCACGGTCTAGGAGACCTTAAATCCTCGGGAGGTGTAAGACCTTCAGTGCATTAAAGTGCACACCTCATTGCATTTGGCATACATCGCATCGCGCCGAGTGCGCACCCCATTTGCACTTCATTTTCCATCCTTATGAGGCACGCGTGTCTCATCCGCCCTATCATGCATCGTGCGTACGCCTCTTTCCGGTCCGGCGGGACCTTAAACACGCACGGTCTAGGAGACCTTAAATCCTCGGGAGGTGTAAGACCTTCAGTGCATTAAAATGCACACCTCATTGCATTTGGCATACATCGCGTCCCGCCGAGTGCGCACCCCATTTGCACTTCATTTTCCATCCAATGAGGTATGCGTGCCTCATGTTTCATTTTATCCTCACTTGCATTGTTTTACATCCCGTGTGGCACGTGTGTCACATTATGCAAATTGCTCCAACGAGGGCCCGGCGGGACCGAAAACACGCACGGTCTGGCGAGACCTTAAACCCGCTCATTTGCATTGTTATGCATCTCAAAAGCCGTGCGTTGGCACGCATTTCAAACATCATGCATCATTTGCATCGTCATGCATACGCTGTGCATCCCGGTCTAGGAGACCTTAAATCCTCTGAAGGTGCAATTCCTTTGGTGTTCGTCATGCCCGAACGACTTTCGGTGGTCTGGTAAAGCCATCAGCCTGTGTTTGCGGTGAGTTCCTAGAAGACCAACTGGGACGGTGAAAACTAGAGTTTGAATGGCTTATGCCTAGAACGCAAAGGTTCGAGATCTCCGAGACTAAAGTCTGGTTTAAATACCCAGGGGGTGTACCCTCGGCTTGAAATCTGTATGGAAGCCCCATAGGTTGAGGCGGCGTGTTTACGCCTCGATTCTGGATATTGAACCAACCTAGTATATCGCCCTGTTGGTAAGATAGGGAAAGCTGCAATCGTAGCCGTTGCACACATGCATTATCATGCATCATTTGTAAATATTGCATATGTCATGCATTTCAAAAAAAAACAAAACACAACACATGCATATGTCATGCATTTCATTGTAGTATAGTGCATTTGTCATGCATTTTCTGTAGCTTGCATGCATTTCATTGCATCACCTCCATCTATGGCTTGCGCCCTTCCTTGTTGAGCTTGGTCTGGTATGTGCCCATTTTTCGTGTCAAAACACAGTTGTCGAGCTTTTGTGTCCGAGCCTTGAGGGTAGCGGCACCGTTTCTGTGTTAGACATGGCTTGTATGTGTACATGCCCTTCCTAGGCAAGATTTGGTTTGGCCTGCGTGCCATATCCATTGTATCAATATCCACTTCTATTGCATTTAGTTACATGCATCCACTGCATCACCTCCATCTATGGCTTGCCCTTCCTTGTTGAGCTTGGTCTGGTATGTGCCCATATTTTTCGTGTCAAAACACAGTTGTCGAGCTTTTGTGTCGAGCCTTGAGGGTAGCGGCACCGTTTCTGTGTTAGACATGGCTTGTATGTGTACATGCCTTTCCTAGGCAAGACTCGGTTTGGCCCGCGTGCCATATCCATTGTATCCATTCCATTGCATTATAGTGTAGTATTGTTGCATCCGGCATTAGGATCATTATTCCCTCATAGCGGGTCGTCACCCCACTTATGTCAATCCACCCAATACTTGTTCTTATGTCTGTCTACATTACTCATAGTTCTGTGTGCGCTCGCGCCTTGAGGGCTTCGACACCTTTTCTATGGTAGACGGACTTGTCACTCCATCAATCTATCTGACATTCGTGTGGTTTCGAACCGCTCATGATTGAATCATGATTCAATTGCCCTGCATGTAGTTTGCATGGTTTCAATTGCATTGCATATCATATACATAGTTTTGTATATATTGCATATCATTTTGCATTCATCATCGCATTGTCATGCATGTTGCTAACAATATTGTATCTGTTAAGTTTGCTTTCTTTTCAGGCACGATATTGTATGTACGGTTCATTTACCGCTGGTGGAACCAGGCGAGCCGCACAGGTATTGTATCTCCCGAGTGAGACGTTTTGAGAATTGCATAATTCTCTTACATCCTTTCTGCATTGTGATGTAGACTGTTGCATGTTAGCTTATAACTGTCGCATGTATTGCTTCATTACAGCTTTCTTTGCATGATCATAAGTTATGCTCGGCTTCTTGCATTGTCAGTTGCATTTTGCCCCCGCCTACGGGCGCATATCTTATCTTTGGCATGTGTGCCTGTGCATGAACTACGCTGGTTTGATTCCCTAAGGGATACGTAGGCAGCTTGCGAGTTCAACCATTTGCGCTTTGTATGTCTGTCCAAGTCTTCGGCCTTGTCAAAAATGGGTCGTCTCTGGGCTTTGACATTCACTCCCGTCATTCTTATGACTTTCGAGTTCTGTCAAAGAGGGGCAACTGTAGACACCCCATTTTTGACCGTCCTCAAGACTTGGACGTCACCGTTGGAACACTCGGTGATTATCCATGTTTGTGTTCGTTTGGAGATTCCCGGAGTTCTCGGCTCGCGCGCCGTGCCTCAGGACCTCCGACTCGACCGTTTGTGTTTGGTTTTGCACCAAACACTTGTGTTTTGCCTTGAAAGGCAGGAATGCTTTGTGAGGCATCCCTACACACCACCGGCTGGGCTAGAGGCCACCGGCTGGCTAGAGTTGCCACCGGCACTATATTGTGCCGGTCGGCACTATTTTGTGCCGGTCGGCACTAATTTTGTCAAAATGACATTTTTTGCCGGCCGGGCACTGTGCACTTGCTTTCTGAGATATTTTCAGACAGTGTGTGCAATTGGTTTCCCCTCCATACACGTGTATGGAGGGATGAGCTTGCTTAGGGACTAAGCTTGTAAGCTTTTTGCCTATAAGAGGGAAGGCTCTTCCCTTTGCTCAAGGGTTACAAAATCTGAGAGCTTTAGACATTGTTAGAGAGTTAGAGCTCTGGTTCTTTTAGGGTTAGAATAGATATACACTCTATCTCTTTTTTCTTTGAAAACTAGGTGTTTTGTGCCTTACTATTGCACACAAGCACCTAGTGTTCCACCTTCCTCTTGGTTCTGAGGTTCCAGAGGTTTGTTCTTAGTGTTCTTGACTGGTTTTGAGCTCAAGGACCCATCCACTCCAACCTTTGTGAAGGTGGTCTTCAAAGGTAACAAAACTACCCTTTTCCCCCATTTTTGCACTCTATTTTTACTTGCTTTAAAGTAGTTTTTGAGCTTAGTGTTTGGCACATAAAAGTTCTTTTTTTGACCCTCTTCATTGTATATTAAGAGTGTTTTGTGGTTTGAGTAGGTTTGACCACCTTTAGGCCTTGAAAAGGTCACTTTTTGTGCTATTTTGTGAGAGATCCGAGACTTTGGTGTTAGGATCTCTTCACCACTGAAATCTTGAGGGATTTCAGTGGTGAGGAGCATGCCTTAGAGTCTCAAGAAGGAGAGGGCCACCCCCTCTCCTTGATGTCCTTGAAAAGGGCAAATTTTGGCTTCCAAAGGAGCTTCATGCTTGAGTGTGTGTTAAGCATGTTTGACTTGTTTTCCATGCTTATATTGCCATGTTATAACATGATTTCAAGTTAGTTTAGGTCCCTTATGCATGCCTTGTAATGTCTCTTTGATGCCTTAACATGTCTAGGTTGCATGCCTTTGTTTTGAACATGTTTTAGGCCTAGATCCATGAAGCTTGTGTGCTTATTTTGCCATGATTTAACTCTGTCCATAGCCATTTGGGTCGATCCTATCATGCATTATATAGCTCCTTTGCATTTGGCTTGTTGGCCTTGAGAGTATGAGTGTGTAGCATGCCATGCTTGCTTCATTTTTGGTAGTTTGAACCATCTAGCATGTTATTTCAGACTTTTTGGTGTGCTTGTATGCATGCTTTAGTTGCTTCTTTAATGCTTTAAAAGCATGTGTTGAATACTCCATGTTTTGGTCATGTTGCATGCCTTTGTACTTGAGCCTCTTAGATGTCATCTAGGTGCTCCTTAGGCTTTGTTTAGGTCTACTTGTGACCTGTTTTGAGTCCCTTTAGCTTTGTGAAGCTTGATAGACTTGGCCTTGGTTTAAGCCTTCATGGCTTGTTTCAAGACTTGGGCCATTTGTTGCATATTTGGCTTGCTTTATTGCATGATTTGGCCTCATGTTTTGCATGAATTTCAGAGTTTTCCATGCATGCTTTTAGCCCATGTTTGGCCTCTTCAAGTGTGCTTGAATGTTGTTGTTATGCTTAAGTGTTGGAACCTTAACATGTGTATGTGTGCATGTGTGTTTGGCCCTCATAATTTAGCATTGTGGCTACTGATTTTGGGCCTTAGAGTTGCCTAATTCATGTATAAGACCATCCCCCATTGGTTTGCATGCTTGCTTGTGTGCCTTGCATAAGTGCATCACATTGGTCATTTTGCATGATAGATAACATGCTTAGGGTTGCATCACATTTGCATGCATGTTAAGCCTCTTGAAATGAAGTATGATAGAGGTTTGAGCACCTTGTTTGCTTGTTTGCATTGCATGCATTTGAAATCAAAGTTGCATTCTTGGTTCTTAGGGCCATCATGCATGGAAATGCGCGATTGGTGGTCCGAGAATCGAGGCACATGCCCCTTCGAGTCAATAATATGATAGGGAGTGTGTTTGGTGCATACATGCCTTGAATTGCATTGCCATGCAAGTTTTGCCCTCTGCTGCTGTGAGTTGCAGGTTCTGCAGGTGTTAAGTGCCGACCGGCACATTTTAGTGCCGACCGGCAGTGAATTGGCAGCCGATAGCTTCAATCAGTGCCGGTGGCCACATCCTTAGCCGGTGGTGTTCTACCCCAGCCGGTGGTACTCCCCAGTGCCCTGAGAGGCACTCCTGGGACTTTGGCAATTTTCTGAGGAGGATAGCAGGGAAAACAGAGGCACACTTGCATGACAGTGCGATTCCGAGCCAATCCCGAGCACGTGTTGCATGGGCCCTCCTCCCGAGGCATTTACTGTTTTAATTAGATTAATTATTTGTTAATTTAGTAATTTGTAATTTAATTAGCTTGCGTAGTTAATTATTTGTATATTTTTTGGTCCCTCCGAGTGAGGGCAAAAATGTAATAAGTGTGTGTGAGTGGGTGTATGTCTTCCAATCCCCACTTCTTTCTATCCCTTTTATTTACCTGCTTACGATGGTAGATTAGGGCACTTTATTTAGCATACCTTATGCAATGCATGCGTGCATTCATGCATTTGTTTACATGCACCGGGCTCGGTACATCATACAAACGCATTGTATTTTCAATTCCAAATTGAATACGTGCTATTTATCGCATTTCACATGCCATGCTTAGGATAGCCGAGCCTGTCTAGATTGCATCTGTATGTGATACATTAGCCACTTAACATGAACTAGGTCATGCATGTTTGCTAAAGTTTCTTGTTTTGGCACGGATACGATGTAAGTTTTTATGCTTTAGCATTCGCATGCGTGTGAATGTTGCCATGACAGTATGCTTGCCATGCGGCTAAATGCTTACATGAGATAAACTGTTTGAATGCCTGTGGGTGGAGGTTGGATTGCGTGAGTTGGAACAACTCATTGAAATCCGCATTTTAGCCTACTTGCGAGTAGCAAAACTAACACGTTTTTCGAGACAAAACGGATATGCAATGTTTATTTCCAAGTTAGGCAATCTAGTCTATACTTTTGTGTTGTGCGCATCACATAGTAATTCTAGGCTAATAACCGGAATAAGAACGCATAATGTTTTCAAAAACGGATATCACGGTTAGTAGAGGCCGGTCTTCGGACCGGGCGAAAGGGGGTGCTCATAGCTGACCTTCCCCGATCGTACCCAAGCTCCCGAGCCAAGTCACTTTGGTGATGACGGACACGTGGCCTTCGGCACCGAGTCAGGGTTTCCTAAATTCCCCCATTAAAAAATATTTAGGTGGCGACTCTGTAATCTGGCAAAGCAGTCCATGTTTGGCACTACTTTTCAAAAATCTGTTTTTCTTCAAAACGATTTGCCAGAGGTGGACTCTTTGGTTCAAGATTAAGAACCGCAACACAAAAAGAAGAGTCCGAACTGTAGCCGAGGTCCCCCGCGGACGTGTTACAGTTTCTGGCGACTCTGCTGGGGAGTTTAGAGAGCTTGACTCGAACTCGTGATATCCTGTTTTGACTACACTTATGTGTTTCTTTGCATTGCATGTGCATTGGTGCGCCTAGGACACCGTGTTGGCCATCTGCTATTCCTGAGCGGTTTGCCGGAGGCTTGTCTTGTCAAGGCATGACCATAAGGCTGACCGGTTGCGGGCTCTGCCAGTATGGGAACACAAACCCCGGTTTTACCGGGGCACCCTTTTCGACCATTCGACCTAGTGCATATTCGGATCCATAGTGACCATTCCAAACTAGGACAGGTCGCTTACCCGATATAGGTTGTTTGAAACCGCTGCGTGCGTAGTGAAACCCTAGCTCCTGACAAAATAGGACAGGGAAACCCTACCACAATATAGGGGTGTATTGGATCTCTTTTATCTGCTATGTGCTTTTAGAATGCATCTCTGCAGGGAGAACGCACATATCAGTTTGCAAACTTTTATACTGATATTTGGCCCGAGGGCACCAGTATCAGTTTTGAGGAATCAGTTATATCCGCGGGTATCAGTTCAGTTTTGAACAGTGAATCTGGGGAACAGTGATCAGCAGTATAGTACCGTTGTTTGGCTACACCCGTGTTTGATCTGTCTGGGGCTGAAGTACCGTTTGTCTTCTGTTTCAGTTCAGAGATTCAGAGAGTTGGGCTAGGATAGCTAGTGTTTTCTTGCTGAGGCAGAATTTAGCATGATGCAGAATCCAGAAGAGCTTGTGGTCATGACGGCCGCATTGAATCAGGGGATCATCCTACAAGATGAGACTACCGTTGACATGCCGCATCCGCCCAGATCGCGGCTGCGCACCCGGTTTGGGCCCCTCAGCTGTATCAGGCTCGCGAGCCCACTACATTTGAACTAATGGGGATGATAGGTGATCTTCAAAGGTCCGTGACGGATCTCGCCTATGGAATGTCAGTTCGCCGCCAGCCGCACCATACGTCGGAGGCTTTGTACCCCAGGAGCCCCGCTACTGGGACGAATTGTGATTGAACTCAACCAACCGGAGATGACCTCCAGTTATGGTAACGACGCATCAAACCAAGTTCTGAATCAGGCCGAGGCCAGAGATAAAGGCAAGATGGAGGCAGATGCCGACCCTATCGAACAACTGCTGTGGGCAGTAGAGGCTTTGAAAGCCAGGGGGATGAACAAGCAACAGGTATCTGCAGTTATGACAAAAGCTGTGGAGGGTGCTTTCCCCACTCCGCCTGAGGGCAGTTCCAGTCAATCAGAGAATCGGGATAGGCCCCGTCATGCCAAGACAGTTCTTCCCGCTTCCAGCCTGCATCCGGAAAGAATCAGAAATCCAAAGCCGCACCCGCTGACCCATTCGCTAGCATCTAGCAAGAGTGTTCAGGCTCCAAAGTACCTGCCCCGAGGGCGCAGGGCCTTCCATCCTCTCCACATGCCTTTGTCTAGGGCACTTCTGATCTTGGCCAAAAAGGGGCATCTTACACCCCTCGATCCTAGGCCACTCCCCAAACCCCTTCCAGCAGGCCATGATGCCACTCAGTACTGTGCGTACCACCAGCAGTCAGGCCATGCTACTGATAACTGCTTCCGCCTCCGTCACGAGGTACAAGATTTGATTGATAACAGGGTTATCCTCCCGCCCACCTCAGCCAAATCCATCACTACAGAGTTCTTGGAGTACGAGGACACAGATACGGAGGACACAGATACCGTGAGTATATAATCAGCAGATGAATTGCCTGTGGGCAGTGTCTGGTACATTTTGGATGTGGCGTTTGGCACGCATTTTTGAGCATCTGCCGACGCTAACCTTGTAAATTCTGACTTGGGTGTCGAGTCAGTTTTGTTTTGTCTTGAACCTGTCTCATTGTTTTGAGACATTCCTTTTGCTTAAGGGTCTGTCTAATTGTAATGAGTCAGTCCCTCTTGTATAGAGTACCATGGTGATTTCGGGGTTGTTGCCTCAAACACCATTTTATCTTATAAACAGTAGTTTTTGCTTTTGAGTTCGTTTCTACCAAGGAGCCAGTTATGCCAACAAATCTGAATGAAACAGCCGTGGCTATCGCGTTCCGCACTCGTTGCTATTCGAATCAACTACGTCGGAGGGTGAGTGTGAATGGAATGACAGCATATACCGCCTGCCCTTTTGTGCCCTGGGCATTGTTATAATGACCTAAGTTTTTCAAAACCCTTTTCAAGCACTGCGGTGATGAAAACAAAGAGGAAGTAATTCCTCGGGCTTTGTAAAATTTTGATCATTTTGAGAAAAAGAGCGCATGCTAAGCTTTTTATGAATAAAATCATGCTTGTCGGCGTGAGTACTGAGAAGGACCCTGGCCTGACCCAGACTGGTTCCACATTATCTTCAGCACGAGCGATTTGTCGCTTTCTTGAAAACTTTCAAAAACAAAATGTTTTGTGCAGTCTCGCGAAGATCTGTGTGGAATCGCTCTTGAGATGGTGTAGCCTAGGATCGCTCTCGGCCTCAAGATTCGATTTATCTGTTGTAAACCGGTTTCCATTCAGAACATTCAGCTGTGCCATGAAACGCCTGTGTGGCCCATTTTGAAGCAGCCCTCGAGCAAGAGGCATCAAAGTCAGACCAAGGAGATCAGATCCCGCCCGGCAAGGCTCGTGAAGCAACCGTGATGGATTGTCCTGCAAATCAACCCAACAGTCGCTCTCCCGGATACAGAGGGTTTCCATTTCGAAAAAAAAAAACCATTTGGCATGGACTCGCTACACTTTTACCCTTTGAGAGGCTCGCTGGGCCGAAAACCCGGAAGGGCGACCCAGGCAAAAGTTAGAGCAAGTAAAAAATACAAAAGAAAGAAAAAAATAGAAAAAAAGAAGAAAAAGAAGAAGAAAAAGAAAGAAAAGAAAAAAGAAGCAAGAAAAAAGCAAAAGAAGAAAAAGAAAAGAAAAAAAAAGAGAAAAAATGAAAAAAAGAAAAGAAAGAAAGAAGAACATAGCTCGCAAGGTCGAAAACCTGCAACAGGCGCCTTGGCAAAAGTTAGAGCCTAAACAGTGAAGGTTAAAATACCCGAGTGTACCTTAACCCGGAACTACGTAAGGCTTGATTCCCATGTTTGGGATACGTAGGCAACTTCATCCTGAAGTCCAGCCCCCAACGCTCTCATAGCGTCTCAGTCCATGTCATGGTTTTGATCACTTTTGCATCCTCTGAAATCCGAATCCAACGTCTCAATTACAGCAACCTGGAATTACGTGATTAACTTCTTCTTGAAGTCCAACCACCAACACCTTCCAGGTGACTGTGTCCATATATTGATTCAAACCGTCTCCGTCTCCTCCGCGTCCGAGGGTCCGATCGTCGTCAACAAGGACTGGTTTACAATGTGCCGCGGCATCATCCAAACAAGGGGCAACTTTCCGTTGCCATGCATTGCCATAAGTTGCCCTCAGTCGTCGTCCAAACTAGGGGCAACTTTCCGTTGCCTTATCCCCCTTTAAGCCAGGGGCAATTTCCCATTGCCTCCGATCCGAGGTTGCGTATCTCAAGGGTAAGTTCTGCGCTCGTTGAGCGTTCACTGTTTGCAAAAATAGTTTTTGAAAATTTTCACTGAAGTTGACTTATTTTCTCGAAAACTATTTCATTTTTCAAAATCGGACCATGTTTGGACCCAAAAGGGGAATTTTCAGTGCGCACAACCTGATTCGCATGGTTTTCAAATCAAAAATTGAACAGGCATGTTAATCTGACGCTCATTTTGATCAAAACTGTTTTAGAAAGAAAACGAAAAAAATGGTCAAAGTAGCGAACTAGGGGCACAGTTGAGCCAGGTGTTCTGTCTCCCCCCCTTATCATCAACGCGCTCGCCGGTAAGGCGCTTCATTCGTCAGAAGAAATAGCCGTGAGCTAACAATATTGGGCGTGAACTTGTGACTTTCTATTCGTCCATCAACCACCCTGGGGAGGGATTGAAAAATGAGAGAGTAAAGAATAGAGAGGTGTAAGCCGAGAGAAAAGTGAACAAGAGGGTTTTGAGAGAAAAACCGAGCTTGAGGGCCAAGCGGCGTGAGAATCACACAAATCAGAAAGGGTGGGAATAATACCCGGAGGAACTGGCTCCTCGAAATTTGAGGCCCCCCCTTGTAAACATGTCTGTGTGTCGTGTCTTTTGATTTGTCGATCTCAATTTAGTTTTGAGTTTTCCGAGCGTGTCTCGTTGTGTTTAGGTCGTGTGCCTTTTACTTTCTGTACTCGAGTCCTTTCCACCGTGTCCAGTTGTAGGCTCGACACCCTGGTTGAAAACCCTTCTTTATTGCAAAAAAATCGTCGGTGCTCAGAATGTCGTGCCGTTCTCTACATCCATGCCAGGTAGAGTACAGAAGAATGAAATTTTTTGGGACATCCGAGTGTGTTTCAACCTTAACCATTTCAGTTTTGAGATCCGTCTTGTTAGATTGGGTTACTTGTTCAAAGTTTGCCGTGTGCGGAATGGACCAAGTGTTGGGTTATGGGCTGTATGCAGATTAATCCCCAGCGGAATGTGAGCTGTGTTCAGTTTGAGCAGCAGTTTGTATGAGTTGTCTGCGGCTAGTTGGTGGGTTATCCGATTATTACAGTGCAAATGCTCCATTTTCAGACAACAAATCAAATTTCGTTTACATTGAGGTGTAAAATGATGCAATGCAATGCAGTATGAAATGCGCAGAGATGTACAGATAAAACACTTTTCAGACAAAAGTTTGTTTTATATAATCTCTTTCAAAGTACAACTTTTGAAGAAAGCAAAAAAATCTGCCTGCGGCAGTACATAGTACTCTATCTACCAAAAAGAGAAAAGTACAAGAAAAGAAATAAAGAAAAGAAGCAGCAAAATCATCATCATCAGCAGTAGGCCTCATGCCTAAGGATCAGTCCTCGCCCTCTTCCTGGGCAAAAGCACATAAGCATCGTCGGAGCACTGTCGGAGCCCGAGCCCGAGCTGTCCCCGGCCTCCTCCGCAAATGACTCCGTCCCCGCCTCCGACTCACCATCTCCTGGAACTGGAGCTCGTGAGCTGCTCCCCACGTGACCACGTCCCCCTCTAGTGCGAGGGAATATCCTGCCATCCCGAGTAGAGAGGGGAGGCCCAGCTGGAGCAGCGCCACCCACTGGAGGGATCGGGAAAGGAGGCTGAAAATACAAAGAACAAACACATCAGAAAACTGTGAACAGTTTATCAGTACAGAATGCAGTGTATGAGTACAGTGTGTGTGAATGCCGTGAGCAGTTTATCAGTACAGAATGCAGTGTATGAGTACAGTGTGTGAATGCCGTGAGCAGTTTATCAGTGCAGAATGCAGTGTATGAGTGCAGTGTATGAATGCCGTGAGCAGTTTATCAGATCTTCGTGCAGTGTAGCAGATTGTGCGAAACAGAGTGTGGTTCGAGACTGTGGTCAGAAGAACATACCGGCAGGCCGTAGACGGCCAAGGCGTCGAGAGTCCGCTGCAGCATCCCCATCAGGGAGGCATTCAGCTCCACAGACTGACGGGTATACTCGGAGGAAGCCTGCAAAAGTATTAAATACATCAGTGTTCTGTGGGATATTTGAATGAACTGAAATGAAATAACAATGCAAGATGCAGAAATAAAGTAATACATACCGGAGGCAAGTCGGGAATGCCGGCCAACTCATGACCAGCCGGAGGAGGAGCAAAAGGGATCTGGTAGGTCTCCCCACTCTGCCCCTATAAGTCACCATGGTAGGAAGAGCGGGCCAGCCCGTCCCTCGTCCCCTCTGCACTCCCCTCCTGCCGCGAGCTCGGGCCCTCTGTGACGACCCCACTCCCCTCCTGCCTCTGCCCGGGCCGCTGGCGCCGCAGGTCTCGCTGGATCAGCTCGGGAGCCTCCGCTCAAAGGCCGCATCAAAAAGGTCCGGACGTACTCTGAGTAGTCGCCCTCGCCCCTATAGCCGTCCTCGTCCCAGCCGAGGGTGTAGTCCTCCATCTGCTGCACAGAAAACCTCTCGGTATCCCTCATGTGCTCAGGAGGGTGAACCGGGACTATCTGCTCTGGCAACCCGAGAGTCTGGCGCAGAAAACGCTCCCCCAGGTACCAAGCCCGACAGACCGGGCCCTCCAGCAAAATCCGGTAGCGCGAGGTCTCGATGGCGCCGGCATACCGATCTCGTATCACCGCTGGTAGTGGAGCCCACGGCTGCCAGGTGACCTGAAATGAAATACAGTTGATTATCTACTGATATAGAAATGTACGCTTGAAAGCGAAGTTTAAACCGACTGTAAGTAAAACATACCTCGGTGGGGGTGATGGTGTCGAAGAAACGGCGGAAGAAGCTGAATGTGTCTCGGGGCCTCCGAGTGCACCTCCCATCATAACGGCGAGAGAAGGGAATGACCAGAGGGGTCTCCGTCTCCGGCACTGGCTCTAGTCTGGGGAAGTAGGCGTACACCCACAGCTGCAAAACAGACGTCAGTATGACTATCAGATCAAGCAGGATGCAGAATAAAGCAGAAACAACGGAGCCGTGTGTTGTGTATTGTGTTGAACAGAGTGTACAGTGTGAACAGTGTACAGTCAGTGTAAAGCAGAGTATGTGTGTGCCGTGTGTACAATATGCAATCCGTGGGAAGCGGACTACAGTGTGCGCAGTGTACAAAATACAGGAAGTATAGAGCAGAAATATAAAGTAGAGAAGAAGACATACCTCCCAGGCTCGCCAGTAGCCTCCTAGCAGCTGTCCACTGCCACGAGAGACTGAGCTCATGTAGCCATAGAGGGTGGCCAAAGCCGCGCCCCCCCAGTCATACTGCACAATCCTCTCGACGTCCACCAAAGCGCTGAGCAGGCAGAGGGGCACTGTGTTCGCCCGGTCGGCAAACAGGGTAGTCCCCAGCAAGAACATGAGGAAGCCGCGCGCATATCTCTCAGCGGCCTCCTGGGTCATCGGAGCTGCGTCCACCAGCGCGGGCTGCACTCGGAACTGCACCTCGAACCAGGAGTAGCGGACGAACCCTGGACGAGCGAGCGGCGGTACCTCGCCGAGCAAGTAGACCTGGGCTGCGGTCCACTCATCCATGTCTATATCGAAGGGGATCGGATCACCCCCCACCCCGATACCGGTGAGCATCGAGAAGTCGTAAGGGGTCATCGTCATGTCCCCAGTCGCTGATAAGTGAAATGAATCGGTGGTGTCCCACCACCTCTCTGCCAGGGCGGCAAGAAGAGGTCTACAAGCAGAGAGTCTGGAGAGTCCCCTGCAGAAGGTGCCAAAGCCGGCCCGATCTACAATGCGGCTAACGGCGTCAGGCAGCGCGGCGTACCAGTCGCGAGCGACGACGTTCCCATACCCGCGGACGGCATGGGAATCTCCCTGTTTTCAAAAACAATAGTTGCAAAGCAATATGAGATGTACAAATTCGAAGAAACAGTTAAAGTCAGTACAAATCTAGCATGCGTGCAAGTCTTTCAGATTCAAACCAAAACCGGGTACCAGTGTGCTTACAGTAAACTACGGCGCGTGATGCGTCAGTGTGCTTTGAGTGGTCCGGTGTAAATTTGGTGCATGTGTGCACATTTTTCAGATTTAAGCAGATATCGGGTCTCAGTGTACCAGTAGGTGGGTTACGGCCTCTGATATGTCAGTGCTCCTATGAGGATCAGTGTAAACAGCATGTGTGCGTGTTTTTCAAAGTTCAAATGGAAGCCGGGTCTCGGTATGTTTCAGTGAACTACGACGTGCGATGTGTCCGCGTGTTGGTGTGGTTTTGTGCAAATCTAGCATGCGTGCGAATTTTCGGATTCAGACAAGTACCGGGTATCGGTGAATTTGCAGTGAAGTACGGTGTGTGCCATGTTTGGGTGGTTCAGACTAGTGCAGTGTGTGTGTATGTGCGTCGGTCCTAAACGGATATTAGTTGTAAGTTTGTCTACGATCAACTACAGTACAGTGTATCAGAGCTAAGCAATTAAGGGTTGTAATCAGCTATGTCAGTTGACAGTTTACAGTTCTACATTGCGAAAAATAAAACAGAGAAGAGTGTTACCTCGACAGCGCCGAAAGACAGGTGAGAGGTCGGCTCGCGCAAGAGGAGCTCCGGGTCCAGAGCCCTGTCAAAACCGCGGAAGTGGCGGAGTCCATCAGGTGGCAGAATGTGAATAGCCGGGCGATAGGTCGCCGGATCGAAAGGACGCTCACTCAGAGGGAGGAGCTCGACCCCGGGATCCATCTCGTGGTCCGGGGGAGTCCCAACATGCGGAACGTCATCAGCCATGGCAGTGGCGGTGAGAAAATGGCCAGAGAAGCCGGAATACGAGAAGTCAACTGGAAAAGTCAACCCCGAGAGGGTCAGAAATGGCCGGGAAGGCCGGAAGAGGAAAATGCACGAAAAGGAAGGTGAAGTCGAGGGGAACAAGTCCCGAAAAAGTGGAAATACCAAAAGGGGCGCCGAAACAAAGTTTTGTTCTGTTCAAAATGTCCGAAACGCGGTGAACTTCGCGAATCGGACGACGAAAATGGCGCGAAAACTCGAGGAAATGAGCAAATGAGGAGGAAAAGAAGCACTAGAGAGAGAGAGGAGGAGTTTTCGGCGGAGGCAAAGTGAGGAAATAGGGTTTCAAGCCCTATTTTAAAAGACCCGAAGTGAAATGGCAGTTCTGCCCCCGATCAGCAACTTTTGGCCGGTCGGCACTATTTTGTGCCGGTCGGCACTTTTTGGTGCCGATGGATTAGTTCAGGCAGCCGGTGGCAGCCGGTGACCACCCCACCCAGCCGGTGGTGTTCCCAAGGATGTTTTTAGGCTATATGAGGGATTTTGGGTCTTCATAGCTCAAGAAAATGCAAGAAAGTGCATCCCCGGTGCTCAACCGGCCTCCGTTTCGACCTCGGGCCGTGTCTTCTGTGCGTGGCGCTGAGATTCAAGCAAGAATTGTATCCTTTTCGTATCCTTTTGTCTTTCGTAAAAATTCAAAAGTTGCCCCGTGCGCATTGCACGCATCCATTACATTGTCCGGCGCGTCGCGTCGCGTCATCTTACACGTCCTTTGTGACTTGCATCATTTTCCATTCAAATGAGGTACGTGTGCCTCATTTCGCATTCTATTGCATCTCGAGGTACGCGTGCCTCGTCTTGCATCATCTTTCATCTTGCATTTCATCTTGATCCACGTGCGGTGTACTACCTCACGTGCTTCATTTGCATTTCGTCTTAGTCCACGTGCGGTGTACTACCTCACGTGCATCATTTTGCATTCCAGTGAGGTACGCGTGCCCCACTTTGCATTCCATTTTGCATCTTGCATACGTCTTACCCACGCCGGTCCGGCGGGACCTTAAACACGCACGGTCTAGGAGACCTTAAATCCTCGGGAGGTGTAAGACCTTCAGTGCATTAAAGTGCACACCTCATTGCATTTGGCATACATCGCATCGCGCCGAGTGCGCACCCCATTTGCACTTCATTTCCCATCCTTATGAGGCACGCGTGTCTCATCCGCCCCATTTTGCATCTTGCGTACGCCTCTTTCCGGTCCGGCGGGACCTTAAACACGCACGGTCTAGGAGACCTTAAATCCTCGGGAGGGTAAGACCTTCAGTGCATTGAAGTGCACACCTCATTGCATTTGGCATACATCGCGTCGCGCCGAGTGCGCACCCCATTTGCACTTCATTTTCCATCCTTATGAGGCACGCGTGTCTCATCCGCCCCATTTTGCATCTTGCATACGCCTCTTTCCGGTCCGGCGGGACCTTAAACACGCACGGTCTAGGAGACCTTAAATCCTCGGGAGGTGTAAGACCTTCAGTGCATTAAAGTGCACACCTCATTGCATTTGGCATACATCGCATCGCGCCGAGTGCGCACCCCATTTGCACTTCATTTTCCATCCTTATGAGGCACGCGTGTCTCATCCGCCCTATCATGCATCGTGCATCGCCTCTTTACGGTCCGGCGAGACCTTAAACACGCACGGTCTAGGAGACCTTAAATCCTCGGGAGGTGTAAGACCTTCAGTGCATTAAAGTGCACACCTCATTGCATTTGGCATACATCGCATCGCGCCGAGTGCGCACCCCATTTGCACTTCATTTTCCATCCAATGAGGTATGCGTGCCTCATGTTTCATTTTATCCTCACTTGCATTGTTTTACATCCCGTGTGGCACGTGTGTCACATTATGCAAATTGCCCAACGAGGGCCCGGCGGGACCGAAAACACGCACGGTCTGGCGAGACCTTAAACCCGCTCATTTGCATTGTTATGCATCTCAAAAGCCGTGCGTTGGCACGCATTTCAAACATCATGCATCATTGCATCGTCATGCATACGCTGTGCATCCCGGTCTAGGAGACCTTAAATCCTCTGAAGGTGCAATTCCTTTGGTGTTCGTCGTGCCCGAACGACTTTCGGTGGTCTGGTAAAGCCATCAGCCTGTGTTTGCGGTGAGTTCCTAGAAGACCAACTGGGACGGTGAAAACTAGAGTTTGAATGGCTTATGCCTAGAACGCAAAGGTTCGAGATCTCCGAGACTAAAGTCTGGTTTAAATACCCAGGGGGTGTACCCTCGGCTTGAAATCTGTATGGAAGCCCCATAGGTTGAGGCGGCGTGTTTACGCCTCGATTCTGGATATTGAACCAACCTAGTATATCGCCCTGTTGGTAAGATAGGGAAAGCTGCAATCGTAGCCGTTGCATCACATGCATTATCATGCATCATTTGTAAATATTGCATATGTCATGCATTTCAAAAAAAAACAAAACACAACACATGCATATGTCATGCATTTCATTGTAGTATAGTGCATTTGTCATGCATTTTCTGTAGCTTGCATGCATTTCACTGCATCACCTCCATCTATGGCTTGCGCCCTTCCTTGTTGAGCTTGGTCTGGTATGTGCCCATATTTTTCGTGTCAAAACACAGTTGTCGAGCTTTTGTGTCCGAGCCTTGAGGGTAGCGGCACCGTTTCTGTGTTAGACATGGCTTGTATGTGTACATGCCCTTCCTAGGCAAGATTTGGTTTGGCCGCGTGCCATATCCATTGTATCAATATCCACTTCTATTGCATTTTAGTTACATGCATCCACTGCATCACCTCCATCTATGGCTTGCGCCCTTCCTTGTTGAGCTTGGTCTGGTATGTGCCCATATTTTTCGTGTCAAAACACAGTTGTCGAGCTTTTGTGTCCGAGCCTTGAGGGTAGCGGCACCGTTTCTGTGTTAGACATGGCTTGTATGTGTACATGCCTTTCCTAGGCAAGACTCGGTTTGGCCCGCGTGCCATATCCATTGTATCCATTCCATTGCATTATAGTGTAGTATTGTTGCATCCGGCATTAGGATCATTATTCCCTCATTAGCGGGTCGTCACCCCACTTATGTCAATCCACCCAATACTTGTTCTTATGTCTGTCTACATTACTCATAGTTCTGTGTGCGCTCGCGCCTTGAGGGCTTCGACACCTTTTCTATGGTAGACGGACTTGTCACCTCCATCAATCTATCTGACATTCGTGTGGTTTCGAACCGCTCATGATTGAATCATGATTCAATTGCCCTGCATGTAGTTTGCATTAGTTTCAATTGCATTGCATCATTATTCATTATACATAGTTTTGTATATATTGCATATATTATTTGCATTCATTGCATGTCATGCATGTTGCTAACAATATTGTATCTGTTAAGTTTGCTTTCTTTTCAGGCACGATATTGTATGTACGGTTCATTTACCGCTGGTGGAACCAGGCGAGCCGCACAGGTATTGTATCTCCCGAGTGAGACGTTTTGAGAATTGCATAATTCTCTTACATCCTTTCTGCATTGTGATGTAGACTGTTGCATGTTAGCTTATAACTGTCGCATGTATTGCTTCATTACAGCTTTCTTTGCATGATCATAAGTTATGCTCGGCTTCTTGCATTGTCAGTTGCATTTTGCCCCCGCCTACGGGCGCATATCTTATCTTTGGCATGTGTGCCTGTGCATGAACTACGCTGGTTTGATTCCCTAAGGGATACGTAGGCAGCTTGCGAGTTCAACCATTTGCGCTTTGTATGTCTGTCCAAGTCTTCGGCCTTGTCAAAAATGGGTCGTCTCTGGGCTTTGACATTCACTCCCGTCATTCTTATGACTTTCGAGTTCTGTCAAAGAGGGGCAACTGTAGACACCCCATTTTTGACCGTCCTCAAGACTTGGACGTCACCGTTGGAACACTCGGTGATTATCCATGTTTGTGTTCGTTTGGAGATTCCCGGAGTTCTCGGCTCGCGCGCCGTGCCTCAGGACCTCCGGACTCGACCGTTTGTGTTTGGTTTTGCACCAAACACTTGTGTTTTGCCTTGAGGCAGGGAAGGAATGCTTTGTGAGGCATCCCTACACACCACCGGCTGGGCTAGAGGCCACCGGCTGGCTAGAGTTGCCACCGGCACTATATTTGTGCCGGCCGGCACTAATTTTGTCAAAATGACATTTTTTGCCGGCCGGGCACTGTGCACTTGCTTTCTGAGATATTTTCAGACAGCTGTGTGCAATTGGTTTCCCCTCCATACACGTGTATGGAGGGATGAGCTTGCTTAGGGACTAAGCTTGTAAGCTTTTTTGCCTATAAGAGGGAAGGCTCTTCCCTTTGCTCAAGGGTTACAAAATCTGAGAGCTTTAGACATTGTTAGAGAGTTAGAGCTCTGGTTCTTTTAGGGTTAGAATAGATATACACTCTATCTCTCTCTTTTTCTTTGAAAACTAGGTGTTTTGTGCCTTACTATTGCACACAAGCACCTAGTGTTCCACCTTCCTCTTGGTTCTGAGGTTCCAGAGGTTTGTTCTTAGTGTTCTTGACTGGTTTTGAGCTCAAGGACCCATCCACTCCAACCTTTGTGAAGGTGGTCTTCAAAGGTAACAAAACTACCCTTTTCCCCATTTTTGCACTCTATTTTTACTTGCTTTAAAGTAGTTTTTGAGCTTAGTGTTTGGCACATAAAAGTTCTTTTTGACCCTCTTCATTGTATATTAAGAGTGTTTTGTGGTTTGAGTAGGTTTGACCACCTTTAGGCCTTGAAAAGGTCACTTTTTGTGCTATTTTGTGAGAGATCCGAGACTTTGGTGTTAGGATCTCTTCACCACTGAAATCTTGAGGGATTTCAGTGGTGAGGAGCATGCCTTAGAGTCTCAAGAAGGAGAGGGCCACCCCCTCTCCTTGATGTCCTTGAAAAGGGCAAATTTTGGCTTCCAAAGGAGCTTCATGCTTGAGTGTGTGTTAAGCATGTTTGACTTGTTTTCCATGCTTATATTGCCATGTTATAACATGATTTCAAGTTAGTTTAGGTCCCTTATGCATGCCTAGCATAGTTGCCTTGTAATGTCTCTTTGATGCCTTAACATGTCTAGGTTGCATGCCTTTGTTTTGAACATGTTTTAGGCCTAGATCCATGAAGCTTGTGTGCTTATTTTGCCATGATTTAACTCTGTCCATAGCCATTTGGGTCGATCCTATCATGCATTATATAGCTCCTTTGCATTTGGCTTGTTGGCCTTGAGAGTATGAGTGTGTAGCATGCCATGCTTGCTTCATTTTTGGTAGTTTGAAACCATCGAGCATGTTATTTCAGACTTTTTGGTGTGCTTGTATGCATGCTTTAGTTGCTTCTTTAATGCTTTAAAAGCATGTGTTGAATACTCCATGTTTTGGTCATGTTGCATGCCTTTGTACTTGAGCCTCTTAGATGTCATCTAGGTGCTCCTTAGGCTTTGTCTAGGTCTACTTGTGACCTGTTTTGAGTCCCTTTAGCTTTGTGAAGCTTGATAGACTTGGCCTTGGTTTAAGCCTTCATGGCTTGTTTCAAGACTTGGGCCATTTGTTGCATATTTGGCTTGCTTTATTGCATGATTTGGCCTCATGTTTTGCATGAATTTCAGAGTTTTCCATGCATGCTTTTAGCCCATGTTTGGCCTCTTCAAGTGTGCTTGAATGTTGTTGTTATGCTTAAGTGTTGGCACCTTAACATGTGTATGTGTGCATGTGTGTTTGGCCCTCATAATTTAGCATTGTGGCTACTGATTTTGGGCCTACTAGAGTTGCCTAATTCATGTATAAGACCATCCCCCATTGGTTTGCATGCTTGCTTGTGTGCCTTGCATAAGTGCATCACATTGGTCATTTTGCATGATAGATAACATGCTTAGGGTTGCATCACATTTGCATGCATGTTAAGCCTCTTGAAATGAAGTATGATAGAGGTTTGAGCATCCTTGTTTGCTTGTTTGCATTGCATGCATTTGAAATCAAAGTTGCATTCTTGGTTCTTAGGGCCATCATGCATGGAAATGCGCGATTGGTGGTCCGAGAATCGAGGCACATGCCCCTTCGAGTCAATAATATGATAGGGAGTGTGTTTGGTGCATACATGCCTTGAATTGCATTGCCATGCAAGTTTTGCCCTCTGCTGCTGTGAGTTGCAGGTTCTGCAGGTGTTAAGTGCCGACCGGCACATTTTAGTGCCGACCGGCAGTGAATTGGCAGCCGATAGCTTCAATCAGTGCCGGTGGTCACATCCTTTAGCCGGTGGTGTTCTACCCCAGCCGGTGGTACTCCCCAGTGCCCTGAGAGGTACTTCTGGGACTTTGGCAATTTTCTGAGGAGGAGAGCAGAGGAAACAGAGGCAATCCGTGCATGGCAGTGCGGTCCCGAGCCAGTCCCGAGCACGTGTTGCATCCGGTCCTCATCCCGAGGCGGTTTACTGCTTTAATTAGATTAATTAATTTGTTAATTTAATTAATTTGTAATATTTAATTAGCTTGCGTAGTTAATTAATTTGTATATTCTTTTGGTCCCTCCGAGTGAGGGCAAAAATGTAATAAGTGTGTGTGAGTGGGTGTATGTCTTCCAATCCCCACTTCTTTCTATCCCTTTTATTTACCTGCTTACGATGGTAGATTAGGGCACGTTTATTTTAGCATACCTTATGCAATGCATGCGTGCATTCATGCATTTGTTTACATGCACCGGGCTCGGTACATCATGCAAACCGCATTGTATTTTCGATTCCAAATTGAATATGTGCTATTTATCGCATTTCACATGCCATGCTTAGGATAGCCGAGCCTGTCTAATTGCATTCTGTATGTGATACATTAGTCACTTAACATGAACTAGGCCATGCATGTTTTGCTAACTAGTTTCTTGTTTTGGCACGGAATACGATGTAAGTTTTTATGCTTTAGCACTTCGCATGCGTGTGAATGTTGCCATGACAGTATGCTTACCATGCGGCTAAATGCTTACATGAGATAAACTGTTTGAATGCCTGTGGGTGAAGGTTGGATTGCGTGAGTTGGAACAACTCATTGAAATCCGCATTTTAGCCTACTTGCGAGTAGCAAAAACTAACACGTTTTTCGAGATAAAACGGATATGCAATGTTTATTTCCAAGTTAGGCAATCTAGTCTATACTTTTGTGTTGTGCGCATCACATAGTGATTCTAGGCTAATAACCGGAATAAGAACGCATAATGTTTTCAAAAACGGATATCACGGTTAGTAGAAGCCCGTCTTCGGACCGGGCGAAAGGGGGTGCTCATAGCTGACCTTCCCCGATCGTACCCAAGCTCCCGAGCCAAGTCACTTTGGTGATGACGGACACGTGGCCTTCGGCACCGAGTCAGGGTTTCCTAAATTCCCCCATTAAAAAATATTTAGGTGGCGACTCTGTAATCTGGCAAAGCAGTCCATGTTTGGCACTACTTTTCAAAAATCTGTTTTTCTTCAAAACGATTTGCCAGAGGTGGACTCTTTGGTTCAAGATTAAGAACCGCAACACAAAAAGAAGAGTCCGAACTGTAGCCGAGGTCCCCCGCGGACGTGTTACAACGGCCCACGCTCTAGGAAATTGAAATCGTGGAGACCCGGGCATCGCCATCCAAGGCTGCCAAGTAATCTGCGGATAACAAGTGCATAAACTGATTAGATGTCATAAACATGCAAGACAAATCAAAGCTGAAAGCATGAAGAACTGAGAGTTCTGGATTACCTCCATCGTCTGTACAGTGTCAAAGAACTACCGGAGGTATAGTAGAGTCTCCCGGGGCCTGGACCGGCACCGACTCTCAAATCTGCGAGAGTAAGGGATCTCAAGAGGTGCCTCGACCTCGAGCTCAGGAGTGAGTGTGGGGAAGTATGCGTAAACCCATAGCTGTGAAAGGCAAGGCAGTGGCTATCAGAATACAGAATGTATAGAAAATGTAGAATGCTGAGTGCAGAATGCAAAATACAGAATGTATAGAAAATACAGAATGCTGAGTGCAGATTACTGAGTGCAGAATGCAGTATACAGTTTACAGATAATGAAAAAGCAGAAATGTAAATCGAGAGGGCAGAATGTACCTCCTAGGCTCGCCAATAGCCTCCAACTATGGTCCCCGCTCGCGGGAGGTCGCGCTTATGTAGCAATAAAGGATAGCGAGGGCGGTGCCACCCCAATCAAAGTGCCGGACCTGTGATAGGTCTACCAGAGCACTGAGCAGATAAAGCCCGACTGTGTTCCCCCTGTCGGAGAACAGAGTGGTCCCGAGCAGGAACATCAAAAATCCCCGGGCGTACTGCTGTATAGCCTCGAAGGTCTTCGGCATAGACCCTCTGTAATGCTCAGCAAACCAGGTGTACCTGACCCTACCTGATGATGTGTCGATCGGCGGACGGGCTCCGAGTAAATAAACCCAAGCTGCCTCCCACTCACCCATATCTACATTGTATAGGATCGGCCGGCCCGCTACGTCGAGGCCCGTCAGCATGGAGAAGTCATACGGGGTCATCGTCATGTCCCCGGTAGCTGAGAAATGAAAGGAGTTGGTGGTGTCCCACCATCTTTCTACCAGTGCGCCCATAAGGGTCCTGCTCGCTGGATGACGTGATAACCCCATACAGAATCGGCCAAATCCCGCCTCATCCATGATATGTCGAACCGGATCCGGGAGCTCCATGTACCACTCCCTCGTAATAATAGACCCGTAACCCCGTGTGAAACGGGAAGATACCTACATTCAGAATGAAAAGTATGAGCTCTGTGTTCAGAATCAAAATGTATGAGCTGTGTGTTCAGAATGAAATGTATGAGCTGTGTATTCAGAATGAAATATATGAACTGTGTGTTCAGAATCAAAATGTATGAGCTGTGTGTTTAGAATCAAAATATATGAACTGTATGTTCAGAATCGAAATGTATGAGTTGTGTGTTTAGAATTGAAATGTATGAGCTGTGTGTTCAGAATGAAATGTACGAGCTATGTGTTTAGAATGAAAAGTGGGCTGTGTGTTCAAAATGAAAAAATATGAGTTGCGTGCCAATGAAAAGTGTACTGCATTATGGACTGCGCGTTCAGATTAAGCAGTGTGCTGTAAACCGAATACCGTGTTATGAACTGTGTGTTCAGATTGAGCAGTGTGCTGTAAACCGAATACCGTTTTATGAACTACATGTTCAGATTGAGCGGCGTGCTATGTTATGAAAAGTGTACTACGTTATGGACTGCGTGTTCAGATTGAGCAGTTTGCTATAAACCAAATACTGTGTTATGAACTGCGTGTTCAGATTGAGCGGTGTGCTATGTTGTGAAAAAGTGTACTGCGTTATGGACTGCGTGTTCAGATTGAGCAGTGTGCTGCAAACTGAATACCGTGTTATGAACTGCGTGTTCAGATTGAGTGGTGTGCTATGTTACGAAAAAGTGTATTGCGCTATGGACTGCGTGTTCAGATTGAGCAGTTTGCTATAAACCAAATACCGTGTTATGAACTGCGTGTTCAGATTGAGCGGTGTGCTATGTTATGAAAAAGTGTACTGTGTTATGGACTACGTGTTCAGATTGAGCAGTTTGCTATAAATCAAATACTGTGTTATGAACTGCGTGTTCAGATTGAGCGGTGTGCTATGTTATGAAAAAGTGCACTGCGTTATGGACTGCGTGTTCAGATTGAGCAGTGTGCTATAAACCGAATACCGTGTTATGAACTGCGTGTTCAGATTGAGCGGTGTGCTATGTTATGAAAAAGAATACTGTGTTATGAACTGTGTGTTCAGATTGAGCAGTGTTATGAGCTGTGTGCTATAAACAGAATGCTGTGTTATGGACTGCGTGTTCAGATTGAGCAGTATGATGAGTTGTGTGCCAATTAAACAGAATGCTGTGTTATGAACTGCATGTTCAAATTGAGCAGTGTTATGAGCTGTGTGCCAACTAAACAGAATGCTGTGTTATGAACTGCGTGTTCAGATTGAGCAGTGTTATGAGCTGTGTGCCAACTAAACGGAATGCTGTGTTATGAACTGCGTGTTCAGATTGAGCAGTGTTATAAGCTGTGTGCCAACTAAACGGAATGCTGTGTTATGAACTGTGTGTTCAGATTGAGCAGTATTATGAGCTGTGTGCCAACTAAACAGAATGCTGTGTTATGAACTGTGTGTTCAGATTGAGCAGTGTTATGAGCTGTGTGCCAATTAAACCGAATGATGTGTTATGAACTGCCTGTTCAGATTGAACAGTGTTATGAGCTGTGTGCCAATTAAACAGAATGCTGTGTTATGAACTGCGTGTTCGGATTGAGCAGTGTTATGATCTGTGTGCCAACTAAACAGAATGTTGTGTTATGAACTGCGTGTTCAGATTGAGCAGTGTTATGAGTTGTGTGCAAACTAAACCGAATGCTGTGTCATGAACTACGTGTTCAGATTGAGTAGTGTAATGTGCTGTGTGCCCAAAAATGAGCTGTGTGCCCAAATGAGCTGTGTGCCTAAATGAGCTGTGTGCCAAATGAATGGAATACTATATCAAGAGCTGCGTGCCAGATAAGCAAAGTGTTATGTTGAAAGTTGCGCGCCAAGTGGACAAAATGCTGTGTGCAAGTTATGTTCAAGTATGAGCAGAAGCATTTTGTATGAGAATGTGTTCAGAACAAGCAGATCAAATACTTCACAGAAAATGTAAAAGTGAAGTATGTACCTCTCGCACGTGATGCGATAGATGAGACTCGGGCTCTCGTAGCAACAAGTCTGCAGGCGCCCGTCGCGCGAAGTTCGTGAAATGATGGAAGGTACTTGAAGGGAGGATATGCTCCTGCGGGAGGTACTTCTCCGGATCGAATGGCCGTATCCTCGGAGGCAACGGCATAATGTTCGGCTCGTCCTCTACTCTAGGGAAGCCTCCGCTATATGGAATATTGCCAGCCATTTGAAGAAATCTGCAAAAATGAGCAAAAACGAGCGAAATGAGTCAAAATTGCAAAAAGTCAACAAAAGTCAACACCCGAGAAAAGGTGCTAAACTTTGAGACAAACATACCTCAAGTGGTAAAAATGGAGAAAGAAGCTTCGAAAACAAATTCTAATCGGTTCAAAACGAAGAGAATCGAAAGTTTTCACGAAACAACTTTGCGTGGGGCGTTGGAAAATGCATATAAAGTGCAGATTTGAGAGGGAAAAGGGTCTAGGGATGGAGAGAAATGTATTTCAGCCTTGGAGGTGTGAGCAAAACTGATTTGGAGTTGTGTACTTAAAGAACCGAGCATGAAAAGACAAAACTGCCCCGGATTTTGTAAATTGGTCGGCCAGCCAGTTTTTCTGGTCGGCCGACCACTTTGGTAGGCAACAACTGGTCGGCCACTGATATAACTGGTCGGCCACCCTCCTGGGTGATCTCCAGGGTCCCATTGTTCTCCCTGTGTGTTTTGGTGATGATTGGAGTCCTCGGCTCTCAAGAAAGTACAAGAAAAGTATACTTTTCGGCGCAAAATCGTCCCCGCGGGAACTTCAATTCAAGTCTTCGATGCGTGGCTCACCAATTACTCGTCAAGAGCAAGGTGTATCCTTTTGAGCACTTTGTGACCCCTTCGAGAGGTAACTCGGAGGTTCCTGTTAAATCGCTCGCGTTAAGGCTTGTATTTCCTTATTCGGCATTTTGTTTCGAACATACTATTGAAGTTGCACTTCTCTCGCATTGTCATGCACACTTTCCTCTCTTGCATTTGTTTTGCACACTTTAAGCGCGTTGTTATGCACGTCTCGTTGCATTGTTATGCACATCACTTGTTGCATTGTAATGCACATTACTCTTTGCATTGTTATGCACACCACTTGCTCGCTTCTTTTTTATGCACATTTCTTGTTGCGTTGTCATGCACATTTTGCTCGCATTGTTTTGCACATTCCTTTTGCATTGTTATGTATTTCTTCCGCATTGTTATGCGTCATACTTAGGTTGCATTGTTTTGCGTCTCTTCCGCATTGTTATGCGTCACACTTAGATTGCATTGTCGTGCACCCCTTCACCTGCGTTGTCACGCACTTTTCGTTTGCATTGCTATGCATGTTTCTAACGATATTGTACATGTTGAGTTTCTTTCTTTTGCAGGCACGATATTATATGTACGGTTCATTTGAAGCTGGCGTGACCAGATGAACCGGACGGTATTGTATGTACTCCACGTGAGACGTAGCGAGAATTGTATAATTCTCTTACATCCTTTCTGCATGTAATGTAGTTTGATTTGTATTCGCCTGCTTAAAACTGTTGCATTTATTGTGTATAATTGCTTCATTACAGCTTTCTTTGCATGATCATAAGTTATGTTCAGCATCTTGCATTGTCCTTTGCATTTTGCCCCTGCCTGGGGGCGCATCTCTTTGTTATCTTGCCTGTTTGTCTAAGTCTTCAACCTTGTCAAAAATGGGTCGTCTCTGGGCTTTGACATTCACTCCCATCACTTATGACTTTCAAGTTCTGTCAAAGAAGAGCAACTGTAGACACCCCATTTTTGACCGACCTTAAGACTCAGACGTCATCGATTGAGCGCTCGATGATAGTGCATGTTGTGCTCGTTTCGAGGTTTTGGAGTTTTGGCTGAGAGCCTTGCCTCCGGGCCTTTGAACTCTTTGTGCTTCGGCTCGGTTTGTGGACCAGGCCTTGTTTTCCTTGCCTGAGGGAGGGAGAGGTTTTGTAGACCATCTCTTTGTGGTCGTAGACCACTTTTCGCGGTCGTAGACCACTTTTCCCGTTTGGAGGCTAGTTTCCGGTTTTCTGAGCCTTCGGCCGCGCGCCTTGTCTCGGGACCGCTTAACATTCTCCGTTTAGTGTGGTTTTTGAACCACACCTTGTTTCCTTGGCCTAGAGGGCCATTGTGGTTTGGGAGACCACGTTTGTGGTCTTAAACCACTTTTGGTGCTTGTTAGCTAGTTTTCGAGGCTCCCTGCTGCGCGCTTTGCCTCGCGAACTTTCATCTTGCATCCATTGTGGTTTGTTTTTGGTACAAACCTTATTTTCCTTGTTTGGAAGGTGGTACAAGGGTGGGAGACCAGTATTTCTCCTTGGAGACCACTTTTCTTCCCGCCAGCCAATTTTTTGATTTGACAACTGGTCTCCTGGGTCTTTGGGCCACCTTTTCTAGTCGGCCACCCCACCCTAGTGTGCTTATCATCTCCCACCATGGCCGACTAGTTGTCTTCTTGGGAGAGCACTTAAAGTGGTCGGCCGACCACTTGAAGTAACTGGCCAACCACTTCAAGTGGTCGGCTGCTTTTTGCCACCTTTTTTGAGATATTTTCCTCCAGCTGCTAGCTGGAGGGCACTGAAGCTATCCTCCATACACGTGTATGGAGCGATTGCCTTGAACCTTAGCTTCCTTAAGAAGCTTTGCTTTTGGTTCTCTATAAGAGAGAACCATCTCCTCCCTCCTCTAGGTTCAAAAATTAGAGGTGAGAGTGATACATATAGCTTTGTATCTATATCTCCTTGTTTAATCTTATTTTGTGCATAAAAGTGTCATTTTGTCTCACTTTAACACACAAACACACACTCAAACACCTTGCTTGTGTTGCTGAGGCTTCTTGAAGTTGTTTTTAGTGTTCTTGGGCTGGTTTGAGCTCAAAGAGGTTGCTGAAGTTGCAGTAATAAAGAAGGTCTTCAAGGGTGAGTCTTTAACCCTTAAATCCCCCATTCTTGCTTAAGCTTTTGGACCCTCTTGCATGCTGTTTTAAGCTTAACTTCCTACTGTAAAAAGTTCTGTTTTTGTGTGCTTTAGATCTTTGTTTAAGGTCACTTTTGTGTTTGGGGTTGTTTACCCCCTCTTAGGCCTTGTTTGCCCTTGCTTTTGTGCCTTCTTTGTGAGCCTTTGGGACCACCTTGTTTTGGCCTTCTCACCACTGAAACTCAAAGGAATTTCAGTGGTGGGAAGGGTGTTTTGAGGTCCCAAATGGGAGAGGGTCATCCCCTCTCCTTGTGTCTTCAATACTTGTCTTGAATGCCTCATGTGTGAGCATGTTTGTTAAGCTTATGTTGGCCATATCTTAGCTTGTATTTGTGGTTATTTTGCTGTGGCATGCCACTGTTTTTGCTTGGTTTTATCATCCCTTGCATGCATAATACACTTGTAGTGTAAATCACACAAACTAGTCTTGTATGCTTCATGAAGTAGTATATCATTCTAGCTTGTTTTCTTTCCATTTCAGCATGTTTTTGGTGATGTCTTGCCATGTCATACCTCTGTTAGGGTTTGGTTTGGTTAGCCTTTGCATGCTCCTTGCACTTGTAGTGCATTTCCATGAAATAGCCTAACATGCATCATGCTTTGACATGTCATTCTAGCATGCTTTTGACTTAACTTGAAGAAGCTTTTGTCCATGTTTTAACATGCTTTAGCTCTGATTTTGGTTGTTTTGGCCATGCATGACTTGCTTTGTATAGCCATGGTTCAATCTAGCTTGCTAGCTTTGTGCATCAAGTCCACTAGCATGCATTACTTGGACTATTTGAATGATTTGGCATCATTTATAATGTGATTTCAGTCCATGTTTCATGGTCTTGCACTTGCATTTTTGTGCTCTTTCAATGCGTTGGAGGGTTGGCCCCTTTATGCCTTAACATGAGTCATTGTGTATGCCTTCACGCCTAAGCTTGTGAGCCATCATTTTAGTGTGTTTTTGGGGTTATTATGCCATGATATAACTCTGATTTTTGCTGGTTAAGTCATCCCATGCTTAGTCTTAATAGGTGTAGTGTAATCCACCTTATTTGCCTTGTATGCATCATGTCTTATGCCCCTCATGCTAGCATGTTTTGGCTTTCTTCCATGCATGTTTTAGTATCATTTTGACATGTTCTAAGACTGTTTTGGGTTGCCTTTGCCATATCCTTCATGCTTTGTATAGCTGTAGTGCAATTAGCCTTGCTAGCTTTGTGTTTTGTTGACTCATGCATGTTATCTTTGAGCTATTTAGATGATTTGGCATCACTTAACATGACATTTCAGAGCATTTAGGACTGCCATGTTCCCACTTCTTTCATGCTTTGAATGCCTTTGAGTATTGTGCATTGTTGCCTTACTTGTAGCCTAGCTTGTATGCTTGCATGCCTACGTCTTTGAGCCTCCGTCTTAGCATGTTTTGGTCCATGTTTTGACCTATTTCAACTCTGTACATGGTTGGTTTGTGCATTTGTGCCATGTATTGCATGTCCCTAGAGTAATCCTCATTGTTAGCTTTCATGCTTTAGGATTCTTGCATGCTTCACTTGCTTTGTTTGAATGATTTGGCATCATTTTTTACCTAATTTCAGTGCATTTAGTGTTGCTACACTTCCACTTTTGTAATTCTTTGAGCACTCTTGAGAGTTGTGCTCTTTAGCTGTGACAACCCTCACCACTGTTTACTGATAATACCACTGATTACTGCTAAACCGTGACTGAACATGATTAAGTAACTGATTTGACTGACATTCTGAACTGATTGATTGAGTGTATTAGTTTAAACGCATTTCTATCTGTTTGACTATTAACTGATATGTTCATGTTTTAAGTTTGAACTGTAAATTGAAGGCCTTGTCGGCGGCCGAATCTGAAATCGATTAGTGTTTTGTGTTAATTAGAATTAATGTGATTTTATGGTAAATTTAATTAGAATTTGATTTGGTATGATTAAATTGGATTAAATAATGTTGAATTACATTAAATGAGTTTATTACTCTTTTGCCACTTAATGGATTATTCTAGGACCATTTAGTTGACTTATATATGTTAGCATTAGCACCTCTTCAGCCATTATTCAAGACCCAAAATCGAGAGAGAGAGAGAGAGAGAGAGAGAGAGAGAGTGTGTGTGTGTCTTGGGAGAGAATTGATTCATCTTGAAATCTAGGCTTGAAATTTAGAGGAATCGAAGAATAGATTGCAAATTGAGCTTGTATACCTTGAATTCAAGACCTAAGGTAGGATATTTACCTTATTGTTTGTGAATTTAAGTTAGTTCTTGCATGATTCATGGAAGATTAGAGTTTTAAAGTCAAGAATTGGTTTAAATGTTGAATTGAGTAGTAATTCATGCATGTTGCATGTACATCATGTTCTTGAAATTTATTTGAAATTGTGTTTAATTGAACTACCTTTAGGCTTTGATTTTGCAAATTGATCTTTGAAACATGTCATAGTATAAGTTTTAAAGTGTTTTCCAGAAAAATTAGCCCAAAAGGATCGAATTTGATGCTTTAAATGTTGAGTTTCATGCTTGGAGACAAATCTGGAAATTCCAGATTTTGGATCCACGCTCGAGCGGGGAACTCCACGCTCGAGCGTACACTTTGAGTCCATGCAGTCCGCTCTAGCGGGGAAAGTAACGCTCGAGCGCGAAATGCGTGCATCCAGTACTTTGCATGTGTTTACAGTCCGCTCGAGCGAGGGGATGCACGCTCGAGCGAGGACTTGTGTCTCACGCTCGAGCGGGGATCGAGCGCCCGTCGAGCGTGAATTTCATGCATCCAGTACTTTTGCAGTCCGCTTGAGTGAGGAAAGTCACGCTCGAGCGTAGCTCTTTTGTCTGCATGTCCGCTCGAGCAGAGAAATCCACGCTCGAGCGGGACCCCTGTTTCAGCAAAAATTTGAAAAGTGTTTTAAAGTGCATCTTTGCATCCTCATTCCATCCTAGGCATTCCTAGGCCTAGTTTAAGGCATCTTAATGAGGATAATGCTATTGAACCACACCGAGTCAAGATAGGAACTAAGTCATTGTTTCCCAAACGTGCAACTTAGTGTGTGTTCATCCTGTAACTGTGTAGGGTTGGCATCCGAGGAAGCTCACTAGCCTATCTGTAGCCCAGAACTCTGTGAGTAACAATGTTGTAAAGATATATTCAATCATGAATATTTTCTGAATGATCAACTGTACTGCTTTCTGAAATGATATTTCTAACTGAATGAATGTTTGTCCTATTTGCGAAATGTATTCGTGGCATCCATAGCATTTTACTGTTACTGTACTGTTACTGCTACTGTTACAAAGATCTCTTTCGGTTCCCACGTTTGGAACCACTACTGTTTACTGATATGATGGCCATCAACTGACTGTCCGGTCTGTTAAGACCCACTGTACTGTTTTCTATGGGATGTACCACATATGACTGCTATGACAGAATGACTGATATACTATTATAACTGACGGTTTTAAATACTGAAAGAACATTCATTCTTAACCTCTTTACGCATATGTTATTCACTGGGCTTTAGCTCACTGTTTATATATATATGTAGGTGTCCAGGCACCGGATCGGAGCTAGGAGCGTTGGGTTAAACTCCCTTTTTGGTTAAGCCAACCAACGTGCCTCACTGCGAGGTTCCCAGTGTGTTCAAGCTTAGGCTTTTGGGGTGTCTCAGTTCACCCTTCTGTCTCTGTTTGTAATACTGTATAGACTGGCACTATACTGTTATGGTAGGGATTTGGTCCCTAACCTGAATGTCTGTATAAGTTGTATGTTTATACTGTTCTGGTTATGATGTGTACATGTTATGAAAAGTCTTTTTGCATACAGACTGTCACAACTCATTGGACATCTTTTATTACTGTTTTGGCTTCCGCCAGCCCCTGCACTCTGTATTATTGTTAAGCAGGCGTTCGGTAATCACGGATTACTGGCCGGTTACGATGCTAAACCCATAGGGGCGGGTTTGGGTCGTGAAAGAGTGGTATCAGAGCGAAGTTCAAACCACGAGTTATACCGCACACACGTGTCCAAATGAGCTATAGGATGTCCTAGAAAAGTGAATAGGGCATTGCATGAGCATTGAAAAAGTGTGTGTGGCCATGGCATGAATATATGTGCTAATGTGTTAATATGTTACGTATGCAACTGCCTATGTTTATAATTGCCATAATTGCCTATAGTGAAATGGACAATACAAGAACTGCCGATGAAACAGAATCATCTGACGCCAGAATGGCAAGACTAAAAAGAACAATTGAACTGCTGACTGAGGCCTTAAGGCAACAACAGAACCAACAGCCCCCACCTCCTCCGGTATAGCCGGAACCGAATATGAATGATGACATAATTGCTCTAACGCAGAAGTTTAGTAAAATGAAACCGCCATCATTCCAAGGAGGCCTTGAACCACTAAAGGCCGAAGCCTGGGTTCTTGAAACAGAGAAATTATTTGAAGTGTTTCCGTGTTCTGAAGCACATAAGGTCCTATTGGCCACTTTTACTTTACAAGAGGAGGCCAGAAGGTGGTGGATGCTGGTCCGCGACACCAATACTGCCATGGATTGGGCTCAATTTAAGGGAGCCTTCTTTGAGAAATACTTCCCTCAGTGTGTCAGGGACCGCAAAGTGACTGAGTTTGAACAACTGAAACAAGGCACTATGTCCGTAGCTGAGTACGAATCGAAATTCACTGAACTTGCCAGATATGCACCACACATGGTGGATACCGATTACAAAAAGGCCAGGAAGTTTGAAGGCGGCCTTAATGTTGAAATCCTTGACAGAATCAATGTTCTAAAACTACTGAAATATGTAGATGTTCTTAACCGAGCAATAATGGCTAAGTCGAACATCGAGGCACTGAAACAGACTGAAACACGAGCGACTGAATGGCGCGGTAAGAGACGGGGTTTTAAATTTAAGAAAGGCCGGAACAGCCCCTTGAACAAAAAGCAAAATACGGGGTCAACAACCAGTTCCAATTAGGGAAATAGTTCCATACCGCCCTGTTCTGAATGTGGTAAGAAGCATAAAGGGATTTGTTATAAAATTTCGGGTGCTTGTTACAGGTGTGGCAAGGTGGGCCACATGGTCAAAGATTGCCCTTCTGCTCCTCAGGGCAATAGTAAAGCTGCAGCCAGCGCCACAGCATCAACTGTTGCACCAAAACCTAATCCCAAAGCTACCGAAAAAGAGCCTATGAGGCAAGGCCGAGTGTTCGCACTTGTACCGGGAGATGTACAAAATACCGAGACCGTTGTGTCAGGTATACTCTCAATTTGTGCTTAAAATGCTTATGTTCTGATTGATTCGGGGTCTACACATTTATATGTATCGCATGCTTTTTCGCGAAAATTAAATAGACCACTGGAACCTATGAACTATCTGTTAGTTGTATCTTCACCCGTTGGAGGATCTATGACTTGTGCTTATATGTACCCTGTATGTGAAATTATTGTTGGGGATGTTCATTTGTATATTGATTTACTGCCTCTGAATATTGATCACTTTGATGTGATATTGGGAATGGACTGGTTAACAAAATATTATGCTACCATAGACTATGTAATGAAACAAGTTGTTTTCCGTCCACCTGGACTGCTTGAATTTGTGTTTAACGGAGTCGGAGTAGTACCTCCCCCATATCTGATTTCATCCATGAAAGCCTTTAAACTGATTAAAAAGGGGTGTAAAGGGTATCTGTGTTGTGTATTGACTGTACCTACTGATGCTAAAACTGATGTGAACAGTATTCCTATAGTCAGAGAATTCCCAGATGTTTTTCCAGATGATTTGCCAGGGGATCTAATTGATAGGGAGATTGAATTCACAATTGATGTGATTCCGGGTACACAACCAGTATCTAAAGCTCCTTACAGAATGGCACCGACTGAATTGAAAGAGTTGAAAGTTCAGCTGCAAGAACTGCTAGATAAGAAGTTCATCAGGCCCAGTACTTCACCGTGGGGCGCGCCGATCTTGTTTGTGAAAAAGAAAGACGGCTCATTGAGACTCTGCATTGACTACCGTGAACTGAACAAGGTAACAGTGAAAAATAAATATCCATTGCCTCGTATTGATGATTTATTTGACCAGTTACAGGGTGCCCAAGTGTTCTCCAAAAGTGACCTTAGATCTGGATACCACCAGTTGAAAGTCAAGACAGGGGACATTGAAAAGACTGCCTTTCGAACGAGGTACGGACATTACGAATTCTTAGTTATGCCTTTCGGAGTTACCAATGCACCTGCTGCATTTATGGATCTTATGAACAGAATTTTCAAACCATTCCTAGATGAATTTGTAGTTGTTTTCATAGATGACATTTTGATTTATTCCAAAAGCACGGAAGAACATGAACATCATTTGAGAATTGCCTTACTGACCCTAAGAGAACAGAAACTGTATGCTAAACTGACAAAATGTGAATTTTGGCTTGATAATGTAATGTTTTGGGGGCATGTGATCAGTAAAGATGGTATTACAATTGACCCGCCGAAAATTGAAGCAGTAGTGAATTGGCCCAGATCGTCTAATGTTACAGAAGTTCGAAGTTTCTTAGGCTTAGCCGGGTATTACAGAAGATTTGTAAAGGACTTCTCCAAGATTGCCTTACCATTGACTCAGTTGACTCAAAAGGGGGTATCATTTGACTGGACCGATTAGAGAGAATCAGCTTTTCAAGAGTTAAAGACTCGACTTGTGACTGCACCGATTCTTACCCTACCCTCAGGTACGGATGGTTATACTATAGTTAGTGCAGCTTCTTATAAGGGCTTGGGATGTGTTTTAATGCAGAATGGTAAAGTTATTGCGTATGCTTCCCGACAACTGAGACCGCATGAAAAGAACTACCTGACTCATGACTTGGAACTTGCTGTAGTGGTGTTTGCACTGAAAATCTGGCGTCACTACCTTTATGGGGCGACATGTGAGGTGTATACAGACCACAAGAGTTTGAAATACTTCTTCACACAAAAAGAACTGAACATGAGTGTAGACGACCCCGAACGTCCCGGGAGGGAAATCCCGTTTGGTTCGTCTGTGGGTCTACTACAGTTCAGGACTCAAATTGTCACGGTTCTTAATCTGAACCAAAGAGTCCAAATCCGGCAAATCGTTTTTGGAAACAGATTTTTTGTAAAGAGGTGCCAAACATGGACTGCTTTGCCAGATACAGAGTCGCCACCTAAATATTTTTAGTGGGGGAATTTAGGAAACCCTGACTCGGTGCCAAAGGCCACGTGTCCGTCATCACCAAAGTTGCCTCAGCTCGGGAACTTGGGTACGATTGGGGAAGGTCAGCTATGAGCACCCCCTCTCGCCCGATCAAAGATCGGCCTCTACTAACCGTGATATCTTGTTTTGAAAACATTATGTGCTCTTATTCCAGTTATTAGCCTAGAATTACTATGTTATGCGCGCAGCAAACAAGTATAGACCAAATCGCCTAAATTGGAACAAAACATTTCATGTTTGTTTTGAAAATGGTTTGCTACTCGCAAGTAGGCTAAAAAAAGGCAGGTTTTGCCACCCTCGGGTGGGCCTTAGAAAAGATGGTTTTGCCACTGTCGAGTGGGCTTAAAACTCACAGTTTTAATGTGTTATTCCAATTCAGGTAATTCAACATCCATCCACAGGCATTCAAGCAGTTATAACACATAAGCAGCTAGCCTCATGGTAATCATGCTATTATGGCAATACTCACACGTATGTGGTATGCTAAGGCATAAAAGCTTACCTAGTACTCCAAGCCAAAACAGAAACTAATTAGTAATCATATGCATGATCTTAGTTCATGTTAAGGTGGCTAATGCAACACATGCAAAATGCAACTATAATAGGCTCGGCTATCCTAAAGATGGCATGTGAAATGCTGCAACTAACAAGTACTCAACTTGGAATTGAAATACAAGTGCAGTTAGCATGATGTGCCAGCCCGGTGTATGTAAGACAAATGAATGGATGCACCCATGCATAGCATAAGGTATGCTAATTTAAATATGACCTAGTCTACCATCATAAGCGGGTAAATAAAAGGGAAGAAAGACGTGGGGTTGGAAGACATACACACACTCACGCACACTTATTACACAATTGCCCTCGCTCGGAGGGTCCGAATAAATATTACATAACCGAATGAATAATTAATTACTTAATTAATTATTACAGAACTCCCATTTAATTAACAAATTAAATGCAGAATTAAAGTGGCCACAGCCCTGCCTTCAAAATGTTTGGATGATGCATGCTTGACTCGTACTGCCCGGAAGCTCGCTGCCATAGCATTGCTGCCTCTGTTTTCACTGCCTAGCTTCTCTGAAAACTACACAAGTCTCAGGACAGATTCTATGCACACTGTGGAACACCATCGGCTGGGAGGAATGGCCACCGGCCATGGGAAATGGCCACCGGCCATTGATGAAGCTATCGGCCCTTCATTGACGGCTGGTCGGCACTGGAGATAGCCGGCCGGCCAAAACTTCCTGCAGAAACCAGTTTTGACAGCAACAGAGGGCAAGCAGTGTATGGCATGGAATTTTCAAGCAAATGTAAGCATGGTCACACTCCCTATCATGCAATAGACTCAAAGGAGCATGACCCTCGACCCTTGGGCCATCAATTAGGCATGATGGCCTAAGAAGCCAAGTTTGCCCTTCAATATAAAAATGCATGCAATAATCAAATGAAAGCTAACACCTTATCATGTTGAGATCAAAGGCATCGGCGACCGAGGATTGAAACGTGTTTCGTCACTTTGAGTACGGACACTCCTCAATCCTCATGCTTGGTTTGACACCCCAAACCAAGCCATGCAATGCATGTATGCAATGTTCAATGCAAAGTGATGCAACACATGCAATGCAAGATGAACATGTTAGGCTAATGCAACATGACACTTCCTAACCATGCAAGCTAAACTAAATGCAATGTGATAATGTCAAGCATACGATGAGATTATGTGATGCAACTTAACTAAGCAAGGTGCAAACATGCAAATAAGATATAATGCAAGCATGCTTCTAATGCAATGCAACATGCTCATGCAAAGGTGGATTTAAACCACAAAGGGGTAGACCTCAGCCCACCTCCCAAAACAGTAGCTAAAAGTGCCAAAAACATGCAAAACAAATGTGCAAACCAAAAGGCCTAAAGCTAAGGTATGGAAGGCAACCTTTAAGGACTCTTACAAGAGAACAAGCATGGATATCAAACCCACAAAATCAGAGACATGGCATGATAGAATAAGCCCCAAAACACACATAAATGACATCCCCAAGGACTCAAACAAAGAGGCATGCACCAAAACCAAATCATGGAGCATGAGACTACACCTCTTCAAGGCAATGAAAGGAGAACAATTCCAAGTATGAAAGCATAAAAACATGGACTGAAATGGCATGGCAAATGATTCCAAATCATTGAAATAGACTAACTAAGGCATGTTTATGACTCACATACTTAAGGCTTACAAGCCAAAATGCATAGCAACCATATCAAACATGTCAAATGTGACCAAATCAGTAACCAACAGTCCTCAAGCATGGAAAAATAATGCTAAAACCTTCATGGAGTTAATCTAGAACATGCAAAAATCATGGCCCAAGTGCATGGCATACTTCTAGGCCAAATAAGGGAATACAAAGCAAGTACAATATGCGTGTAAAGGGCCATGAATCCAACCAAAGACAGAGGCAATATATGACTCAACAACACCCAAAAACCTCTGAAATGAAGCCAAGAACAACTAATCATGCATGCTACCCTTATGAGCCAAAAACATGGACAAATGAGACACAAAGGGGAGAGGGGTGTCCCTCCCCTAAACAAGACCTCAAAACCTCTTCTTCACCACTGAAAATCCACTGGATTTCAGTGGTGAGAAGGCTAATACACAATAGTAACCAAGGCTCAACAAAGAAAGCACAAAAGGGACCAAACAAGGCCTAAGAGGGGGAGGTTGACCCCCAACACCAAAATGACCTTAATGAAACATCTTAAGCATGCAAAAATAAGACTTTCTTCAGTTATACACAAAGTCTAAAACAATAAGCAAGATAGGCAAAAGTCTAGTGCAAGATTGGAGAATCTAAAGTAAAACGGTTACCCTTGAAGAACCCTTGATGAACAGCAGGTGCAGCCTCCTTCTTTTGGTCAAAACCAGTCCAAAAACTCAAGAACAAACCCTCCAAGCCTCTCAAGGTCGAAGCAAGGTGTGATGGTGTGTGTCTTAGTGCAAAACTAAGGTCAAAACACACTTTTTAGGCCCCAAAACACACACAAAAGAGGAGAGAGAGAGAAATATAGAGAGAGAAGATGTATCTAACAGATATATATATGTATAAGCTCTGGTTTTTTGTTCAACATCAACCCACCTCTAACAATGGAGGGGGAGAAGTTCTTATATAGGCAATGCAAAAGCTTGAAGCTTCTCAAAGAAGCTAAATAAGAAAGGGGCAAAGGGGGCAAGAAGGTCAAGGCTTCTTGAGGAAGCCATGACAAAGGGTCAAGCTTCCTCAAGAAGCTTGACCAAAGGGTTCAACCTTCTAGAAGGAAAAGGGGTGCAAAGGCTCAAAACAGCCACATCATGCACGGGGGAGAGTGCTGGTGCATTCCAGCTGGCACAGCTGGCATGCACCATGCCTGAAGGGTGCAAAAGGGGCATACCGGCCAGCAAAAGAGGTCACCGGCCAAATAAAGTGCCAGTCGACCATATAAAGTGCCGACCGGCCATTGCTATCAAGAAACCATGGCCGGTAGCCTCAAAACATGGTCGGTGGCCTCAAGCTACGGCCGGTAGGTGTCAGGGGTAGCTGACAAGCTACTCTATACCCTCAGAAACAAAAACACAAGTGTTTGGTGCAAAACCGAACACAGAACAGTCGAGTTGAGAGGTCCTGAGGTAAGGCGCGTGGCCGAGACCTCCGGGAACTCAAAACGAAACACGAACATGAGTAATCACCGAGTGTTCCAGCGGTGACGTCCAAGTCTTGAAGACGGTCAAAAATGGGGTGTCTACAGTTGCCCCTCTTTGACAGAACTCGAAAGTCATAACAATGACGGGAGTGAGTGTCAAAGCCCTGAGACGACCCATTTTTGACAAGGCCGAAGACTTAGACAAAGCATGCAAGACAATGGACAAAGCCGAACATAATTTAGCATAACATGCGACAGTTTTAAGCTAGCATACACAAATCCAACTACACTACAATGCAGAAGGGATGTAAGAGAATTATGCAATTCTCGCTACGTTTCACGCGGAGAGTACAATACCTGTGCGGTTCGTCTGGTTGCGCCAGCCTCAAATGTACCGTACATACAATATCGTGCCTGCAAAAGAAAGCAACTTAATAGGTACGATATTGTTAGCAACCTGTATATCAATGCAATTGAAAGTGCGTGACGACGCAAAGCAAGTGGGAAGCATAACAATGCTGTGAAGGCACAAACACATGTAAGTAAAATATACGCGACAACGTATACAATGTGTATAAAATGTAAGCACATGTAAATAAAATATACGCGACAACGTATACAATGTGTATAAAATGAACTTGGACACATGTAAGTAAAGCAATGCACGTATGCACGCAATGTGTATAAAAAAAAGAAACTTGAACACATGTAAGTAAAGCAATGCACGCATGCAAGCAATGTGTATAAAGGAGATTGAACACATATAAGTAAAGCAATGCACACATGCACGCAATGTGTATAGAAACTTGAAATTGAACACATGTAAGTAAAGCAGTGCACGTATGCACGCAATGTGTATAGAAACTTGAAATTGAACACATGTAAGTAAAGCAGTGCACGTATGCACGCAATGTGTATAGAAACTTGAAATTGAACACATGTAAGTAAAGCAGTGCACGTATGCACGCAATGTGTATAGAAACTTGAAATTGAACACATGTAAGTAAAGCAGTGCACGTATGCACGCAATGTGTATAGAAACTTGAAATTGAACACATGTAAGTAAAGCAGTGCACGTATGCACGCAATGTGTATAGAAACTTGAAATTGAACACATGTAAGTAAAGCAGTGCACGTATGCACGCAATGTGTATAGAAACTTGAAATTGAACACATGTAAGTAAAGCAGTGCACGTATGCAAGCAATGTGTATAGAAACTTGAAATTAAACACATGTAAGTAAAGCAGTGCACGTATGCACACAATGTGTACAGAAACTTGAAATTGAACACATGTAAGTAAAGCAGTGCATGTATGCACGCAATGTGTATAGAAACTTGAAATTGAACACATGTAAGTAAAACAGTGCACGTATGTACGCAATGTGTATAGAAACTTGAAATTGAACACATGTAAGTAAAGCAGTGCACGTATGCAACCAATGTGTATAGAAACTTGAAATTGGACACATGTAAGTAAAGCAGTGCACGTATGCACGCAATGTGTATAGAAACTTGAAATTGAACACATGTAAGTAGAGCAGTGCACGTATGCAAGCAATGTGTATAGAAACTTGAAATATAGTAAAGACGAGCTATTCATGATGTTGAAATGCAAAGTACTGCAACACAATATAATTGAAGGGATTCGTGAAGTTCACAAGATACATAAAGGATTCAGGAAGGGTTGTTTCTCGTACGTACGGAACATCGTTCATAGAAAACACAACTTGAGGTCAACTCGGAGGTCTATGAATGTTTCGAAGGTGTATTTCCTTGCACTGCCTCGAGAAATGAAGGTGCCGAACCACACAATTGATCCAAACAAGGACACGAGAGATGTATTGACCACAAGGGAGGGGTTATCGGTATCAATCCTGATACTTTGCTGCCTTACTCCTTCTTTTGCTTTACTTTCCTTTTTACTAGTAGTTTAAGCACATTGCACTGCCTCAGGCAGGTTTTACTTTTTCTCAAAACTGCATATTTTTGCAAAGCATATGATGGGAATGAAACTGCTATTTTGCTCAAAAAGGTGTTGCATTTGTACGTCTTATGCATCGCATCGCGTGGTATCACATAACAATGTGAATGAAATTCGTTTTGAAAATAGAGCATTCGCGTCATAATAATCAGGTAGTGAACCAATTTACAACTCGATAAGCAAATTAAAGACTTGAAGAGAGTGACATACAACTTGATAAGCACATGTATAACAACTCGATAAGCAAATAGGCGTGACTCCGCAAGAATCAATCACCGGAGGGTATTGGAGGTGGTGGAGTTCCCCAATCTTCAGCATAAACAGTTCAGAGAACAAGGAGGAAGACCACCGGCCAGAGATAAAGGCCATCGGCCGTGAGAAATGGCCATCGGCCAGCAACTTTGATCAATCGGCCAAAAGTGGTGGCCGGTCGGCACTATATTTGGCCGGCCGGCCGGCCATGAATTGTCAGAACCAGCAGAATGCTGACATCTGTCCTCCACTCAACCTTATCTTCTACAAAAGGGTCTCAGCTTCGTGGTTCTTCTCAATTCAACACTGATTTGCTCCAAATGGAAGCGCTTCTTGCCCAAAATCTTACAACTTGGATTAACAACTTGGATGGCTCGGAAAAGCTAAATTTCCGGGGCTTCGGCATAAACGCACTATTCACTCTGAGTCGTACTCCGCTGCACCTTCCGTTTCTCCATGCCACGGCGAGGTTTTGGAATCCGGTGACCCATGTCTTTATCTTTAGCGGGCAAGAGGTGTGTCCCACCTTTGAAGATTTCCAAGCTTTAATGGAGTCCAAGCGCAATGAAGAGATCCTGCCCCAACTTCGTTTTGGCCATGCCCAAGACTTAGGACAAATGTGTGGGCTCTCAATACCCGACGCTCGATCTTTGATTTGCGACGGAATACTGGATATTCCGAGTTTGATTTGCCGTTTTTCTGATGCCGGTGACCGCGGCGACCGTCATTGGCAAGGTTTTCGACAACACGCACTTTGTTTGTGCATGCTATCTCATTTCTTACTTGCCTCAGGCTCCAGAGGATCTAGCGTCCGGTTGATCGAGGTTGCCCAAGGTTTGAAGGAGGATAAGAGTTGCATTGCCATGACTCTGGCTGAGACGTTGGTAGGCTTGGATGCTTTCTATCGTCGCGAAACGACCAAATATGCGGGGAGTCCACTACTACTGCAAGTAAAGTTTCCCACCCAATCTCTCATATGTATTGCTCACATCACTCGGCCCTCAAGCTCGGTTTTCTCACAAAACCCTTTTCTTACTTTTCTCTCATCGTACATCTCTCTATTCTTTATTCTCTCATTTTTTTCATCCCTTCCCAGGTGTGGTTGATGGACGAGTTGCAGGTTGTGGACTCTTGCCTAACGTACTCAACCTGCGGTTACTTCTTCAGACAACGCCTAGTCGACGCCCTTGATGAGGGTTGGTGGTTTGACTGGACGTGTAGCTTGTCCGCGGATCGCATTGCTTGGCGATGTCCTTGGCTTAATCTACCAGCAATGAGCTACAGCATGACCCGCCAACCTGGGATTCAGCTGATTGGCTTGACTCACTGTGTCTTCTATTTTCTGTTTCGGATCCGGCGTCAGTTCGGTCATGACCAGACTTGTCCACCAGAAGGGATAGAATATCCAACTGCATTCCCGATCCGAGGCGCACAGCTTGCCCGGTATACAACAGCATGGAGGACTAGGGAGCTCCTGGCCCCCGCTCCCACTTTCAGTTGCACTTTGTCTGATGAGTGCTTGGATTGGCTTAATGAAGAGGCACAGGTCGGGCCCAGCTTAGCATCAGAGGCTTCGACCAGCTCTGGGAGGGGGCGCAGGAACACCTGACTTATCTATGCCCCGGATTTATTGCTTTATTAGTACTTTCAAGTTTTCCTTATGAATGTAATAAAAAGCAACTTCAATTTGTATGCAAGAGCAGGAGAACTCTGTATTGAAATCAATGAAATTGAAGGTTGTGGTACTGAAAATTTCCCGTTTTGGTCCAGAAATGGTCTTAGTTGTAAAAAGATTAATTTGAACAAAGTCAACTTTTATTAAAACTTTTCAAAACTATTTTCGGTATGGATCTGAACTGGACACGCCTGAGATTTGTCACTGAGATGCACAACCCCGAATCCCAGCAACTGGAAAGTTGCCCCTAGTCTGAATTGTACCGCGGCACTGCACAGCAACGGAAAGTTGCCCCTAGTTTGAATAGCACTGCACTAGAGATCACAATCAAAGCTTTTGAATACTGAACAGGCCAAGATGACCGAGCTGATCAAATGGACGAAGTTGATCGGGGAAAAGTTTATGGCTGGACTTTAAGATGAAGTTGCCTACGTATCCCAAAGATGGGAATCAAGCCTTACGTAGTTCAGGCTTGGGTTCACTCGAGTATTTTCACTCTCCTTTTGCGCTCTAACTTTTGCCAATGCCGCCCTTTGCGGGTTTTCAACCTTGCGAGCTTAGTTTTTATAATTTCAAATTTTTCGTGCTCTAACTTTTGCCTAGGTCGCCCTTTCAGGTTTTCGGCCTAGCGAGCCTCTCAGGGGTAATATTTCTTCAACTTGTCCATGTTGATCGGTTGTGAGAACTCTAGGCCATCTAGGTCCATCAGAACGACAGCTCCACCCGACCAAATAGACTTGATGATGTAGGGACCGGTCCAATTGGGTCTGAACTTGCCCCTTGGGTCGTGGATGGGAGCTCGGTTGTCCTTAAGTACCAAATCTCCTTCCTTTAGATTCCTGGACTTAACCTTCTTGTTGAAAGCCCGGGCAATTCTGCGCTGATAACCTTGAACATGGTACAGTGCTTTTAGTCTTCTCTCATCAAATAGCATGAGTTCCTCAAATCTGCTCTGCTGCCAATCTGCTTCAGCTATCTGGCACTCAGCCAATACCCGCAAAGACGGAACCTCAATTTCAATAGGTAGAACGGCCTCCATCCCATAGACTAAGGAATATGGAGTCGCCCCGGTAGAAGTTCTAATTGAAGTCCGGTAGCCCCATAGAGCAAACGGCAACTTATCCGGCCAGTCCCGATAGGTTTCCACCATCTTCTGCAGTATGTGTTTGATGTTCTTGTTGGCGGCCTCAACCGCTCCATTAGTTTACGGCCGGTATGTGGATGATTTATGAAAAGCCACATTGTATTTTTCCAACAAGGCAATCACCTCCTTCTTGAAGTGGGAACCGTTATCTGAAATTAACTCATTTGGGACTCCGTAACGACAGATGATGTTGTTTCTGATAAACTTCGCGACATGTGAAGCCTTCAACACTGCATAGGATTGGGCCTCGACCCACTTTGTAAAGTAATCTATCGCGACCAGGATGAATTCATGCCCATTCGACCCCTTTGGAGTAACAGCCCCGATCACATCGATTCCCCAAACTGAAAATGGCCATGGCGAAGTCATGTTGTACAGCTTCGACGGCGGGATATTCATGCGGTTTGCATGGATCTGACATTTATGGCATCGTCGAACAAAGCCGATACAATCCTCCTCCATGGTAGACCAGTAGTAACCTTGTCTGAGGATCTTCCGAGCCAACATTACCCCATTCATATGTGCACCACATTCTCCTCCATGGATGGCCTCCATCAGGCGCTTCGACTCTTCAACTTCTACACACAGCTTATGCATTCCCAGATGACCTCTCTTATACAGCTTACCCCCGCAGATGATGAACTGAACAGCCATTCTTCTGATTGCCCTTTTATCTTTGGCATTTGCCCCTGGTAGATACGTCTCTTTCTCCAAGAAGTTCCAAATGTCGTAATACCAGGGGTTGTCGTCCTGAACCTCATCTATAGCGGCAATTGATTCATATGCTGGCGCAAACTTCTGGTCAATGATGACTGGATGCATCCGGACTCCAAACGAGATGTCTATCATGGAAGATAGAGTTGCTAGTGAATCTGCGAACCTGTTGTTCTCTCTTGCTAGATGAGCAAAGTTTAGCTTTTCAAACCGAGGAATTAACAAATCCAAGGTCTGGTGGTACATTATCATCTTTTCTTCTTTGACTTTCCAATCTCCTTTTGCTTGAGACACAACAAGGTTCAAGTCCCCAATGACGTCCAACCATTTTGCCCCTAGTTCCAGGGCTGTTTCTAGACCGGCAACGCATGCCTCATATTCTGCTTCGTTGTTCGAGACTTTAAACCGGAGTTTGAATGCTACAGGAATACGGGAGTTGTCGGGTGCTATCAATAACACTCTTATCCCATACCCGTACTGGTTTGATGCTCCGTCAAAGTACGTCGTCCAAGTTTCATCTTCGATGTGCAAAATGGCCTCATCTGGAAATAAGTACTCAACTGCTTCACCCCCTTCCACTGGATGATCGGCTAAGAACTCTGCCACTGCTCTTCCCTTGACTGACTTGCGTGTCACATATTTCAGATCAAATTCGGAAAGCAACAGCAACCAGCGAGCTAGCCTACCCGTAAGTGCCGGTTTCTCGAAAAGATATTTGATGGGATCCAGTCGTGAAACCAACATTACGGAGTGAGCTAACAGGTAGTGCCGCAGTTTCCTGGTAGCCCATACCAAGGCTAAGCAAGCCTTCTCCAACGGTGTGTAGCGAGTTTCATACTCCAACATCTTCTTGCTCAGATAGTAGATGGCCTTCTCTACCTTGTCCTCTGATTCTTGTGCGAGCATACAGCCCATTGTGGTTTCAGTCACTGAAAGGTACAGTATCAACGGTCTCCCTGGCTCTGGTGGTAACAACACGGGTGGGTTCTGTAAGTATTTCTTGATCTGTTCGAAAGCAGCTTGGCATCGGCCGTCCCATTGGAATTTCTTTCCTTTTTTTAAGAGACCAAAAAGTGGTTCACAAGTCAAGGTTAATTTTGAGATAAATCGTCTTATGAATTGCACTTTACCCAGAAAGCCTCGCACCTCCTTTTCAGTCATTGGTGGTGGCATTTCTAAGATGGCCTTGATTTTGGAAGGGTCGACTTCGATGCCCCTTTGTGTAATTAGAAACCCCAGCATTTTTCCCGCTGTAACACCGAACGTACACTTTTGAGGATTCAACCGCAACCGGAATTCTCTAATCCTTTGGAAAAACTTTTGCAAGGCGGTGTAGTGGCCCTCTCTTTCTTTGGACTTGACAATCATATCGTCCACGTACACCTCAACCTCTTTGTGGATCATGTCATGTAATATTGTGGTTGCGGCCCGTTGATATGTTGCTCCGGCATTCTTCAACCCAAATGGCATCACTCTGTAGCAGTAAGTCCCCCACAGAGTGGTGAAAGCAGTCTTCTCCCGGTCTTCGGGTGCCATTACTATCTGATTATAGCCTGAGAAGCCATCCATAAACGAAAGCAAAGCATGCCCCGCTGTAAAATCCACCAACTCATCAATGTGCGGCAAGGGAAAGTCATCCTCCGGACTAGCTCTATTCAAATCCCTGAAATCCACACATACTCGGATCCTGCCATCTTTCTTCGGCACTGGAACAATGTTGGCCAACCAAGTCGGGTATTCGGATACCAGTAGGAAGCCTGCATCGATTTGCTTGGTGACCTCTTCCTTAATCTTGATGGCCCAGTCAGGGCGGATCCTTCTGAGTTTCTGTTTAACAGGTCGGGCCTCGGGGTTAAGAGGGATCCGGTGCTGTACAATCTCAGGATCGATTCCAGGCATGTCTTCGTAGGACCACGCGAAAACATCTTTGAAATCTTTTAATAAAGCGACTAAGCGCTCGCGTTCCTCTGAAGACAACGTGGACCCGATCTGGACCAGCCGCGGGTCCTTCTCAGTACCAACATTCACAGTAGTGATTTCATCAACTAAAGGTTTAACAAATCTTTCCTGCTCTTGATCAATTAAGCGTTGCAAAACCGGAGGAATTTCTTCCTCGTCGTTTTCGTCAAAATTTTGAAAGTCCTGATTCAAGCAATATATCAAAGGCACAGAAAAGTACTCAGAAACCACATCCATATCATTCTCATTATGTACTTCCAAACCGTCCGATCCTTCTGTTACAACAGACTCGAAAGAGAAAGAAAAAGACGACCTGGACAGGACTGTGGCATCTGGGTTATCACCCCCGGGAATACCGGACTCAGACTTAGTTGAGCTGGAACCTGATTCCGACTCACAAGACTCGGTGGAATCAGATTCCGGCTCACTACCTGACCCGGTGCTGCTCTACAAAAATCCCTCTTCGTACTGCCAAACGAGGGAGGGTGCGATGGATGCATCCAAAATAGTTGATGGTAGGCCCGCAGCCGTTTCATTCCCGATCATGGACACCGAGGAGTTATCCCCCAAGCACTTCTGTTCGATCGGAGGATCTAAAAGTAGACATGCCAGTGCTACCCCCATTTCAAGTTCGGTGTCCTCAGACTCCATTTCCTTGCTATGCTCAGCCTCAACTGTCGGGTCTGTCTGCTCTTCGGCAACATCCTCACCAGATAACTGTAGGTCAAAGAAAATCTCGAACCCCGGCACGCGCTTCCTCTCCGCGTTCAGCCACGGCTCTGGGAAGCCACAGAATGGAAAGTCCTCCCCCTCCCGGACGAAGCGTCCGTTTAGGGTACCCCGGATGGGCCGGTGCATCAACTCAAAAGGTTTCCCTATTTGTTTCGCTCTGGCTCTCCCAGCCATCTCCTTTCCTTTCCTTACCCAATCCTCTTTGGTGGGCAGATAACCCAAGCCAAAGGTGTGTGGGTTGTGTGGCACCTCGGCCAATGCTGCGACGCCCTTCCGGCCACTCTTTCCCAATCCCATCCCGGGGATGTGTTGGAGCTTGTTCATGAGGTATACTGCTTGACCACTAACATATACCCCCTCGTTAGCAGCCATGATGTTCTGTACAACCCAAGCCTCAGCCAGGGTAAAACCTGATATGAACACGTCCTCCATACCATGCTCAATTTCTAGAACAGGCGTAGATACCTCCGGTGGTGGATGAATCGATGAATTTCCAAAGACAATGGCTACTCCCTTCCCATGGGGGTATTTCACCATTTGATGTAAAGTGGACGACACTGCCCTTGCCTGATGCAGCCACGGCCTCCCCAAAAGCAGGTTGAAAGTTGCAGGAACCTCTAAGACATGGAAATCTATCTCATGTTGTCCCGGCCCAACTTTAGTCTGAATTTTCACCGTCCCCATGACTTCTCTACTCGTGTTGTTGTATGCCCGAATTACCTGGGCTGTTGGTACAAAATCCGTGGTTTTCAAACCGATCGCATATGCTATCCTTGCCGGGCAGACGTTGATGGCGGATCCAGTATCAAAGAAGAACCACCGGTATCCATTTATTCTTACACTCCACAGAGATGTAGAGTGGCTTGTTATGGTTTGCCCCCTCAGGTGGCAATTCCTTGTCGGAAAAAGTCAGCGTCGGGGTGGCTCCTCCCGGAAAGACTAATCCCACCAGCTGTTCTGGCGTGGTTTCTATCGAAAGCTTGGCCTTGTCCATGGCTGATAAGACTGCATGTCTGTGCACTCGTGATGCCATAAGCAGTCCCCAGATGGAGATGTCTGCTTGTATCATTTTTAACTGTTTGAGCACAGCCTCTTCTTCAAGTTGTTTCTCCTTCTGTTTCTCAGTCTCCCTATCTTTCCCAGAAGCCTCTGGTTGATCTAGGTGCGGAGGTTTGAAGTACCGTCCGCTCCTTCTCAAATGGTCGACTTCTCCAATGTACCAAGTGTCATCGGGTTGGTTGTTCCCCCAATCTTCGTCCGTATGGGCAAGACATAAATCCTCATCCTCCCACCACATTCCATCAGCAGCCGACAGACACCTGTCCGGCTCTGGTATGACTGTCCTCGTACTCGCAGTACCTCTCATCCCTATGCTCGCAGCATTCTCTATTTCTGTGCTTATAGTAGTTTTAGTCCCCACATGGGCCTTTGCCTTCCTGATTCTCTCGGAATCTTCAAATCTTTCCTGTTCCGACTGTATCAACACAACTGGCTGCTCAATAATTCCTGTATTCAAAATGCTCCAATCCTGAGCGAAACTCTTGACACCGGCGCTCTCCGGCGATGTACTCTGTTCTTCGACCCTTCCGGCCGTCACTGACATTCTTGCCCCTGCCGGGCCCTGTCCTGGTTGGAACTCTTCCACGATATCTGGTTGATCATCCAACCACCCGGTAGCCTCTGCCAATTCCTCATAATCGAACCAGTTGATTGTTGCGTCCCCTGGATCTTGGTCACTGTAAAACTGGAGATTGGCAAGGTCCTCTTCCACAGCCGTCAGATTATCTGTCCTTTGTCCCAAACCATCCCCTTGGATCGCACACAGCTCTGCCTCCGTCAGCAATTCCACATCTAGCCTATCCTGGCCTATTGACGAAATGTAGTCGCTCGGACTGTACATTTTCTAAACAGAACTCCCAGATTTCTCAAACTCTGGCTCAACAACCTTCTTTTCCTCTGAAATCTCCTCCCTTCTGTCCTTGACTATTACCACCACTGGCTTAGGTTGGGTTATGGAGATGTCCATCATGCACAAGTTAGTGCAATCAGGAAGGAGTACCTCCGGCTTAGGTAGGTGAGAAGGAGTGATATAGATACTAGGATCGTAAGACACGACCCCAGTTTGGATGAAGTTGATTCTTTTAGGAGGTGGAGCTTGGTTATGTGTGGGGAGAGGGTTTGTCGTAACATTGGGTTTCTCGGGAGGCAGAATCACCCCATTATCGATGAGATCTTGAATCTCATGACGTAATCGGTAGCACAGATCGGTGTCATGACCGTGCTGTTGGTGAAATGCACAATATTTGGCTGGGTTGTGGGTAGGGGGAAGTTTTTCCGGTAATGGCCGCGGCTCTAGGGGCTTTAAGTGCCCTTTTCTGATTAAAACCCCCAGAGCTTTGGACAGGGGCATATACAGTGGAGCGAAGGTTCTTGTGTTTTTGGGTGGGTATTTGGCTGTTTGGGTATGGCTTCCGGACGCGCCGGAGAATGGCGTAGCTGCCATGGTTCTTGGAGGGAGGTTGGTGGTGACCATGCTCACTTCGGAGGCTCTTGTAGTTGTAGCGCCGCTCGGGCCCGCATTAGTGTTGCGGTTGAAAGTTCTTCGGGGTTGCTCCCGGTCATTATCAATTAAGCCTTGCTTCAAGGCATCCTCAATCTGTACCCCCATTTCATGTAGATCGGAAAAGGTAGGAAAGGGGAGTACAATCATCTTCTGCATTAACTTCGGCTGAAGATTGCGCACAATCATCCGAATCTGATCTTTGTCTGTGGGCCTTAAGGTCATCATCGAAGCCTTGGCCCTCCATCTGGTCACGAATTCTGAGAAGCTCTCTTTGGGCTCTTGCCTCGTTGTCTCGAGATCACGGGTCGTAATCTCGATTTGTGTATTATATGAGTATTGCGCAATGAAGGCCTCAGCCATCTCGTCCCACTTTCTCTTGACGTCATCTTCCAATTTGGCATACCATATGGCCGCCACACCCGACAGGGTCCGGCCGAATAAAGACAGTTTCTGCAGTCTGGTGAGGCCCATTGGCCTTAAAATATCTGAAAACAATCTCAGGTGCACCATGGGGTCCTCGGACCCATCAAATCGATCGATATGAGGCATCTTGAACCTGTCAGGCAGCGTCACAGCTGCGTCGGTATATCCATCTTCAATGTCAGGGATGGTCTTGACTCCCTGGGACCTCTTGAACAGCTTTTCAAGCTTACTCAACTTCAGTGCTGTGGGATCTGTCTCGAACTCAAAGGGAGAGTCCGGTAGGTTGGTGGGTGTTTTGGATAACTGGGGTAGGATCGGGGGTGGAGGTGGTCCTATGGGAATGTCTATATCATTCTGAACATTAGCTGTCTCCCCGAGGGTTGGAACTCCTGGCGGGGGAGGAGCTTGCTGCGAAGCAGATGCTCCGGCTTGCTGTTGTAACCTCACGATTAACTTTGCTTGTTCATTCATAACCGTGGCCTGCTGCTTGGCGAATTCTGCCTGTCGGACAGCATCCTGCTGCATCATTTTCATACTCTCTTGGAGTTGGCGCACCATCTCCTCTAAGCTGGCCATACTGTTCTGATCTAATTGAATTACCGGTATATATTCCCTCTCTGTAGGTGAAACAGAACCCTGATCCCTACTGTACTCAGGTGGGGTAGATAAGGCCCTCTGAACTGACTGCTGAACTGATGCCCTCTGCCTAACTGCCCTCCGTCTAGTAACCGGGGGTAGAGAGTGGTACACTGGTTGTCCGTCTACCAGATCCTCAGATCGATGGAGTCGACGACCTCTAGTCCAGAGTGCTTGGGGAATATCTACTGGGTCAGAAGCAATCGTGCTCAACTACCTAGCAAGAAGATAAATAAAGCGTATAAGGAAATAAATAAACAGACAAATGGACAGCGTAACGGCGTAAAATAAATACGCAGCACACAGTTGGGTATCACAACATCCTGCCAATAAGCTGAATATACTGTTCCTTAATCACTGATCACTGTTTCCAAATCATTGCCCCCAAGTCTGAATCTGATACCCGCAGATAACTGATTCCCAAAAATACTGATGCCCGTAGGCCTGATACTCAAACTTGCAAACTGATATGTATGTTCCTGTAGAGATACACTCTAAAAGCACATAGCAAGTAAATGAGAGCCAAAACACTCCTATGTTGGGGTAGGGTTTCCCTGTCCTATTTTGTCAGCAGCTAGGGTTTTACTACGCACGCAGCGGTCTCTAACAACCTATAATCGGGTAAGTAACCTGTCCTAGCTTGGAATGGTCACTATGGATTCCGGATATGCACTAGGTCAAATGGTCAAAAGGGTGCCCCAGTAAAACCGGGGTTTGTGTTCCCATACTGGCAGAGCCCGCAACCGGTCAGCCTTATGGCATGCTTTGACAAAGTCAAGCCTCCGGCAAACTGCTCAGGAATAGCAGATGGCCAACACGGTGTCCTAGGCGCACCAATGCACATGCAATGCAAAGAAACACATAAGTGTAGTCAAAACAAGATATCACGAGTTCGAGTCAAGCTCGCTAAAACTCTCCAGTAGAGTCGCCAGAAACTGTAGACGTCCTTGAACGTCCCGGGAGGGAAATCCCGTTTGGTTCGTCTGTGGGTCTACTACAGTTCAGGACTCAAATTGTCACGGTTCTTAATCTGAACCAAAGAGTCCAAATCCGGCAAATCGTTTTTGGAAACAGATTTTTTGTAAAGAGGTGCCAAACATGAACTGCTTTGCCAGATACAGAGTCGCCACCTAAATATTTTTAGTGGGGGAATTTAGGAAACCCTGACTCGGTGCCAAAGGCCACGTGTCCGTCATCACCAAAGTTGCCTCGGCTCGGGAACTTGGGTACGATTGGGGAAGGTCAGCTATGAGCACCCCCTCTTGGCCGATCAAAGATCGGCCTCTACTAACCGTGATATCTTGTTTTGAAAACATTATGTGCTCTTATTCCGGTTATTAGCCTAGAATTACTATGTTATACGCGCAGCAAACAAGTATAGACCAAATCGCCTAAATTGGAACAAAACATTTCATGTTTGTTTTGAAAATGGTTTGCTACTCGCAAGTAGGCTAAAAAAAGGCAGGTTTTGCCACCCTCGGGTGGGCCTTAGAAAAGATGGTTTTGCCACTGTCGAGTGGGCTTAAAACTCACAGTTTTAATGTGTTATTCCAATTTAGGTAATTCAACCTCCATCCACAAGCATTCAAGCAGTTATAACACATAAGCAGCTAGCCTCATGGTAATCATGCTATTATGGCAATACTCACACGCATGTGGTATGCTAAGGCATAAAAGCTTACCTAGTACTCCAAGCCAAAACAGAAACTAGTTAGTAATCATATGCATGATCCTAGTTCATGTTAAGGTGGCTAATGCAACACATGCAAAATGCAACTATAATAGGCTCGGCTATCCTAAAGATGGCATGTGAAATGCTGCAACTAACAAGTACTCAACTTGTAATTGAAATACAAGTGCAGTTAGCATGATGTGCCGAGCCCGGTGTATGTAAGACAAATGAATGGATGCACCCATGCATAACATAAGGTATGCTAATTTAAATATGACCTAGTCTACCATCATAAGCGGGTAAATAAAAGGGAAGAAAGACGTGGGGTTGGAAGACATACACACACTCACGCACACTTATTACACAATTGCCCTCGCTCGGAGGGTCCGAATAAATATTACATAACCGAATGAATAATTAATTACTTAATTAATTATTACAGAACTCCCATTTAATTAACAAATTAAATGCATAATTAAAGTGGCCACAGCCCTGCCTTCAAAATGTTTGGATGATGCATGCTTGACTCGTACTGCCCGGAAGCTCGCTGCCATAGCATTGCTGCCTCTGTTTTCACTGCCTAGCTTCTCTGAAAACTACACAAGTCTCAGGACAGATTCTATGCACACTGTGGAACACCATCGGCTGGGAGGAATGGCCACCGGCCATGGGAAATGGCCACCGGCCATTGATGAAGCTATCGGCCCTTCATTGACGGCCGGTCGGCACTGGAGATGGCCGGCCGGCCAAAACTTCCTGCAGAAACCAGTTTTGACAGCAACAGAGGGCAAGCAGTGTATGGCATGGAATTTTCAAGCAAATGTAAGCATGGTCACACTCCCTATCATGCAATAGACTCAAGGGAGCATGACCCTCGACCCTTGGGCCACCAATTAGGCATGATGGCCTAAGAAGCCAAGTTTGCCCTTCAATATAAAAATGCATGCAATAATCAAATGAAAGCTAACACCTTATCATGTTGAGATCAAAGGCATCGGCGACCGAGGATTGAAACGTGTTTCGTCACTTTGAGTACGGACACTCCTCAATCCTCATGCTTGGTTTGACACCCCAAACTAAGCCATGCAATGCATGTATGCAATGTTCAATGCAAAATGATGCAACACATGCAATGCAAGGTGAACATGTTAGGCTAATGCAACATGACACTTCCTAACCATGCAAGCTAAACTAAATGCAATGTGATAATGTCAAGCATACGATGAGATTATGTGATGCAACTTAACTAAGCAAGGTGCAAACATGCAAATAAGATATAATGCAAGCATGCTCCTAATGCAATGCAACATGCTCATGCAAAGGTGGATTTAAACCACAAAGGGGTAGACCTCAGCCCACCTCCCAAAACAGTAGCTAAAAGTGCCAAAAACATGCAAAACAAATGTGCAAACCAAAAAGCCTAAAGCTAAGGTATGGAAGGCAACCTTCAAGGACTCTTACAAGAGAACAAGCATGGATATCAAACCCACAAAATCAGAGACATGGCATGATAGAGTAAGCCCCAAAACACACATAAATGACATCCCCAAGGACTCAAGCAAAGAGGCATGCACCAAAACCAAATCATGGAGCATGAGACTACACCTCTTCAAGGCAATGAAAGGAGAACAATTCCAAGTATGAAAGCATAAAAACATGGACTGAAATGGCATGGCAAATGATTCCAAATCATTGAAATAGACCAACTAAGGCATGTTTATGACTCACATACTTAAGGCTTACAAGCCAAAATGCATAGCAACCACATCAAACATGTCAAATGTGACCAAATCAGTAACCAACAGTCCTCAAGCATGGCAAAATAATGCTAAAACCTTCATGGAGTTAATCTAGAACATGCAAAAATCATGGCCCAAGTGCATGGCATACTTCTAGGCCAAATAAGGGAATACAAAGCAAGTACAATATGCGTGTAAAGGGCCATGAATCCAACCAAAGACAGAGGCAATATATGACTCAACAACACCCAAAAACCTCTGAAATGAAGCCAAGAACAACTAATCATGCATGCTACCCTTATGAGCCAAAAACATGGACAAATGAGACACAAAGGGGAGAGGGGTGTCCCTCCCCTAAACAAGACCTCAAAACCTCTTCTTCACCACTGAAAATCCACTGGATTTCAGTGGTGAGAAGGCTAATACACAATAGTAACCAAGGCTCAACAAAGAAAGCACAAAAGGGACCAAACAAGGCCTAAGAGGGGGAGGTTGACCCCCAACACCAAAATGACCTTAATGAAACATCTTAAGCATGCAAAAATAAGACTTTCTTCAGTTATACACAAAGTCTAAAACAATAAGCAAGATAGGCAAAAGTCTAGTGCAAGATTGGGGAATCTAAAGTAAAACGGTTACCCTTGAAGAACCCTTGATGAACAGCAGGTGCAGCCTCCTTCTTTTGGTCAAAACCAGTCCAAAAACTCAAGAACAAACCCTCCAAGCCTCTCAAGGTCGAAGCAAGGTGTGATGGTGTGTGTCTTAGTGCAAAACTAAGGTCAAAACACACTTTTTAGGCCCCAAAACACACACAAAAGAGGAGAGAGAGAGAAATATAGAGAGAGAAGATGTATCTAACAGATATATATGTATAAGCTCTGGTTTTTTGTTCAACATCAACCCACCTCTAACAATGGAGGGGGAGAAGTTCTTATATAGGCAATGCAAAAGCTTGAAGCTTCTCAAAGAAGCTAAATAAGAAAGGGGCAAAGGGGGCAAGAAGGTCAAGGCTTCTTGAGGAAGCCATGACAAAAGGTCAAGCTTCCTCAAGAAGCTTGACCAAAGGGTTCAACCTTCTAGAAGGAAAAGGGGTGCAAAGGCTCAAAACAGCCACATCATGCACGGGGGAGAGTGCTGGTGCATTCCAGCTGGCACAGTTGGCATGCACCATGCCTGAAGGGTGCAAAAGGGGCATACCGGCCAGCAAAAGAGGTCACCGGCCAAATAAAGTGCCGATCGACCATATAAAGTGCCGACCGGCCATTGGTATCAAGAAACCATGGCCGGTAGCCTCAAAATATGGCCGGTGGCCTCAAGCTACGGCCGGTGGGTGTCAGGGGTAGCTAACAAGCAACTTTATACCCTCAGAAACAAAAACACAAGTGTTTGGTGCAAAACCGAACACAGAACAGTCGAGTTGAGAGGTCCTGAGGTAAGGCGCGTGGCCGAGACCTCCGGGAACTCAAAACAAAACACGAACATGAGTAATCACCGAGTGTTCCAGCGGTGACGTCCAAGTCTTGAAGACGGTCAAAAATGGGGTGTCTACAGTTGCCCCTCTTTGACAGAACTCGAAAGACATAACAATGACGGGAGTGAGTGTCAAAGTCCTGAGACGACCCATTTTTGACAAGGCCGAAGACTTAGACAAAGCATGCAAGACAATGCACAAAGCCGAACATAATTTAGCATAACATGCGACAGTTTTAAGCTAGCATACACAAATCCAACTACACTACAATGCAGAAGGGATGTAAGAGAATTATGCAATTCTCGCTCCGTTTCACGCGGAGAGTACACTACTTGTGCGGTTCGTCTGGTTGCGCCAGCCTCAAATGTACCGTACATACAATATCATGCCTGCAAAAGAAAGCAACTTAACAGGTACGATATTGTTAGCAACCTGTATATCAATGCAATTGAAAGTGCGTGACGACGCAAAGCAAGTGGGAAGCATAACAATGCTGTGAAGGCACAAACACATGTAAGTAAAATATACGCGACAACGTATACAATATGTATAAAATGTAAGCACATGTAAATAAAATATACGCGACAACGTATACAATGTGTATAAAATGAACTTGGACATATGTAAGTAAAGCAATGCACGTATGCACGCAATGTGTATAAAAAAAAGAAACTTGAACACATGTAAGTAAAGCAATGTATATAAAGGAGATTGAACACATATAAGTAAAGCAATGCACACATGCACGCAATGTGTATAGAAACTTGAAATTGAACACATGTAAGTAAAGCAGTGCACGTATGCACGCAATGTGTATAGAAACTTGAAATTTAACACATGTAAGTAAAGTAGTGCACGTATGCACGCAATGTGTATAGAAACTTGAAATTGAACACATGTAAGTAAAGCAGTGCACGTATGCACGCAATGTGTATAGGAACTTGAAATTGAACACATGTAAGTAAAGCAGTGCACGTATGCACGCAATGTGTATAGAAACTTGAAATTGAACACATGTAAGTAAAGCAGTGCATGTATGCACGCAATGTGTATAGAAACTTGAAATTGAACACATGTAAGTAAAGCAGTGCACGTATGCACGCAATGTGTATAGAAACTTGAAATTGAACACATGTAAGTAAAGCAGTGCACGTATGCAACCAATGTGTATAGAAACTTGAAATTGGACACATGTAAGTAAAGCAGTGCACGTATGCACGCAATGTGTATAGAAACTTGAAATTGAACACATGTAAGTAAAGCAGTGCACGTATGCAAGCAATGTGTATAGAAACTTGAAATATAGTAAAGACGAGCTATTCATGATATTGAAATGCAAAGTACTGCAACACAGTATAATTGAAGGGATTCGTGAAGTTCACAAGATACATAAAGGATACGGGAAGGGATGTTTCTCGTACGTACGGAGCATCGTTCATAGAAAACACAACTTGAGGTCAACTCGGAGGTCTATGAATGTTTCGAAGGTGTACTTCCTTGCACTGCCTCGAGAAATGATGGTGTCGAACCACACAGTTGATCCAAACAAGGACGCGAGAGATGTATTGACCACAAGGGAGGGGTTACCGGTATCAATCCTGATACTTTGCTGCCTTGCTCCTTCTTTTGCTTTACTTTCCTTTTTACTAGTAGTTTAAGCACATTGCACTGCCTCAGGCAGGTTTTACTTTTTCTCAAAACTGCATATTTTTGCAAAGCATATGATGGGAATGAAACTGCTATTTTGTTCAAAAAGGTGTTGCATTTGTACGTCTTATGCATCGCATCGCGTGGTATCACATAACAATGTGAATGAAATTCGTTTTGAAAATAGAGCATTCGCGTCGTAATAATCAGGTAGTGAACCAATTTACAATTCGATAAGCAAATTAAAGACTTGAAGAGAGTGACATACAACTCGATAAGCACATGTACAACAACTCGATAAGCAAATAGGCGTGACTCCGCAAGAATCAATCACCGGAGGGTATTGGCGGTGGTGGAGTTCCCCAATCTTCAGCATAAACAGTTCAGAGAACAAGGAGGAAGACTACCGACCAGAGATAAAGGCCATCGGCCGTGAGAAATGGCCATCGGCCAGCAACTTTGATCAATCGGCCAAAAGTGGTGGCCGGTCGGCACTATATTTGGCTGGCCGGCCATGAATTGTCAAAACCAGCAGAATGCTGACATCTGTCCTCTACTCAACCTTATCTTCTACAAAAGGGTCTCAGCTTCGTGGTTTTTCTCAATTCAACACTGATTTGCTCCAAATGGAAGCGCTTCTTTCCCAAAATCTTACAACTTGGATTAACAACTTGGATGGCTCGGAAAAGCTAAATTTCCGGGGCTTCGGCATAAACGCACTATTCACTTTGAGTCGTACTCCGCTGCACCTTCCGTTTCTTCATGCCACGGCGAGGTTTTGGAATCCGGTGACCCATGTCTTTAGCTTTAGCGGGCAAGAGGTGTGTCCCACCTTTGAAGATTTCTGAGCTTTAATGGAGTCCGAGCGCAATGAAGAGATCCTGCCCCAACTTCGTTTTGGCCATGCCCAAGCCTTAGGACAAATGTGTGGGCTCTCAATACCCGACGCTCGATCTTTGATTTGCGACGGAATACTGGATATTCCGAGTTTGATTTGCCGTTTTTCTGATGCCGGTGACCGCGGCGACCGTCATTGGCAAGGTTTTCGACAACCCACACTTTGTTTGTGCATGCTATCTCATTTCTTACTTGCCTCAGGCTCCGGAGGATCTAGCGTCCGGTTGATCGAGGTTGCCCAAGGTTTGAAGGAGGGTAAGAGTTGCATTGCCATGACTCTGGCTGAGACGTTGGTGGGCTTGGATGCTTTCTATCGTCGTGAAACGACCAAATTTGCGGGGAGTCCACTACTACTGCAAGTAAAGTTTCCCACCCAATCTCTCATATGTATTGCTCACATCACTCGGCCCTCAAGCTCGGTTTTCTCACAAAACCCTTTTCTTACTTTTCTCTCATCGTACATCTCTCTATTCTTTATTCTCTCATTTTTTTCATCCCTTCCCAGGTGTGGTTGATGGACGAGTTGCAGGTTGTGGACTCTTGCCCAACATACTCAACCCGCAGTTACTTCTTCAGACAACACCTAGTCGACGCCCTTGATGAGGGTTGGTGGTTTGACTGGACGTGTAGCTTGTCCGCAGATCGCATTGCTTGGCGATGTCCTTGGCTTAATCTACCGGCAATGAGCTACAGCATGACCCGCCAACCTGGGATTCAGCAGATTGGCTTGACTCACTGTGTCTTCTATTTTCCGTTTCGAATCCGGCGTCAGTTCGGTCATGACCAGACTTGTCCACCAGAAGGGATAGAATATCCAGCTGCATTCCCGATCCAAGGCGCACAGCTTGCCCGGTATACAACAGCATGGAGGACTAGGGAGCTCCTGGCCCCCGCTCCCACTTTCAGTTGCACTTTGTCTGATGAGTGCTTGGATTGGCTTAATGAAGAGGCACAGGTCGGGCCTAGCTTAGCATCAGAGGCTTCGACCAGCTCTGGGAGGGGGCGCAGAACACCTGACTTATCTATGCCCCGGATTTATTGTTTTATTAGTACTTTCAAGTTTTCCTTATGAATGTAATAAAAAGCAACTTCAATTTGTACGCAAGAGCAGGAGAACTCTGTATTGAAATCAATGAAATTGAAGGTTGTGGTACTGAAAATTTCCCGTTTTGGTCCAGAAATGGTCTTAGTTGTAAAAAGATTAATTTGAACAAAGTCAACTTTTATTAAAACTTTTCAAAACTATTTTCGGTATGGATCTGAACTGGACACGCCTGAGATTTGTCACTGAGATGCACAACCCCGGATCCCAGCAACTGGAAAGTTGCCCCTAGTCTGAATAGTACCGCGGCACTGCACAGCAACGGAAAGTTGCCCCTAGTTTGAATAGCACTGCACTAGAGATCACAATCAAAGCTTTTGAATACTGAACAGGCCAAGATGACTGAGCTGATCAAATGGACGAAGTTGATTGGGGAAAAGTTTATGGCTGGACTTTAAGATGAAGTTGCCTACATATCCCAAAGATGGGAATCAAGCCTTACGTAGTTCAGGCTTGGGTTCACTCGAGTATTTTCACTCTCCTTTTGCGCTTTAACTTTTGCCAAGGCCGCCCTTTGCGGGTTTTCAACCTTGCGAGCTTAGTTTTTATAATTTCAAATTTTTCGTGCTCTAACTTTTGCCTAGGTCGCCCTTTCGGGTTTTCGGCCTAGCGAGCCTCTCAGGGGTAATATTTCTTCAACTTGTCCATGTTGATCGGTTGTGAGAACTCTAGGCCATCTAGGTCCATCAGAACGACAGCTCCACCCGACCAAATAGACTTGATGATGTAGGGAGCGGTCCAATTGGGTCTGAACTTGCCCCTTGGGTCATGGATGGGAGCTTGGTTGTCCTTAAGTACCAAATCTCCTTCCTTTAGATTCCTGGACTTAACCTTCTTGTTGAAAGCCCGAGCAATTCTGCGCTGATAACCTTGAACATGGTACAGTGCTTTCAGTCTTCTCTCATCAAATAGCATGAGTTCCTCAAATCTGTTCTGCTGCCAATTTGCTTCAGCTATCTGGCACTCAGCCAATACCCGCAAAGACGGAACCTCAATTTCGATAGGTAGAACGGCCTCCATCCCATAGACTAAGGAATATGGAGTCGCCCCGGTAGAAGTTCTAATTGAAGTCCGGTAGCCCCATAGAGCAAACGGCAACTTATCCGGCCAGTCCCGATAGGTTTCCACCATCTTCTGCAGTATGTGTTTGATGTTCTTGTTGGCGGCCTCAACCGTTCCATTGGTTTGCGGCCGGTATGTGGATGATTTATGAAAAGCCACGTTGTATTTTTCCAACAAGGCAATCACCTCCTTCTTGAAGTGGGAACCGTTATCTGAAATTAACTCATTTGGGACTCCGTAACGACAGATGATGTTGTTTCTGATAAACTTCGTGACATGTGAAGCCTTCAACACTGCATAGGATTGGGCCTCGACCCATTTTGTAAAGTAATCTATCGCGACCAGGATGAACTCATGCCCATTCGACCCCTTTGGAGTAACAGCCCCGATCACATCGATTCCCCAAACTGAAAATGGCCATGGCGAAGTCATGTTGTACAGCTTCGACGGCGGGATATTCATGCGGTTTGCATGGATCTGACATTTATGGCATCGTCGAACAAAGCCGATACAATCCTCATCCATGGTAGACTAGTAGTAACCTTGTCTGAGGATCTTCCGAGCCAACATTACCCCGTTCATATGTGCACCACATTCTCCTCCATGGATGGCCTCCATCAGGTGCTTCGACTCTTCAACTTCTACACACAGCTTATGCATTCCCAGATGACCTCTCTTATACAGCTTACCCCCGCAGATGATGAACTGAACAGCCATTCTTCTGATTGCCCTTTTATCTTTGGCATTTGCCCCTGGTGGATACGTCTCTTTCTCCAAGAAGTTCCAAATGTCGTAATACTAGGGGTTGTCGTCCTGAACCTCATCTATAGCGGCAATTGATTCATATGCTGGCGCAAACTTCTGGTCAATGATGACTGGACGCATCCGGACTCCAAACGGGATGTCTATTATGGAAGATAGAGTTGCTAGTGAATCTGCGAACCTATTGTTCTCTCTTGCTAGATGAGCAAAGTTTAGCTTTTCAAACCGAGGAATTAACAAATCCAAGGTCTGGTGGTACATTATCATCTTTTCTTCTTTGACTTTCCAATCTCCTTTTACTTGAGACACAACAAGGTTCGAGTCCCCAATGACGTCCAACCGTTTTGCCCCTAGTTCCAGGGCTGCTTCTAGACCGGCAATGCATGCCTCATATTCTGCTTCGTTGTTCGAGACTTTGAACCGGAGTTTGAATGCTAGAGGAATACGGGAGTTGTCGGGTGCTATCAACAACACTCCTATCCCATACCCGTACCGGTTTGACGCTCCGTCAAAGTACATCGTCCAAGTTTCATCTTCGATGTGCAAAATGGCCTCATCTGGAAATAAGTACTCAACTGCTTCACCCCCTTCCACTGGATGATCGGCTAAGAACTCTGCCACTGCTCTTCCCTTGACTGACTTGCGTGTCACATATTTCAGATCAAATTCGGAAAGCAACAGCAACCAGCGAGCTAGCCTACCCGTAAATGCCGGTTTCTCGAAAAGATATTTGATGGGATCCAGTCGTGAAACCAACATTACGGAGTGAGCCAACCAAGTCGGGTATTCGGATACCAGTAGGAAGCCTACATCGATTTGCTTGGTGACCTCTTCCTTAATCTTGATGGCCCAGTCAGGGCGGATCCTTCTGAGTTTCTATTTAATAGGTCGGGCCTCGGGGTTAAGAGGGATCCGGTGCTGTACAATCTCAGGATCGATTCCAGGCATGTCTTCGTAGGACCACACGAAAACATCTTTGAAATCTTTTAATAAAGCGACTAAGCGCTCGCGTTCCTCTGAAGACAACGTGGACCCGATCTGGACCAGCCACGGGTCCTTCTCAGTACCAACATTCACAGTAGTGATTTCATCAACTAAAGGTTTAACAAATCTTTCCTACTCTTGATCAATTAAGCGTTGCAAAACCGGAGGAATTTCTTCCTCGTTGTTTTCGTCAAAATTTTGAAAGTCCTGATTCAAGCAATATATCAAAGGCACAGAAAAGTACTCAGAAACTACATCCATATCATTCTCATTATGTACTTCCAAACCGTCCGATCCTTCTGTTACAACAGACTCAAAAGAGAAAGAAAAAGACGACCTGGACAGGACTGTGGCATCCGGGTTATCACCCCCGGGAATACCGGACTCATACTCAGTTGAGCTGGAACCTGATTCCGACTCACAAGACTCGGTGGAATCAGATTCCGGCTCACTACCTGACCCGGTGCTGCTCGACAAAAATCCCTCTTCGTACTGCCAAGCGAGGGAGGGTGCGATGGATGCATCCAAAATAGTTGATGGTAGGCCCGCAGCCGTTTCATTCCCGATCATGGACACCGAGGAGTTATCTCCCAAGCACTTATGTTCGATCGAAGGATCTAAAAGTAGACATGCCAGTGCTACCCCCATTTCAATTTCGGTGTCCTCAGACTCCATTTCCTTGCTATGCTCAGCCTCAACTGTCGGGTCTGTCTGCTCTTCGGCAACATCCTCACCAGATAACTGTAGGTCAAAGAAAATCTCGAACCCCGGCACGCGCTTCCTCTCCGCGTTCAGCCACGGCTCTGGGAAGCCACAGAATGGAAAGTCCTCCCCCTCCCGGACGAAGTGTCCGTTTAGGGTACCCCGGATGGGTCAGTGCATCAACTCAAAAGGTTTCCCTATTTGTTTCACTCTGGCTCTCCCAGCCATCTCCTTTCCTTTCCTTACCCAATCCTCTTTGGTGGGCAGATAACCCAAGCCAAAGGTGTGTGGGTTGTGTGGCACCTCGGCCAATGCTGCGACGCCCTTCCGGCCACTCTTTCCCAATCCCATCCCGGGGATGTGTTAGAGCTTGTTCATGAGGTATACTGCTTGAGCACTGACATATAGCCCCCTCGTTAGCAGCCATGATGTTCTGTACAACCCGAGCCTCAGCCAGGGTAAAACCTGATATGAACACGTCCTCCATACCATGCTCAATTTCTAGAACAGGCGTAGATACCTCCGGTGGTGGATGAATCGATGAATTTCCAAAGACAATGGCTACTCCCTTTCCATGGGGGTATTTCACCATTTGATGTAAAGTGGACGACACTGCCCTTGCCTGATGCAGCCACGGCCTCCCCAAAAGCAGGTTGAAAGTTGCAGGAACCTCTAAGACATGGAAATCTATCTCATGCTGTCCCGGCCCAACTTTAGTCTGAATTTTCACCGTCCCCATGACTTCTCTAATCGTGTTGTCGTATGCCCGAATTACCTGGGCTGTTGGTACAAAATCCGTGGTTTGCCCCCTCAGGTGGCAATTCCTTGTCAGAAAAAGTCAGCGTCGGGGTGGCTCCTCCCGGAAAGACTAATCCCACCAGCTGTTCTGGCGTGGTTTCTATCGAAAGCTTGGCCTTGTCCATGGCTGATAAGACTGCATGTCTGTGCACTCGTGATGCCATAAGCAGTCCCCAGATGGAGATGTCTACTTGTATCTTTTTTAACTGTTTGAGCACAGCCTCTTCTTCAAGTTGTTTCTCCTTCTGTTTCTCAGTCTCCCTATCTTTCCCAGAAGCCTCTGGTTGATCTAGGTGCGGGGGTTTGAAGTACCGTCCGCTCCTTGTCATATGGTCGACTTCTCCAATGTACCAAGTGTCATCAGGTTGGTTGTTCCCCCAATCTTCGTCCATATGGGCAAGACATAAATCCTCATCCTCCCACCACATTCCATCAGCAGCCGACAGACACCTGTCCGGCTCTGGTATGACTGTCCTCGTACTCGCGGTACCTCCCATCCCTATGCTCGCAGCATTCTCTGTTTCTGTGCTTATAGTAGTTTCAGTCCCCACATGGGCCTTTGCCTTCCTGATTCTCTCGGAATCTTCAAATCTTTCCTGTTCCGACTGTATCAACACAGCTGGCTGCTCAATAATTCCTGTATTCAAAATGCTCCAATCCTGAGCGAAACTCTTGACACCGGCGCTCTCCGGCGATGTACTCTGTTCTTCGACCCTTCCGGCCATCACTGACATTCTTGCCCCTACCGGGCCCTATCCTGGTTGGAACTCTTCTACGATATCTGGTTGATCATCCAACCACCCGGTAGCCTCTGCCGATTCCTCATAATCGAACCAGTTGACTGCTGCGTCCCCTGGATCTTGGTCACTGTAAAACTGGAGATTGGCAAGGTCCTCTTCCACAGCCGTCAGATTATCTGTCCTTTGTCCCAAACCATCCCCTTGGATCGCACACAGCTCTGCCTCCGTCGGCAATTCCACATCTAGCCTATCCTGGCCTATTGACGAAATATAGTCGCTCGGACTGTACATTTTCTCAACAGAACTCCCAGATTTCTCAAACTCTGGCTCAACAACCTTCTTTTCCTCTGAAATCTCCTCCCTTCTGTCCTTGACTGTTACCACCACTGGCTTAGGTTGGGTTATGGAGATGTCCATCATGCACAAGTTGGTGCAATCAGGAAGCAGTACCTCCGGCTTAGGTAGGTGAGAAGGAGTGATATAGATACTAGGATCGTAAGACACGACCCCAGTTTGGATGAAGTTGATTCTTTTAGGAGGTGGAGCTTGGTTATGTGTGAGGAGAGGGTTTGTCGTAACATTGGGTTTCTCGGGAGGCAGAATCACCCCATTATCGTTGAGATCTTGAATTCATGACGTAATCGGTAGCACAGATCGGTGTCATGACCGTGCTGTTGGTGAAATACACAATATTTGGCTGGGTTGTGGGTAGGGGGAAGTTTTTCCGGTAATGGCCGCGGCTCTAGGGGCTTTAAGTGCCCTTTTCTGATTAAAACCCCCAGAGCTTTGGACAGGGGCATATACAGTGGAGCGAAGGTTCTTGTGTTTTTGGGTGGGTATTTGGCTGTTTGGGTATGGCTTCCGGACGCGCCGGAGAATGGCGTAGCTGCCACGGTTCTTGGAGGGAGGTTGGTGGTAACCATGCTCACTTCGGAGGCTCTTGTAGTTGTAGTGCCGCTCGGGCCCGCATTAGTGTTGCGGTTGAAAGTTCTTCGGGGTTGCTCCCGGTCATTATCAATTAAGCCTTGCTTCAAGGCATCTTCAATCTGTACCCCCATTTCATGTAGATCGGAAAAGGTAGGAAACGGGAGTACAATCATCTTCTGCATTAACTTCGGCTGAAGATTGCGCACAATCATCCGAATCTGATCTTTGTCTGTGGGCCTTAAGGTCATCATCGAAGCCTTGGCCCTCCATCTGGTCACGAATTCTGAGAAGCTCTCTTTGGGCTCTTGCCTCGTTGTCTCGAGATCACGGGTCGTAATCTCGATTTGTGTATTATATGAGTATTGCGCAATGAAGGCCTCAACCATCTCGTCCCACTTTCTCTTGACGTCATCTTCCAATTTGGCATACCATATGGCCGCCACACCCGACAGGGTCCGGCCGAATAAAGACAGTTTCTGCAGTCTGGTGAGGCCCATTGGCCTTAAAATATCTGAAAACAATCTCAAGTGCACCATGGGGTCCCCGGACCCATCAAATCGATCGATATGAGGCATCTTGAACCTGTCAGGCAGCGTCACAGCTGCGTCGGTATATCCATCTTCAATGTCAGGGATGGTCTTGACTCCCTGGGACCTCTTGAACAGCTTTTCAAGCTTACTCAACTTCAGTGCTGTGGGATCTGTCTCGAACTCAAAGGGAGAGTCCGGTAGGTTGGTGGGTGTTTTGGATAACTGGGGTAGGATCTAGGGTAGGATCGGGGGTGGAGGTGGTCCTATGGGAATGTCTATATCATTCTGAACATTAGCTGTCTCCCCGAGGGTTGGAACTCCTGGCGGGGGAGGAGCTTGCTGCGAAGCAGATGCTCCGACTTGCTGTTGTAACCTCACGATTAACTTTGCTTGTTCATTCATAACCGTGGCCTGCTGCTTGGCGAATTCTGCCTGTCGGACAGCATCCTGCTGCATCATTTTCATACTCTCTTGGAGTTGGCGCACCATCTCCTCTAAGCTGGCCATACTGTTCTGATCTGATTGAATTACCGGTATATATTCCCTCTCTGTAGGTGAAACAGAACCCTGATCCCTACTGTACTCAGGTGGGGTAGATAAGGCCCTCTGAACTGACTGCTGAACTGATGCCCTCTGCCTAACTGCCCTCCGTCTAGTAACCGGGGGTAGAGAGTGGTACACTGGTTGTCCGTCTACCAGATCCTCAGATCGATGGAGTCGACGACCTCTAGTCCAGAGTGCTTGGGGAATATCTACTAGGTCAGAAGCAATCGTGCTCAGCTACCTAGCAAGAAGATAAATAAAGCGTATAAGGAAATAAATAAACAGACAAATGGACAGCATAACGGCGTAAAATAAATACGCAGCACACAGTTGGGTATCACAACATCCTGCCAATAAACTGAATATACTGTTCCTTAATCACTGATCACTGTTTCCAAATCATTGCCCCCAAGTCTGAATCTGATACCCGCAGATAACTGATTCCCAAAAATACTGATGCCCGTAGGCCTGATACTCAAACTTGCAAACTGATATGTATGTTCCTGTAGAGATACACTCTAAAAGCACATAGCAAGTAAATGAGAGCCAAAACACCTCTATGTTGGGGTAGGGTTTCCCTGTCCTATTTTGTTAGTAGCTAGGGTTTTACTACGCACGCAGCGGTCTCAAACAACCTATAATCGGGTAAGCAACCTGTCCTAGCTTGGAATGGTCACTATGGATTCCGAATATGCACTAGGTCAAATGGTCAAAAGGGTGCCTCGGTAAAACCGGGATTTGTGTTCCCGGTAAGCCTTATGGCATGCTTTGACAAAGTCAAGCCTCCGGCAAACCGCTCAGGAATAGTAGATGGCCAACACGGTGTCCTAGGCGCACCAATGCACATGCAATGCAAAGAAACACATAAGTGTAGTCAAAACAAGATATCACGAGTTCGAGTCAAGCTCGCTAAAACTCCCCAGCAAAGTCGCCAGAAACTGTAGACGTCCCCGAACGTCCCGGGAGGGAAATCCCGTTTGGTTCGTCTGTGGGTCTACTACAGTTCAGGACTCAAATTGTCACGGTTCTTAATCTGAACCAAAGAGTCCAAATCCGGCAAATCGTTTTTGGAAACAGATTTTTTGTAAAGAGGTGCCAAACATGGACTGCTTTGCCAGATACAGAGTCGCCACCTAAATATTTTTAGTGAGGGAATTTAGGAAACCCTGACTCGGTGCCAAAGGCCACGTGTCCGTCATCACCAAAGTTGCCTCGGCTCGGGAACTTGGGTACGATTGGGGAAGGTCAGCTATGAGCACCCCCTCTCGCCCGATCAAAGATCGGCCTCTACTAACCGTGATATCTTGTTTTGAAAACATTATGTGCTCTTATTCCGGTTATTAGCCTAGAATTACTATGTTATGCGCGCAGCAAACAAGTATAGACCAAATCGCCTAAATTGGAACAAAACATTTCATGTTTGTTTTGAAAATGGTTTGCTACTCACAAGTAGGCTAAAAAAAGGCAGGTTTTGCCACCCTCGGGTGGGCCTTAGAAAAGATGGTTTTGCCACTATCGAGTGGGCTTAAAACTCACAGTTTTAATGTGTTATTCCAATTCAGGTAATTCAACCTCCATCCACAGGCATTCAAGCAGTTATAACACATAAGCAGCTAGCCTCATGGTAATCATGCTATTATGGCAATACTCACACGCATGCGGTATGCTAAGGCATAAAAGCTTACCTAGTACTCCAAGCCAAAACAGAAACTAGTTAGTAATCATATGCATGATCCTAGTTCATGTTAAGGTGGCTAATGCAACACATGCAAAATGCAACTATAATAGGCTCGGCTATCCTAAAGATGGCATGTGAAATGCTGCAACTAACAAGTACTCAACTTGGAATTGAAATACAAGTGCAGTTAGCATGATGTGCCGAGCCCGGTGTATGTAAGACAAATGAATGGATGCACCCATACATAGCATAAGGTATGCTAATTTAAATATGACCTAGTCAACCATCATAAGCGGGTAAATAAAAGGGAAGAAAGACGTGGGGTTGGAAGACATACACACACTCACGCACACTTATTACACAATTGCCCTCGCTCGGAGGGTCCGAATAAATATTACATAACTGAATGAATAATTAATTACTTAATTAATTATTACAGAACTCCCATTTAATTAACAAATTAAATACAGAATTAAAGTGGCCACAGCCCTGCCTTCAAAATGTTTGGATGATGCATGCTTGACTCGTACTGCCCGGAAGCTCGCTGCCATAGCATTGTTGCCTCTGTTTTCACTGCCTAGCTCCTCTAAAAACTACACAAGTCTCAGGACCGATTCTATGCACACTGTGGAACACCACCGGCTAGGAGAAATGGCCACCGGCCATGGGAAATGGCCACCGGCCATTGATGAAGCTATCGGCCCTTCATTGATGGCCGGTCGGCACTGGAGATGGCCGGTCGGCCAAAACTTCCTGCAGAAATCAGTTTTGACAGCAACAGAGGGCAAGCAGTGTATGGCATGGAATTTTCAAGCAAATGTAAGCATGGTCACACTCCCTATCATGCAATAGACTCAAGGGAGCATGACCCTCGACCCTTGGGCCATCAATTAGGCATGATGGCCTAAGAAGCCAAGTTTGCCCTTCAATATAAAAATGCATGCAATAATCAAATGAAAGCTAACACCTTATCATGTTGAGATCAAAGGCATCGGCGACCGAGGATTGAAACGTGTTTCGTCACTTTGAGTACGGACACTCCTCAATCCTCATGCTTGGTTTGACACCCCAAACTAAGCCATGCAATGCATGTATGCAATGTTCAATGCAAAATGATGCAACACATGCAATGCAAGGTGAACATGTTAGGCTAATGCAACATGACACTTCCTAACCATGCAAGCTAAACTAAATGCAATGTGATAATGTCAAGCATACGATGAGATTATGTGATGCAACTTAACTAAGCAAGGTGCAAACATGCAAATAAGATATAATGCAAGCATGCTCCTAATGCAATGCAACATGCTCATGCAAAGGTGGATTTAAACCACAAAGGGGTAGACCTCAGCCCACCTCCCAAAACAGTAGCTAAAAGTGCCAAAAACATGCAAAACAAATGTGCAAACCAAAAGCCTAAAGCTAAGGTATGGAAGGCAACCTTCAAGGACTCTTACAAGAGAACAAGCATGGATATCAAACCCACAAAATCAGAGACATGGCATGATAGAGTAAGCCCCAAAACACACATAAATGACATCCCCAAGGACTCAAGCAAAGAGGCATGCACCAAAACCAAATCATGGAGCATGAGACTACACCTCTTCAAGGCAATGAAAGGAGAACAATTCCAAGTATGAAAGCATAAAAACATGGACTGAAATGGCATGGCAAATGATTCCAAATCATTGAAATAGACCAACTAAGGCATGTTTATGACTCACATACTTAAGGCTTACAAGCCAAAATGCATAGCAACCACATCAAACATGTCAAATGTGACCAAATCAGTAACCAACAGTCCTCAAGCATGGCAAAATAATGCTAAAACCTTCATGGAGTTAATCTAGAACATGCAAAAATCATGGCCCAAGTGCATGGCATACTTCTAGGCCAAATAAGGGAATACAAAGCAAGTACAATATGCGTGTAAAGGGCCATGAATCCAACCAAAGACAGAGGCAATATATGACTCAACAACACCCAAAAACCTCTGAAATGAAGCCAAGAACAACTAATCATGCATGCTACCCTTATGAGCCAAAAACATGGACAAATGAGACACAAAGGGGAGAGGGGTGTCCCTCCCCTAAACAAGACCTCAAAACCTCTTCTTCACCACTGAAAATCCACTGGATTTCAGTGGTGAGAAGGCTAATACACAATAGTAACCAAGGCTCAACAAAGAAAGCACAAAAGGGACCAAACAAGGCCTAAGAGGGGGAGGTTGACCCCCAACACCAAAATGACCTTAATGAAACATCTTAAGCATGCAAAAATAAGACTTTCTTCAGTTATACACAAAGTCTAAAACAATAAGCAAGATAGGCAAAAGTCTAGTGCAAGATTGGGGAATCTAAAGTAAAACGGTTACCCTTGAAGAACCCTTGATGAACAGCAGGTGCAGCCTCCTTCTTTTGGTCAAAACCAGTCCAAAAACTCAAGAACAAACCCTCCAAGCCTCTCAAGGTCGAAGCAAGGTGTGATGGTGTGTGTCTTAGTGCAAAACTAAGGTCAAAACACACTTTTTAGGCCCCAAAACACACACAAAAGAGGAGAGAGAGAGAAATATAGAGAGAGAAGATGTATCTAACAGATATATATGTATAAGCTCTGGTTTTTTGTTCAACATCAACCCACCTCTAACAATGGAGGGGGAGAAGTTCTTATATAGGCAATGCAAAAGCTTGAAGCTTCTCAAAGAAGCTAAATAAGAAAGGGGCAAAGGGGGCAAGAAGGTCAAGGCTTCTTGAGGAAGCCATGACAAAGGGTCAAGCTTCCTCAAGAAGCTTGACCAAAGGGTTCAACCTTCTAGAAGGAAAAGGGGTGCAAAGGCTCAAAACAGCCACATCATGCACGGGGGAGAGTGCTGGTGCATTCCAGCTGGCACAGTTGGCATGCACCATGCCTGAAGGGTGCAAAAGGGGCATACCGGCCAGCAAAAGAGGTCACCGGCCAAATAAAGTGCCGATCGACCATATAAAGTGCCGACCGGCCATTGGTATCAAGAAACCATGGCCGGTAGCCTCAAAATATGGCCGGTGGCCTCAAGCTACGGCCGGTGGGTGTCAGGGGTAGCTAACAAGCTACTTTATACCCTCAGAAACAAAAACACAAGTGTTTGGTGCAAAACCGAACACAGAACAGTCGAGTTGAGAGGTCCTAAGGCAAGGCGCGTGGCCGAGACCTCCGGGAACTCAAAACGAAACACGAACATGAGTAATCACCGAGTGTTCCAGCGGTGACGTCCAAGTCTTGAGGACGGTCAAAAATGGGGTGTCTACAATGAGACAACGGAGATGGTTAGAACTGATAAAAGACTATGATTTGCAAATTTTCTACCATCCGGGGAAAGCTAACACCGTTGCCGATGCACTGAGTCGAAAATCGATTGGAAATTTAGCCTGTTTACTCACCGGACAGAAAGAATTCCTAGGTGACCTTGAAAAATTTGAAGTTGAGATTGTTTTGCGCGAACAAGGTGGAACCTTAGCTGCTATTTCTGCTCAACCGGCACTCATCGAAGAGATTAAAGAGAAACAGCAACAGAATGACTTTTTGAAAAAGATCATTGATGGTCCAAACCGAGGCCGGATTTCAAATTTGAGAACAATGTGTTGAAATTTCAGGGAAGGTTGTGTGTACCGAGTGATTCTGAACTGAAAAGAAGAATTCTGCAAGAGGGCCACAATTCAAAACTGTCTATCCATCCAGGAAATACGAAAATGTACCAAGACTTGAAATTGAATTTCTGGTGGCCGGGAATGAAGAAAGAAATTGCTGATTTTGTATCGAAATGTCTTCATTGTCAACAAGTCAAAGCCGAACATCAACGACCCGCAGGCTTACTGCAACCCTTACCGATACCGGAGTGGAAATGGGAACATATCACTATGGATTTCATTATTGGTTTACCTCGCTCCAGTAAAAGTATGGACTCAATTTGGGTTATTGTTGATAGATTGACTAAATCTGCTCACTTCTTACCTGTCAAAACAATCTATAATGCGGACAAATTGGCTATAATTTATATTGATGAGATTGTTAGATTGCACAGAGTGCCTACGTCCATTGTTTCTGACAGGGACTCAAAGTTTACATCGAGATTTTGGCAAAGCCTACAGACAGCATTGGGTACTGAACTGAGACTGAGTAGTTCATACCATCCTCAGACAGATGGCCAGTCAGAAAGAACCATCCAGACTCTAGAGGATTTCCTGAGAATATGTGTCCTTGATTTTTAGGGAAATTGGGAAAACCACTTACCGTTGGCTGAATTTGCCTACAATAACAGCTTTCACTCGAGTATTGGAATAGCGCCTTTTGAGGCTTTATACGGCAGGAAATGTTGATCTCCTATCTGCTGGGCAGAAGTAGGAGATGGACCTTTGCTTGGGCCCGAGATTGTACATGAAACTACTGAAAAAGTGAAACTGATTCAACAGAGATTGAAAACCGCACAAAGCTAACAAAAAAGTTATGCGGATATCCGAAGGTGAGACAGAGAGTACGAAGTAGGTGATCATGTTTTTGTTAAAGTGACACCGATGAAAGGGCAGACTCGTTTTGGAGTCAAGGGCAAGCTAGCGCCGAGATATGTCGAACCGTATGAGATTATTAAGAAAATCAATCCGGTGGCGTATCAAGTAGCGCTTCCTCCTGAAATGGAGCATATGCATAACGTGTTCCATATTTCAATGTTGAGGGATTACCTCCGGGATCCCTTCCATGTGATTGAGCCTATCCGTGTAGTGCTAAGTGATGACTACACTTATGAAGAACGGCCTATTCAGATTGTAAACAGATGGATCAAGAAGTTGAGGAACAAAGAGATTCCATTAGTGAAAGTTGATTGGCAAAACCATGGTGGCGTATATGCCACTTGGGAAAGGGAAGACGATATGATCAAGAGATATCCTGAACTGTTCCCTTTGGATCCGGTACTCTTCCCAAAATGAAGGTAAATCGAGTTTGGAGGACCAAACTCTTTGTAAGGAGGGGAGACTGTGACAACCCTCACTACTGTTTACTAATAATACCACTGATTACTGCTAAACTGTGACTGAACATGATTAAGTAACTGATTTGACTGACATTCTGAACTGATTGATTAAGTGTATTAGTTTAAACGCATTTCTATCTGTTTGACTGTTAACTGATCTGATCATGTTTTAAGTTTGAACTGTAAATTGAAGGCCTTGTCGGCGGCCGAATCTGAAATCAATTAGTGTTTTGTGTTAATTAGAATTAATGTGATTTTATGGTAAATTTAATTGGAATTTGATTTGGTATGATTAAATTGGATTAAATAATGTTGAATTACATTAAATGAGTTTATTACTCTTTTGCCACTTAGTGGATTATTCTAGGACCATTTAGTTGACTCATATATGTTAGCATTAGCACCTCTTCAGCCATTATTCAAGACCCAAAACACAGAGAGAGAGAGAGAGAGAGAGAGAGAGAGAGAGAGAGAGCGTGTGTGTGTGTGTGTGTGTGTGTGTGTGTGTGTGTGTGTGTCTTGGGAGAGAATTGATTCATCTTGAAATCTTGGCTTGAAATTTAGAGGAATTGAAGAATAGATTGCAAATTGAGCTTGTATACCTTGAATTCAAGACCTAAGGTAGGATATTTACCTCCTTGTTTGTGAATTTAAGTTAGTTCTTGCATGATTCATGGAAGATTAGAGTTTTAAAGTCAAGAATTGGTTTAAATGTTGAATTGAGTAGTAATTCATGCATGTTGCATGTACATCATGTTCTTGAAGTTTATTTGAAATTGTGTTTAATTAAACTACCTTTGGGCTTTGATTTTGCAAATTGATCTTTGAAACATGTCATATTATGAGTTTTAAAGTGTTTTCCAGAAAAATTAGCCCAAAAGGATCGAATTTGATGCTTTAAATATTGAGTTTCATGCTTGGAGACAAATCTGGAAATTCCAGATTTTGGATCCACGCTCGAGCGGGGAACTCCACGCATGCAGTCCGTTCTAGCGGGGAAAGTAACGCTTGAGCGCGAAATGCGTGCATCCAGTACTTTGTATATGTTTACAGTCCGCTCGAGCGAGGGGATGTACGCTCGAGTGAGGACTTGTGTCTCACGCTCGAGCGGGGATCGAGCGCCCGTCGAGCGTGAATTTCATGCATCCAATACTTTTGTAGTCCACTTGAGCGAGGAAAGTCACGCTCGAGCGTAGCTCTTTTGTCTGCATGTCCGCTCGAGCAAAGAAATCCACGCTCGAGCGGGACCCCTGTTTCAGCAAAAATTTGAAAAGTGTTTTAAAGTGCATCTTTGCATCCTCATTCCATCCTAGGCATTCCTAGGCCTAGTTTAAGGCATCTTAACGAGGATAATGCTATTGAACCACACCGAGTCAAGATAGGAACTAAGTCATTGTCTCCCAAACGTACAACTTAGTGTGTGTTCATCCTGTAACTGTGTAGGGTTGGCATCCGAGGAAGCTCACTAGCCTATCTGTAGCCCAGAACTCTGTGAGTAACAATGTTGTAAAGATATATTCAATCATGAATATTTTCTGAATGATCAACTGTACTGCTTTCTGAAATGATATTTCTAACTAAATGAATGTTTGTCCTATTTGCGAAATGTATTCGTGGCATCCATAGCATTTTACTGTTACTGTACTGTTACTGCTACTGTTATAAAGATCTCTGTCGGTTCCCACATTTGGAACCACTACTGCTTACTGATATGATGGCCATCAACTGACTGTCCGGTCTGTTAAGACCCACTGTACTGTTTTCTATGGGATGTACCACATGTGACTGCTATGACTGAATGACTGATATACTGTTATAACTGACGGTTTTAAATACTGAAAGGACATTCATTCTTAACCTCTTTACGCATATGTTATTCAGTGGGCTTTAGCTCACTGTTTATATATATATGTAGGTGTCCAGGCACCGGATCGGAGCTAAGAGCGTTGGGTTAAACTTCCTTTTTGGTCAAGCTAACCAACGTGCCTCACTGCGAGGTTCCCAGTGTGTTCAAGCTTAGGCTTTTAAGGTGTCTCAGTTCATCCTTCTGTCTCTGTTTGTAATACTGTATAGACTGGCACTGTACTGTTATGGTAGGGATTTGGTCCCTAACCTGAATGTCTGTATAAGTTGTATGTATATACTGTTCTGGTTATGATGTGTACATGTTATGAAAAGTCTTTTTGCATACAAACTGTCACAGCTCATTGGACATCTTTTATTACTATTTTGGCTTCCGCCAGCCCCTGCACTCTGTATTACTGTTATTACTGTTAAGCAGGCGTTCGGTAATCACGGATTATTGGCCGGTTACGGTGCTAAACCCATAGGGGCGGGTTTGGGTCGTGACATTAGCCTAATTGGTGAGCCAATTGGCATGCATGCTTATATATGCCTTTGGTGCCTTGGTTTCATCATTATGGCCACTGATTTGGGCATGACTGAGGTCTACCCCTTTTGGTTTAAGTCCATTTAGCATGTTCACTTGCATGTTGCTTGCATGCTTATCTTACTTCGCATTGTGTATGCTATGTAGTCCTTTGCATTATGCTTGCCAAGTTATTCCTTGCATTGAGTATGCATCTTCCTAACATTGCTAAGTTGCCCTTGTAGCATTGTATTGTGCATGCATGCATTAGCATTGTTCGCATGTCATTAGCTTTGTTAAGTTGATCATGTCACATTGCATTGAGTATGCTAAGTAGTTGTTTGCATTGAGCATGCCATGTTTTGTGTTGCATTGTGTTTGGAATAGGTGTTAGTCCAAACACGGGAAAAGATGAACGTTTCATACTTAAAGTGATGAAACGTGCCTCAATCCCGGTCGCCGACGCTCTTGATCATACATGATAGAGTTTTAGGCCTTATGTGTTTACTTGTGCATTCATTTTATATTGAATTGTGTAACTTCGCCTCTCGGCCATCATGCATTGAAATGCGCGATTGGTGGCCCGAGGGTCGAGAACCGCACTCCCTTGAGTTCATGACATGATAGGGAGGGTGGTTGTGCACACATACCTTGCAAATACATTGCCATGCCCTTTCTTGCTCTCTGTTGCAGCAAATTGGAATTCAGTAGCAACAACTGGTCGGCCAGCCAGAAAAACTAGCTGGCCGACCACTTTTCCTGGCTTTCAACAAAGATAGGTGGTCGGCCATGGCTGCAGACACCAACAACTGGTCGGCCACCCTCTTACAGGTTCCCAAGATGTGTTAGAAGCTATCTGGAGCTTGGTGCAAGGTTTTGAGGACAATTGAAAACAGAGGCAAATCGGGGCATCGCATTGGATTTCCGAATGAGGTGACCGGGCATGCATCCAGTATTCTCCCTCTGAGAACCTCCTGTTTTATTGCTTTCCTTAGCTGCCATGCTTAGATAGCTAGCTTATGCTTTGGTTTGTACCTTTAATAGTTAATGCATTTAGCTATTTCAATTTATTTTGTAATAGTTAGTTAACTAGGATTAGTTAATTAATTTGTGTTGTAATAATTAGTTTAATTAGCTTAGATTAGCTAGTTAGCTTCTTATTCGGTCTCTCCCTTGAGAGGGCCAATTGTCGTAATAAGCGTGCGTGTGTGTGATGCATGTCTTCCAACCTCCATTTCTTTCTCCCTTTTACTTAACCGCTTACGATGGTTAGTTTTAGGGCATATTTCAAATTAGCATACCTTATGCTTGCATGCGTGCATCCATTCATCTGTTTTGCATGCACCGGGCTCGGCGCATCATACTAACCGCATTGTATTTCAATACATTTACTTGAATACGTGTTCAAAGGCATGTTACCAAGTTGCATTTCACATATCTTAGAATAGCCGAACCTATCTGAGTTGCATTTTTGCATGTGCTGCATTAGCCATCTTAACATGAACTAGGATCATGCATGATTTCTAACTAGTTCTTTGTTTTGGCTCGGAGTACACTGTGAGTGTTTACGCTTTAGCATACTGCATGTGTGTTATTGAGTGCCATGAAAGCATGCTTGCCATGAGGCTAACTGCTTATTTGATATAACTGCCTGAATGTCTGTGGGTGAAGGTTGGATTGCTTGAATTGGAACAATTCATCAAGCCCCTGTTTTAGCCTACTTGCGAGTAGCAAACTTCAAACCATTTTCAAACAAACGGATATGCAATGTTTTGTTCCAACTTAGGCGATCTAGTCTATACTTGTATGCTGTGTGCATCACATAGTAATTCTAGGTTTAATAACCGGAATAAGAACACATGTGTTTTCAAAAACGAAATATCATGCTTAGTACAGGCTGATCTTTGATCGGGCGAGCGGGGGTGCTCATTGCATGAGTTTCCCCTCTCGTACCCAAGTTCCCGAGCCGAGGCAACTTTGGTGATGACGAACACGTGGCCTTAGGCACGAGTCAGGGTTTCCTAAATCCCCCCAAAATAAAATATTTAGGTGGCGACTCTGTATCTGACAAAGCAGTCCATGTTTGGCACTTCTTTATAAAAAATCAGTTTTCCAAAACGATTTGCCGGATTTGGACTCTTTGGTGATTTATCAATCTTACATTGCACTTTGTAAGATCAGATTAAGAACCGTGACATTGAGTCCGAACTGTAGTAGCTCAGAACAAAACGAGATTCCGCGCCCTCGCAGCGCGGATATTGGAGAGTTCCCGGGTTCGAAGCTTCAGCCCAGCCATTGGTCTAGGGGTATGCTGGCGTAGAGTTATAAAATTCTATCATGTATTTTTTGCAAAAGCCCCTAAAGATTTTTCCATCAAACTGAGTGTTGTTGTCAGACATTAAAGCCTTGGGTATTCCGATCCGAGTTATAATGTTCTGCCAGAAAAACTTTTTTACGTCTTTCTCTTTAATGGAGGCGAGTGCCTCTGCTTCTACCCACTTGGTGAAGTAGTCCATTGCCGCAATAAAGAACTTTTGGTTGCCCGACACGGTTGGGAATGGTCCCACAATGTCTAAGCCCCACATTGCAAAAGGCCAAGGGCTGGTCAAGGGTAGGAGCTCTCTTACTGGCTGATAGATTTGATGTGTGAACTTCTGACATTTCTCGCATTTTTTGATGTACTTCGCAACGTCTGCTTGCATATACGGCCACCAATACCCTTGTGAAATGGCTCGGTAGGCCAGCGATCTTCCCTCTTGGTGGCTTCTGCAAATGCCTTCGTGTATTTCAAACAAAAATGCCTCAACCTTGCTAGGATGGACACACTTCAAGTATGGTCCTGTGAAGGATTTTTTTTGTACAATGCTAGTGATGTGGAGAGCCAAAATCGTTGTGACTTTGCTCAAATTTTTTTGGCCTCCTTCTTGTCCTCTAGCAGGATGCCATCTTTTAAGAACACCACTATGGGGTCTATCTAGGAGGGACCTAACTCAGCGCAGCATACTTTGGTTGCTTTAGGTTCTTCAATACGCCTTGGCAGGAAATCCATTAGCAATGGGTGTGGGATAGACGTGTCTGCCATCGACGCAAAACCGACCAGCTCATCTGCCTTGCTATTTTCTTCTCGACCGATTTGCTCTATCCTTACCACATCAAACTTCACGATCTCCTTTCTAACCAACTCTTGATACTTGGCCATTCTATCGTCCTTTTCTTCATAGTCGCTCGAAATTTGGTTGACTATTAATTGGGAATCACTGTATACCATCAGCTCGGTGGCTTCCATGTGGAATGCTGACTTCAAACCAGCTAACAGTGCTTCGTACTCAGCCTCATTGTTGGATACTGGAAATCCAAGGTTGATTGCTTGTTCAATGGTCAAGCCATCAGGTGAGATGAGAACTATCCCTAGTCCAGCACCGTGCCTATTGGACGCTCCATCCACGAAGAGCTTCCACATCTCCACTACAAACAACTTCCAGCAGGTGGAGGGATTTGATGACGCCTTAGGATCTGGGATGTTAATAGTGCATTCTCCATATTTTTTGTCTGTTGTAACGAATGGTTCCTCACTGCTTGACTGTCTTAGCACTCCGTTCTCAGGCGTATCTTCATGAACCGCTGTAGGACTAGTCAGTTCGCTGCTCACTTACTCGCCTTGTTGCGGGGATGGCTTTATTTCTATAGCCTTTTCCCCACTTTGTTCGATTAACTCGGATAAGTCTACTAGGCATGCATAATGACTACTTGGCGCAAACTCTACCATGAAGTCTGCCAATGCTTAGGTTTTTATCGCGGTTCGTGGCCGGAACTTGATGTTGAACTGTCCTAGCTCCATAGCCCACTTTAGTATTTGCCCTGAAAAGTGCGCCCTTTCAAACAAGGCTTTTAAGGGAAAGGCCGTCAAGACGATCATGGTGTGGGCATGGAAGTAGTGCGATAATTTTCTTGAAGCCATCATCAAAGCTAAGGCCAACTTTTCCAATGGCAGGTACCTTATTTTGACACCCAGCAATGTCTTGCTAAAATAAAAGATAGGTAGGTGTTGTATTTCCTCAGCTCGTACCAACACTGCGCTGACTGCATGCTGGGAAATTGCTAAGTATAAAAAGAGTTCTTCTCCTAGTACTGGGGGTAACAACGGTAGAGAGGTCATGTACTCTTTTAATCTTTCGCACTTGTCATCTCACTCAAACTTGGCCTTTAGTGCCTGGAAGAACGGTCAACACCTATTTGATGACCGACTTATGAATTGGTTTAGTGCTAGTGCTAGGCCAGTGAGATGCTGTGCCTCCTTGACTGTGTTGGGCCTCTCGAGATCATGAATGGCTATCGGCTTCTATACCTCTGTTGGTTACAAGAAAGCCAAGGAATTTTCCTGACCCCACGTCAAACGCGCACTTGGATGCATTCAGTCTCAGCTTGTGGGTCTTCAAAATTTGAAACATCTCGGTGAGATCCTTGAGATGGTCTCCTTCATTCTTAGTTTTGACCACCATGTCATCTATGTAAGCCTCCATTGTTCTGCCTAACAATGGCTCGAACATTTTGGTGATCATTCGTTAGAATGTCGCCCTTGCATTTTTCAAGCCAAAGGGCATGACCTTGTAGCAATACAATCCTTTTGGTGTTGTAAATGATGTGACCTCCTGGTCTGGTTCATGTATAGCAATCTAATGATAACTGTGATACACATCGAGAAAGCTAAGTCAGTTGTGACCTGCAGTTAAGTCCACCAGTTAGTCTATTCGTGGTAGAGAAAAACTGTCTTTTGGGCATGCTTTGTTGACTGTCTTGTAGTCCACGCAAACATGCCACTTGTCGTTCTTTTTTAGCACCACTACGGTGTTGGAGATCCACCTGGGATAATGAACCTCCCTGATTGCCCCTTCTTCTAGTAGATTTCCCACTTCCTCAACCACTACCTCGGCGTGGTGAAGTGCCGATCGGCGAGTTCACTGTATAATTGGTCTAGCGGTTGGGTGGACATTGAGTTGATGGAAAATGAAGTTTGGGTCAATGCCAGACATATCTATGGCGTCCAGGTAAACACCTCGATGTTAGAGATCAAAAATTCCATTATCCCTATTCTCTCGGTGTTGGACAAAGATGAGCCAAGCAGAAAGAACTTTTTTGGGATCTTCTCGTCTATTCTGACCTCCACCAGATCTTCTACTGCCTTTTGTTCGGCTGTCTTGCCAACGTCTGTGAACAACTCGTTACTTTCTAGCTCCTCCACCATTTGTACGAACCCTTTGGCAGCTCGACTGTCATTCACTGTCACAAAGCATTGCTTGGACATGATTTGGTCTCCTAAGACTTCTTCAATCATTCCGACTTCGTTGGGGAACCGTAACACCTGGTGGTAAGTTGATGCTACCGCTCACATGGCTTGTAACCATACTTTTCCCAAGATTATGTTGTAAGTGGATGGGACTTTCAATACCCAAAATTCCACTTGCTTTGTCATTGTTCCTGCTTTGACTGGCAGAATTATCTTGCCAACGGGCCATTCTAGCATTAAGTTGAAGCCGACTAAGGGAGATATCGCAGGTGCTAAATCTCTGTTCTCCAATTTGAGTTGCTTGAAGGTCTCATAGTACATTATCTCGCATGAGCTCCCTTGGTCAATTAGGATCCGCTTGATGTCAAAATTCTTGACGCATAGAGTAACCACTAGTGCATCGTTGTGAGGGCTTTGTAGCCTTGATAAGTCTTTGTCAGAGAAGGTGATGACGTTTGTTGCCTCCGTTTTTTTCTTTTGCATAGGAGGTTATGCACTCAGTACCTCTCTCATATGCTCAGCCTTCTTGATCATGCCTCTGAGTTCACATACTCGTTCAGGCTCGACGATCCCATGTATCACATTGCTTATGCCTTGGGGCGGACCGTCTGCTGGCATCCCATCTAACATGTTGCGATCCTGGGGTGCTGGCTGCACTTCCTCTTCAATGTATTGGTCCAGGTGGCCTGCGGCCACTAACTCCTCTAGATGTTGCCTTAATGGCGTACAGTTTTTAGTTCGGTGTCCCTTTTCATCATAGAAGGTGCAACGGTACCTATCATCGTAGCCCCTCTGTGCTTCTCCCAACTTGGCTGGCCACCGAACGAAGGATTCATCGAGTATCTCTCTAAGAATCCGGTAGATAGGTTTATTGAACACCGTGGTGATGGCGGTGCAGACTCTCAACTTCCTTGCTTGGGAGTCCTCACCGTTGGCTCGTTTGCCCCGACCATTTTTGTTTGGTCGTTCTTCCTAACCGACCATGTTAATTTTTGCTGCAGGTTTTTTGTCTGACATCGCTGTTGTGCCAAATTTTTCTTTGGCGCAAGTGCTATCTTCTTCTACCCGGATGTTCTGATGTACTCTCTCCATTAGGGCCTCCACTGTGAGGGGTGGCGTCATTGTCATTGAATCCCTAAATTTATTGCCTGCCAGCAAACCTCGTTTGTACTGTGTGATAGCTAGGTTTGTGGGACAATCTCCAATCTGATTAAAAGTCTCCCAATACCGTTTGTTGTAAGACTTCAATGTTTCCTTCTCGCCCATGTCTATGGAGAACAGTTGGTCAATCTCCACTGGCGTTTTGATGCTTTTTCTAAACCTGGTAACAAATGCCTTCACAAGTTGCGCCCACGAAGCTATGTTGCCTTCTGGCAACCTCTCAAACCATGTCAAACCCAAGTCGCCTAGGCTAGAAGGAAACAGGATACACATTAGAGCCTCATTTCGTCGACACATGGCCATAACCTGGCGAAAGTGCATGTAGGGGTCTGACTTCCCCTCATAAGTTATGAACTTAGGCTGGTGGAAGCCTAAGGATAATGGTGCGTTCTCTATCGCTGGAACAAATAGTGAGCTCTACAACCTTGCTAACGCTTTGTCTGCTGGTTCGTAGGCAAGGCATGGTACTGGCATTCCAACCTCGACACTCCCATGTGTCCCAGGAGCCAACCGTTGTAGAGTAAAGACCCTTCGGAGGTCGCGAGCCTGAGTGTCTTCTCTCCTTCGAGCCCTTTCTTCTAGCACTGTCCGCAGGTCTGCTGACCTAGGCAACTTTATGTGCCTAGATGTCGTTTGGTGCATATATAAGGGCCGATAACTGCTTCCCTCCGTACAAGACCTTCAGTCCTCGTTCTCTCAAACCTGGAGTAACGAGTCCTAGAGGTTCTTAACTGCGTGTTGCCTGTCTTGAGGCTTCTGCTTTCAATCTGAGACGGTGTGACTTGCTTGTCACGATCTCCTAAGTGGCGAGAGTGCATTCTGTCTTTGCCCACCTCTTCTTCTGCCACCCCTTTGCCTTTTATCTGGCGCTTCATAATCTCCATGTCAGCCGCCATTCTCCTTATCACTTCGCCTTACGCCCTTACGCGATCTTCCAGAAGCTGAGGATCCATCCTCCGCCTCTGTCTATCAAGGCTTTAAGAGCGGCATGGACTTGAGCCTCGTCTTTCTCACATGTCTCTCCGTGGGTTCCATCGCTGGGGGTCTAATTCTGCTATGGGCGGGACAAAAGGCAAAACTTCGCACCTCCAGCCCCCTTCTGGGGTTTGCCCATTGATAGCAGAATGTGGCAAGTCTTCATTATGCACCATTAACATTAATTGAGAGAAAACTCAATCAAAAGGTTTGTTCTTTATATCTTTCCCACAGGCAGCACCAACTGTACGAGAACAAAATAATCTTCTCATATAATCCTGTTGATCAAGTTTGCACTCCTTCAAACGTCATCGCTTTACTACCTGGAAACACAAACGTAAGCTAGCCAGCAGGTGTGTGCCGGAAACCTCTCCGATGCTTAAGTCAGCAAAATAGACAATAGATACAAAAGCTCTGTGTATTTGAGAGTAAGAATTGTGATACCTGTACATAGGTCTTGCTATGAGCTTTTATAGATTCTGCCTGGCACAATCCTAGTAGGACTCTAATTCTCCTTAGCAAAGTCCTCCTAGAAATCACACTCCTAAGGATAATGCCTATCCTGATAACACCCTACTCACTGCCAACCAAGTGAGATGGTTGCAACTCTTATCTCAGCTGGTACCACACTCAACCGAGCTTACACGGCTCGATGCTACTTCAGGCAGCACCGTGGTAGTCCTAACTGTGAGATGGTGCCCTGTAGAGCTACCCTTAGCTCAGTCACCCTTCTTACTAACACCTCGGTCCTCTCCGAGGTTTAGCCTGGGGTAGTTAGGTCAGGCCTCTGGCAGTCTATCTCTGATCGACTTGATGCCTAGATGATCTAGGACCGTGCTATCCAAACACTTACTTTGGCCCGTAGTTCGGCCCAATGTCTAGGATATTAACTTAGCTCGACCCACACTATTCACATAAATTACCCTCTCAGATGCATAGGTGCGTAACGTATATTGAGATGTAGGGTTGGGTTATGACTTGCATGCGGGGTTATGTTTTCTGAACAAATGTTTAAGTGAGATTCTTTTATGTCAATGTGGAAGGTTTATTAAAACAACAAAATGAGGTTTTGAATGTTTTTGGAAGTAAAACGAAAATTTGGAAGAGAATGATTGATTTTATACTGTGTTGTGTCAAGAGGATATTTTTGAGAAAAACATATTTATGGGAATATACTCTTGGATATTAACTGTCATACTACCTATATGGTATATCATTGTGCATGCATGATCATTTTTATCTATATGTTGTGATTGGTTAGGATCTTTGGGATCTCTACTAGCTTAATGCGCATCCCACGTGTTGACAAACTTTTCAGGTACAAGGCTAGAGGATTGTTCATGACTTGAAGCTTTTATTTATTGGCCACATGGCCCTTTACTTGTTGGCCGAGTGCCATATATTGTGTAAGGATAAATCTTTTTTATTTCTATTTATTGTTATTCAATGTAAGCCCAAGGGCATCCTACCATGTCTTATTAATATATCGTCATCATTGTCATGAGGGAATGTTATTATTTATTCTTTGTTTATGTTCTCAAATGGATGGAATGATTTAAAATGGTATTATTATAAAGGATTTGGTAATGAACTCAAGTAAAAAAAGTCAGGACGTTATAGTATTACTCAATTACTAGTTTTTAAATCGTGCTATGCATGGGTTGTGTTTGAATTATAAAAGTTCTTCCAAGTTTACAAAATAAACAAAAAAAAAAAAAATGAATCATAAAAAAATGTGGAAAAATAAAATCTATAAAAAATAGTTTAAATTACAATTTATATTCTCAGTTAAAAAGAAAAACAAAAATTGATAAAGAATTGTACAAAACCTAGACAAATAATTTAAAATATATAGTACCTAATAACATATCCCAAAAAAAAAAATCAAATTGTTTTAAATAAAGGGGAAAACACCAATGAATCCCAAGTTTAGATAGTTTGAACCATATACTCCTGCAATTTATTTTGTAGACTGAAAGGTCCTAAGTCAATATTATTTACACTTAAGCCCACGAATGTAATGCGTGGGTTGGTTGTTTGAAGGGGTAAATTGGGTGTTTAGGTGATGTTGTAGTTACCAAAACACCCAAAAGCATACTATAGCATTTTTTTCCTTTTCTCTTCATTGCGAATAAAACGGAAGCTCAAAAACTTCAACGTTTTCTTGTAGATGTTACAGTGTTAATCCTCATTTTGTGTGAGTTGGAAGCTGGATTTGGCAACATTGCATCTAACAAATTTCCCAAATAACATTACAGAACCCCTTCAAAACTCTAGAAAATCTAAAAACCCCTTCTAGCAAATTTATAGAGGTAGCGGCGTGAGCACTAGGGCATCTAGGAGTGCGATTAACATTGTCGACGTAACATCGGTGATTTCACATCAATCCATCAGCAACAGCGTTGATCATGTATTGGTTCAATGACAACAGTTATGGGTGTCTTCGATGTTACTTTGGTTGTTTGTGGAATAATACGACATCAAGATCGATGCTCGAAATGAGATGTTTAAATAGTGCATAATGTGGGGTTTTAGGTGATGTTGTTAAGATCGCGGTTTTGGAGGTTACCAGTGACACCAAATGTGATGTTGTGCATGTACGTAATGTGACAGACGCATGGTGTTTTAGTTAATGTTTGTATGATTGGTTGGGTCCCGTGTAATGTTATTATTTTCGCGGGTGTGGGGGTTGTCAGTAGGGCTGAGCAAGGAATCCGTGAAATCCGTAATCTGATCCAGTCCAGTCCAATCCGATAGGTTTTGGATTGGTTTTTTGAATCCGTGGTTCGGTTTCGGATTGAAGAATTAAAAATCCGTAGTCCACGGATTGGTTCCGGATTGAACTCCACGGTTCCGGATTGGAACCGATCCGAACCGTATACAAATAGTCTATATTTTTATTATACATCATCTCTCATAGTATCTTCTCTTATTCCATATAAAACCTAAACTCAAACCTAAACCCGCATAATATCTTTTTTTATTCCATATAAAACCTAAACTTAAACCTAAACTCGCATAATATCTTCTTTTATTATTTTTGTTTGTTAGTTTTTAGTTTTAATTTGTAATGGTCTAAATACTTATGGTGAAACCAGTTTTCTTATAGTTGTTTAAATTCTAGAACAGTATGTCGCTATTATAGAAAGACATGTTGCTATTGTAGAACTAATATAGCGCTATATTTATGTTTTTATGAAATTAAAGTGTTATATATAATTTTTTTTTGCTATTTAATTATGTGAATCCGTGGTCCTAAACCGATCCAATCCGTGTATAAATGGATTGGTTCCAATTTTTCAGGAACCGTAAATAATGGATTGGTCCTAGTTTTATCCTAATCCGGTCCAATCCGGACCATGCTCGCCCCTAGTTGTCAATGATTGCAAATGTGATATTGTGCATATATATAATGTAATCGACGCATTATTTTTATTTAATGTTGTTATGATTGTTTGGATCTCTTGCAATATTAGTATTGTTGGGGTTAGTGGGAGGATAACATCAATAATGTAACACCAAGTTGGTAACATCAACAATCCCCCCAAATCACTTCACGAAATCTTTGAAAAAATAGAAATGTTAAATCATACCTTACCCACTTACACCCAAATCCAAAAAAACATCAAAACCAAATCTCAAACAAGGACAAACAAGTAAACTCTAATATTACTAAATCAAATCAATAATACATACTACAAATAAAAAGGATTAATTGGTTTATAAAAAAACATGTACAACTAAATAGACTAACATTTCCCCAAATGAAATTTATGAGTAATTTTTCCTAAAATGTATCTATATATTATTATAGTTGTAAAACATTGTCATCTTTTTAAGGCTCAAAATTACAATTCTTTTTTCTTATTTTTTTGATTTTGTTTAATTTTTATTAAAATATGTCACAATATGATTGGTCTATAAACTAATTTTGTATTCTTAAAATAAAATTTTAAATTTGAATTGTTTTTTAAATTATGTTTTTTATAATTGGAATGAGATCAATATTCATTTTTTAAATTATGCTACCTTTATTAAATTATAAAATAAAATTTTAAATCTAAATTCTTCTTTAAATTATATTATTATAATTAGAATGGGATCAATATTCACGTGTGTCATAATATTATTGGTCTAAATATAATATGTTATTAAATACACATGTTCAAATTATTAATTGCTGTTAAAAGTTTACATTTTTTTTTTCTTTGGTTTTAAAGTTTATAATAAAGAAAATTATATCCTTCTAAACTATAAGGACTTTAACAATATTTTTTTAATAAAAATATATTTTTTTAAAAAAAAAAGACAAAAATATTAAGAAAGCAAATGACTATTTTAGCCTTTTCGAAACATGGTAGATTCTGTTAAATTTCTCTCTCTTTTTTTTAATCTCAATTGTTAATTAAACAAATTAAAATAAAAAATAAAAATATTTTTGACTTAAATAGTTAAAAAGTGATTTTCGTTAAAATCAAATAGAAATAAACGTTATTTTTCTATTAAAAAGTGATAGTTTAAACTTTTTTATAATAAAAAAATAGAGATTATATGTGATAATTTAATATTCATTTAGACTTTTTTAGCATGCCAAACAAGGTGGATCTTATTAAAAGAAAAAAATTTAAAATCTCAATTGTGAATTAAACAAATTAAAATAAAAAATTATTATATTTTTAGCTTAAATTGCTAAAAAGTGACTTCTGCTAAAATAAAGTAGAAAGAAACGTTATTTTTCTATTAAAAGTAATGGTTCGTGAAACTTTTTTTAATTTAAAAAAATCAGGGTTATAGGTGATAATTTATTGATCATCTAGAATTATATTCAGATCAAATGAAAATATCATTCTAACTTTTCTTCTTATCTTTTTTTTTTTTATTTAGATACGTTTATTTTGTAATAAATTTATTTTTATTCTATTTAAATATTTTATTATAATTTTTAAATTAAATATAATTTTTTAAAAAATTATATTTAAATTATTTTATATCATTATAAAATATAATTTTTTTAATATCAACTTATTCGATAACATTACAATTACATATGCTATCTCTTCAAAATAGGATGCTGGATCTGTCTACTGTTCCCCGATAACTTTTTTTTTTTTTTAACATGAAAAAAAAGGGAATCTGAGGTGTCATCACGCCCCCTGTAAGCCCTAACCCCGGGGTAACCGGTTGCCAGCTAGGAATTAACCCCCACCATGTGGGGGACCCACCACCAGGGCACTGTGTGGAGCTCACCTACGCGCCGCAGGCCGCCGAGGGTTCGAACTGGAGTACAGAGGGGGGGTCCCCAAGGGTACACTTCCTCACTCCACCCAGGATTCGACCCTGGGTCAACCCGAAACGACCAGGTGCTTTCTCCACCAGGCCACCACCCCTGGTGGTCTGTTCTCCGATAACTTGACCAACTCACCAACTCATCAGATGGCAGTCAATGCTCTTATCAAATTTTGAAAAATTATAAAATCCCCGTTCAAAGACATTAAAGCATGAGAAAAGCAAAGGAAAATTCCATACTCACACCAAAGTTGAAAAAGGAAACAAAAGTAATAAAGGGAAAAGAAAAAGAATAAAAATAAAAGTAAACACTTCTTGTTATTGTTATATATTATTTATTAATAACAATAATAATATCTATGTTTTTATTTTGTTTCCTTTTTTTGATTTCAACATTGAAATCTAAAAGAATCTCTACACTTTCATTTAAAGGGAATTTAATAGTTTGGTTCCAACATAGAAATCTTAAGCAAATGAGTATGCTCTCGTCTATTATAAATAGATGAAGAACTTTCCATATTTATTCAAGTTTTCATTGGAGATCTTCTATTACAGATATCCATGAGATGGAATTTATAGTTGTTTAAATAAATAAAATATTAGTATTATTTTTTGAAATAAGGCATTGTATCCTAGAAATATAATTTTCAAGATATATTTTTGTATAATAGAGGAGAAATTACTATTTTAAAGAAAGCATCCTAAATATGTCTTGCCTTTTAGTGTTCTATTTTTCTTCTTTAACGAATCTTATTTCTTTTCATACACAACTTATTTATTTTTTCTACAACAGTTTAATGGAATAGATATTATCGAGTTATCACATGCCCTTCTTTAATAATTTAATATGTTGATTTTATTAGTCTATGTGTATTACGAGTAGGACGAAGGGAGGGTGATGTCACAGTACCTCGCTGTGACATTCTGATTAAGGTTTGTTTTAATTTTATTTTGATAATTTGAACCGATCATATTATAAGATCCGTCGAGTGTATTATTTATATAAAAAATGAGATTAATGAGATATGTATAACCCCATGATCGAATCATAATTTTTTTTTTAAAAAAAAAATTATCATAATTATGTTAACCATTTATTTTCTTAAAACATAAATATAGTCTTATGGATTATAGATGTTTAATCAATTTTTTTTTTTTTTTCATGAATGATTTACTCAATAAACTCTATAATGTGAATTGTTTGGATCATCAAAATAGATTTAAAAAACATCTCCACAAACTCACAACACCCTTCCCTATTCCATTAGGGGTAAGGATGGTGTGGTTTAATTCGATTTTGAAATAAATCAAAGATCAGATAACTATCGATGGTTTCATAAAATTTAAAATAAAAATAAATCATAATAGTTTTACAACCAAACAAAAAATAATGAATCATAAAAATTTTAGAATCAAACAAAACGGAATCAAAAATAGAAGATGAGGCTCGGTTGGGACACCACAGTTTTTATAAAGTCGTCCGTCACAATTGGGTCATAACTTACTCAACTATCAAACAATATATTATCATTTTACAAATGAAAATTGTTTAATTAAATAATTGGGTTTAGTTGGGCTAGATGGGATCGGGTGGTCCTTTGAGCCTGATGATGAGAACTAAGTGAAGGGATTTCTGAAAGGGCAGGTTTCTCTAATTCGAGATCAAATTAGAGCATCTTGTTAAGTTTGTGGGGATCTATCATGGATCTTGTTTCAATAATCTGAATCGTTCAATGTGTAAACTCGTTAAGTACTTTATTCTTGTAAAATATCACGTTGATCGGATAGCGATAGCTACTTAATCAGATCAAATTTCTGTCAATAGTAAATATAATTTTTAAAATAAATTGTTAACAAAAATCTGATCCGATCAAGTAACTATCAATATCCGATCAACGTGATTTTTTAAAGGGATAAAGTACTTGACAAGTTTTACATATTGAACAGTTTAAATTATCGAAATAAAACCCGTGGTGGATCTCACAGGCCAAACAGGATCGTCTAGTCCACGAGCTTGGCCCTTTCTGAAATATATTATTTAAATTTAGGGCAAATTACACAAATAGTCCCTATAGTTTGAGGCTTGTGTCACTTTGGTCCCTGACTTTTCAATTGTGATACATTTGACCCTGAATTTTGAATCGTGTTCCAAATAAGGACAATTGAATATATAATTAGATTTTTCAAAGGTAAAATTGTCAATTTGATAAAATATAAACTAATTTGACAAAAATAAATGTCAAACAAATATTTTTGAATTTTAAAAAATTATTTCTACCTACTAAAAATAAAATTATGTAAAATTGATAAATATTTTAGACATTTATTTATTTTTTTTACCAAATTAATTTTTATTATGTATTTGATGATGATCATGTAAACTTAATTTAAAAAAATTAATCATGTAATTTTTATTAATTTTACATAATTTTATCATTGGTGGATAAAAATAATTTTTAAAAAATTAAAAATATTTTTTTGACATTTATTTTTGTCAAATTAGTTTATATTTTATCAAATTGACGATTTTATCATTGAAAAATCTAATGATATTTTCAATTGTCCTTATTTTGAACAAAATTTAAAATTCAGGGTCAAATGTGTCACAATTGAAAAGTCAGGGACCAAAGTAACACAAGTCTCAAACTATAGGGACTATCAGTGTAATTAACCCTTAAATTTAAGTAGCTTAGAGAGATGATGTGGGATAAGTCTAATTGTATAAATGATAAATTTTGTAACAAAAAAAGTATAGACAATAAATTTGATATTTTCATCTTTTGACATTAGAATGAAATGGAATGAAACTTCATCACATCAAAACATTTATTCTCACATTAAATTTACTAAAATGATGATAAAAAATACATTATAAATGATCATTATATAAAAAAATTTAAAAATAATAATTTCAATCCATTAACATTTTCATGTGTTTATTAACTTTTTTATATTTTTACTTCAACTATATTTTTTATTTTAATTATTTATTCAAATATTATTAATTTTATAGAATGGCATATCAACGACAAAGATGAAGGAACATGATCCTAAGTATTAAATACATTTTGTCTAATACTTGAAAGCTAGCTACATATAGTTAGTAAATGTAAGTTGAGTCAAAATACTTTATCATATACGTGCATTAGAGTTGAAAAAAATAAATTATACTAAACATTTTGACTAGCAAGCATTATATGTCTAGTGAGTTAGAGATACTCTTATGCCTTATTTTAATAAATCAAACCAAGTCTAATTGTATTTATTTTTCTTTTTCTTTTTCTTTTTATTTTTATTTTTTTTCAAATGTAAGTGATATTTTCAACCCGTAATTTTATGTTTATTATCAGCTTGTTTGGTTCTAATTTTTAGAAAATAGTTTTCAAAAAATTTTACTTTTTTCTGTATTTTAATGTTTTAATGAATTTTTTTAATATTTTAAGCATTTTTTTAAAAATTTTTAGACACATCTAATATAAATATACATAAAAAGTATAATATTTATAAAAAAAAAATCTTTAAAAAATACACTAAATATCAAAAAATATAAAAAATATATATATATATTAAAATTCAATACATTTTTCATATTTTTGTGTATTTATTAATTTTTTAAAATATTTTTTTATAAATATTTTATTATTTAAATATATAATTTTAAAAAAATTAAATTTAGAAAACTAAAACTAAACGGATGATTTTTTTTTTTCAAATGTTGAATGATAATTAGTGTAAATTACGCAATTAATTTTATTTGGGACAACCACATGCAACCGGACTAAAGTCCCTCCAAACTCTCAACTACACCGATGACGTTCGCCGGTCGTTTTCATACACCCGCTGTGTACTAAACACGCAATCAACCCCATCCCCACCTATTTCCTGATCCAAGGCATTATTTAAATTCGTCCTTAACCAATCATAATTATTATATCTTTTATTATTTTTAATCATTTAATATAAAATTATATAAATTTTATTATTTTTATTAGTCACAACACAGTTAGAGTATGATGCCCATAAACACCATATAACTTCTTTACCCTCATCCTCCTTCCCCCCATCCATCTGCTCTAATATCTCTTTTCTTTCTAACTACTAGTAACAACACTGAATTCTTGAAACCAAACCAAGAATATTAACCAAACCAAGAATATTAAAAATAAAAATAAAAAAAATGAAAGAAGACCAACAGCAACAACCACAACCACCTCTCCACCACCACCGCCGCCGCGTCGCCGCTTTCACCCACAAGAACTTCACCAAACCCACCGCCTATCTCATCCTCCTCCTCCTCTCCTACGCCTTCGGTTATCTCTCCTCCCCATCCTCCACCTCCCACCACCACCACCATCAGCACCCCTCTCCTCTACCCCCAACAATTCCCCAATCCACACTCTCCGACACCACCGTCTCCGCCGCCGACAAAGACCACTACCGTTTCACAACTCAGTGCACCGACCCAGTCCCTTCCAAACTCGTCCGCCAAACGATTCTCGACCGAGTCTTCAACGGAACGTCGCCGTACGACAACTTCCCCCCGGCGCACGCTAGCACTCTCCTCCGCCGGAAGAGAATCAAAGGGTGGGGCTCATACGGCGCCGTATTCGAGAACCTAATCCGCAAAGTAAAACCCAAGACCATAATCGAGGTTGGCACGTTCTTGGGCGCCTCGGCGATTCACATGGCCGAGTTGGCGAGTGGACTCGGCCTGAAGACTCAAATCGTCTGCATCGACGATTTTCGAGGATGGCCCGGTTTTCGCGACCGGTTCAGGGACATCAAGATGGTGAACGGCGACGTTTTACTTCTGTACCAGTTCATGCAGAACGTGGTTCAATCAAACGCGACCGAGTCGGTTCTGTATGTTCCGTTTTCGACCGGGTCGGGTCTTGAGAAACTGTGTCAGTGGGGCGTGTTTGGGGACTTAATTGAGGTTGATGCGGGTCATGATTTTCATTCGGCCTGGTCAGATATAAACCGTGCTTATAAACTGCTTAGACCGGGTGGTGTTATTTTTGGGCATGACTACTTTACGTCGGCTGACAATAAGGGGGTGAGGAGAGCTGTGAATATGTTTGCCCGAGTCAAAGGACTCCGAGTCCAACTCGATGGCCAACACTGGGTCATTGACTCAGCCTAGCTCTCAACTTCAAGGTCAGTAATTTCCTGTCCATTACTTCAAATTTAGATAATAATAATAAATAAATAAATAAATAATTGGGAAAAAAAAAATCAGATGTGTTACATGTACATAAATTATTCACAAAAGAGAGACGAGGGACACTTTGCACTTCACTCAATACAAGATGAGAGTAATTCTAAGAATACAAAAATTAGTTAGGGAATTAAATACAGAACTTATATTGGTGTATAGGATTGTTTAGAACTGGACCCATAATTCTGTAAAAAAAATTTATGTTTTGTATTGTATTTTTTTGTTATATTTGAATTTTGTGTTTGTAATAGAACTGTACAAGAATAATGATTATATATATAGACATGTTTTTTAAGACTTGTGTTATGTAAATTTGATTAATTGTATAAGGCGGTGCACATATATTAATAAGATAGTACATAGCAATTGGAGTGATAGAAGAACGGGGTTTTGAGTGAATTGTGAATTAATTTTTTTTTAGTAATTTTTTGATTTTTTATAAGAAATTTTTAGTTTAAGATTTTTGATATTGAGATTTTATAAAATAAAAGATACGTAATATTTTTATGGTAGTTGAAGTGTTTTAACCAAATATCAGCAAAGAGAAATTTCTCTTCACAAGCATATTTAACATATTTAAGGTCAGTTTTTTCTCTTTTTTTTTCAAGTTCATTTTTTTTATTTCCTTTTAATTTTAGTTTTACTTTCATAGATCAAGAACTTTCTCGTTATCAATATATTATTAGTTTAAATTCACATTCTAAAAACCTAATTTATTAATTAATAATACAATTTTTGTAGTTTCGAACACTTAGCAGATCTTAAGGCCCTATTTGTTTGGAGAGTAAAAGGGGGGATTGAGATTGGTAGTGAGGTAGGACTCACTAATATTGTGTTTGTTTTGAGAGATAGGGAGGGGATTGATAGTGAGCTCCGGATTAGGATAGGCCTCCCCAAGGGGATTCAGATGGGCCTCCAGGACTTAGTATTAGAAAAATAGTCCGGCGGACTAGAAATTTTTTTTTTATTTATTTTTTATTTTATTTTTTACATGTCGGGCATTTTTTTTTTTTTGAACATTAATGTTTAATTTTTTGTATTTTTTGTTAAGTAAAAATCATTATTTTATTTTTTTATTTTTATTTTTGGAAATTTTTTATTTTATTTTTATTTTTTTAAAATTTTTTACATGTTGGGCATTTTTTCTAAAACATTAATGTTTAATGTTTTTGTATTTTTTTATTTGTTTTATTATTTTATATTTATTTTATATAAAAATAATTTAACAATCTCTACACTAACAACTATCATTAAAACAAACACAATTTTACTTAATCCCCTCACTATCAATCCTCTCACTAACAATCTCCTCACTATTAATCCCCTCATTATCAATCCCCTCCATTCTATCTCTGAAAACAAACGGAGCCTAAATGTCCTCCCATCATCATTGTTTTGTACAGAGACTTCTTATCACGAGCAATGATATATCCCTTTAATTTTAAAATTCTAATTGAGTTTTAATGATATAGCAAAGAATAAAAAAAATAAAATAAAATAAAACTAAGGTCAAAACATCATATCGCAATAGAATCCACTCCCATTAGAGCTCAATAAAACTCCTTTATTAGAGGTCCCAATTATTTTTCTTCTTATCACATAACACTCAAAACAGAGAGAGAGAGAGAGAGAGAGAGAGAGAGAGAGAGAGGGGGGGGGGGGGTGGAGTGGAGGTGGGTGTGAGTGAGTGAGTGAGTTGAGTTGAGTTGAAAGGGTTTTGGTTGGAGTTTGGATGTGTTTGCAAATTTGAATGTAAATTAGGTATTTTACCTATTGAGGTTCTCAATTAATAAGAAAAAAATATATTAGACATTTTTTATTATCTAAAGTTGGAGAGAGATGTATCACTATTTATATATATATATATAATAAAAGACCTGAAAGTAGAGAGAATAATTTTATAATTTATACTCTCCATCTCAAAATATTAGCTTCTTTTAGGAAATTTAATTTTTTTTGATAGTATAATTATTATATTTCAAAAATGTTAATTTTTCAAAACTACTCTTTGGTAGTACAATTATTACACTTCAAAAATATTAATGTTAATGAATTTAAAAGAATGATAAAATTAAATAAAAAAATTCATGTTATTTTAGTCATTTTAATCATTGATTTTTTTTAAAAAATTAATATTTTAAGATAATATAAAATAAAATAAGAGACTAATATATTAGGATAAAAGGAATATTAATTTTTTGACTTATTTTAAAGGGGCCTCAATCTCAATTAATTTGAGGGTGATTGTTTTAGTTTTTTATTGGGTGTTAGTTTGTGAAAATTTCTGGCGCTTATTGACAGATTACAGGCACTTTCTTTTCTTTGGTCTGACTTGGTTGTTGTTGCATCATTATTGCAATAATATTGTATTTACAATCTAATCATATATTAACAATGAAATCACCATCATCACAATGCTCTCATGTCAAAAATATTGCCTTTGGATCTTGACATTTCATAAAGTTTGCATTTAGTTGGATGAAAATGAAAACAAAATAAAATAAAATAAAATGAAATGAAGTAGAAATTTATTATTATTATTATTATTATTATTATTATTATTATTATTATTATTATTATTATTATCATTTTTTCCTTTTATATTTTTTTCCCTCTATAAAAATTTAATATTCAAATGCAATATTAAAATAAAAAGATGTCAATAACAAAAATTCTTTAAAAATGTAGTCATATGCAAGTCAAAGATATGAAAATCTTATCTGTTAGACTATTATTAATGCAGCCACGCAGATTTTATTAAACCAAATAGATTAGCTCGGTTGGTCATGTGTATATACACTAGGGATGTTCGTAATTCGGATTTGAACGGTTTGTAAATTGATTTGGATCTGTCCACATTTATGCGATTTAGAAAAATGTCAATCCGTAACTGCTCACAGTGTGATTTACAGTTTGTGCGGATAGAGTTCGCAAATATGCAGGCGGTTACAAGCAGTTTGTGAATTGGATTTTTTTCTTCAAAATTTTATTTTTGAGCCTTTTTTTTTTCTTCTCATTTTGTAAATATTTATTTTGGGTCATTTTCTCTCATTTTCTAAAATGCTCCAATATTAATAATTAATGAATTAAAATTTATAAAATTAAAAACACAACAAAATCAATTCGTAACACAAACAAATCACTCAAAATCCTAAATCAAATCATAAACTAACACAAGTACATATTTTAAAATCTTAAATTATAACTCTATATTTATTAACGAATTTAAAATTCCAAATCACACTTTATCCGGGACAAGTTCAATTATGAAACAATAATAATATGATCAATATTTATTCAATTTCAATTGATATAATACTATTAGTAAATGTAATGTTAGAGAAAGTTCAAAGAATAAAGGGAGTTTTGTTTTTGACAAAAATATTTAAGTAGGATATAAGAATGAAATCAACGATTAAGATTAATAATAAATATAAAAACTTTAAAAAAAAAAAGTGCAAATGGGTTCTTACGGGTGCGGGTTAAACCCGCAACCAGCAAACATGTCATATTTCAAATCGCATACGCTCGCATTGTGTCTGCAAAACTGCTCATTTATATGCGAGTTGAACGGGTTTTGCAGATCGGATAAACCGTTGCCCACCTCTAATACACTCTCAATTGAGTGATCATTGGGTTAATCTTTACCAGAAATGAAAATTGAATATTTACTCTTTATTAGAGATTTTTTGTTTAGTTATTTATTTTTTCATATTATGGGATTTTTCTTCTAAGCCGTTATTCGTATATATTCCCTTACATATTGACAATATATATAGCATAGTTTAATAAATATAAATTGTATTTCAGTTCGAACTGTTGGCTATCAAACCTAATGTATGCACACTTCAAAAAGGAGCCTAACCTATAGGCATGACTTAGAAGTCTGGCTCCGTTTGAGCGGGTCAATCCAACTAACATGACTAATTTGTGGTTCCATAGGACTATGTGATCAGATCAAAACACTAATCCAAAGCGACTTTAGGGCGTTGAGTCGGGTCAGACTTTGAGCTGACGTGACAGTCTTGAATCCTTTATGTTAGGGTTTTTTTTTTTTAATTGATAGTTTCGTTGAACAAAAATATCATTCAACTATAATTACTTTCATTTTCTTTTATTTGTAAGGTTATGAGAGTTTAAATGTGAATTCAACATGTATTATGCCTAAGTAGAGAAGTTTGTGTTGACGTTCTATATCTTGACTTGAGCAGTCTTTATTTGTTTCTTCACTGACTAAGCACGGAGAAATCAAGATTTCAAAATTGATGAACTACTAGAGCAGTCTTTTGTGCGCTCAAACGATGCAATAATTCATTCAGTATCTCAGCTTGCGTTCTGAACTTCTGGAAAACATGTTTTACCGCTCGAGCGGTAGGTGTTGTGCTCGAGCGGTTGTCCTATATGTGAGTATCGCCTTTATGTGAGAATTAAAATAATTTAATAAGAAAGAAGAATACCTCCTGCCATGATGTTCAAGCTTTTAAATCTTGTTCTTAATTGATTAAGGTCTTGTTTGGGAACAGGTTATTTTAGTAACTTTTTGACTTTTTGGCTATATTATGAGGTAAAAAAATTTAATATGTTTGGAATGACTTTTTGATTTTCTATGAAAAGATATGCAAAAAATAGAGAGAAAATGGAATCTTTGACTTTTTAGTATAACTTATAAGCTTTTTGATTTTTTTAATAACTTTTTGACTTTTAGACTAAAACTGTTACAGGCCAAACGAGACCTAAGTCTTGAATGTATAAACAAAACCACTAACAAAACACAAAACACTTTTACAAAACCATATGGAAAAGTGGAAAGAACAGAGTTTCAACCCTATTCTATTTACAAAATGACGTCTGTATTTTAATGCCAATCACAGGCATATATAGATAGGCTTGGACCCATGATCCATTGTAACTCCTAATAACTTCTCACTATCATGGAAGTTGTAACTTCCATAAAACCACCATATTAGGTAGTAGGTATCACACACATTAATTACCCAAATAATGTTGGTTAAATATATATATATATATATATAAATAATTATAATAATATAAATAAAACTAATGTGGCATATGGGCCACTTTATGGAGACATACTTACATTCTCCCACTTGGCACATATGACACATTTTGCTAACTTTTGGGTAACCAACAAATTAATTATGCCCATTAAATAAAAATACCTCAACCTTATAAGAGTTATAATACACAAATCATGGCGGTTATACTCTATCAATTGAGTATTCCTTCTATGTATTACATTGTATGATACTCTCAACTTTATGTGGTGTCATTCTTTATGAATAACTTTTAATAAGTTATTCTGGGTCTAATGCTCCATATGGATCAATAGTCCCAATGGACTGCATAGAATCACAAATACTTTAGGTGCACAAAATGATACTTTTCACTAATAATAAACAAAATGTCATGACAAAATAAAACAAAACAAAACAGCAACTAGAAAAATTATTGAGCTAACCAATCAGTCTCATGCACTCAACATGTTTTGAAAACACCTTTATAGAAAGACCTTTGGTCATGGGATCTACAACCATCATATCGGTACTAATATGCTCAATGCTGACTTCTTGCTTCTTAACACGGTCTCGAACAGTAAGATACTTTATGTCAATATGTTTGTTTCAGTTGCCACTTTTGTTATTGTTAGAGAAGAAAATCGCAGCCGAATTATCACTGTAAACCTTTAATAGCCTAGAAATTGAATCTACAATTCGAAGCCCTGTGATAAAATTCCTTAACCAAATAGCCTGTAATGTTGCTTCAAAACATGCTATAAACTCTGCTTCCATTGTTGATGATGCAATTATCGTCTCTTTGGTGCTCTTCTATGAAATAGCACCGCCTGCTAACAGATAGACATATCTTAAAGTGGATTTTCTGGAATCTTGACAACCCGCAAAATTCGAGTCTGAATATCCAACCACCTCAAGACAGTCAACATGCTTGTAAGTAAACATGTAGTCCTTGGTTCCTTTTAAGTACCTCATGATTTTCTTTGTAGCCTTCCAATGTTCCATTCTTAGATTGCTTTGGTATCTTCCAAGCATCCCCACCGCAAATGCAATGCCGGGTCATGTACAAACCAGAGCATGCATTAAACTGCCTACAACAGACGCATATGGAATGCTAACCATTTGTTCCTTTTCCAAATCATTCTTCGGACATTGACTTAAACTAAATTTGTCACCCTTTAAAATGGGCGCTACATTAGGAGTGCAATCACTCATCTTGAATTTCTCCAAAACTCTTTCAATGTAGGCTGTATAAGATAGTCCTAATGTCCTTTTGGACCTGTCTCTGTGAATCTCTATGCCAATGACATAAGAAGCTTTACCCATATCCTTCATTTCAAAATTTTGGGAAAGAAATTGTTTAGTATCATGCAGCAATCCCAAATCTTTAGATGCATGTAAAATGCCATCCAAATATAGAACTAGAAAAATGTATTTGCTCCCACTGACCTTAAGGTATATACAGTTTGTCCACAACATTCTCCGTAAAACCATATGAAGTAATAACATTGTGGAACTTTATATACTATTGTTGGGAAGCTTGTTTTAGTCCATATATGAATTTCTTGAGCTTGCAAACTAAGTGACTATCTTTATCAAAACAAAAACCTTCAGGTTACTTCATATATATTTCTTCCTCAAGATACCCATTTAAAAATGTCGTTTTCACATTTATTTGATGTAGCTCTAAATCAAAATGAGCCACTAATGTCATGATAATTCTAAATAAATCCTTTTTTGAAACCGGAGAGAAGGTATTATGATAATCGATACCTTCTCTTTAAGTAAAACCCTTAGCTACAAGTCTGCTCTTATATTGTTCGACGTTGCCATTTGAGTCTTTCTTGGTCTTATAGACCCATTTACAGCCAATAACTTTAACTCTCTTAGGCAACTCGACAATTTTCCAAATTTGATTCTTAGCTATAGATTCTAACTCTTTCTTCATGACATCATACTATAATTTAGAATCATCCCTATTCATGGCATTGGAAAATGAAATAGGATCATCTTTAGGTCCGATGTCAAAATCAGACTCCATTAAGTATACAAAATAATCACCAAAAATTGCTGACTTTCTAGCTCGTAAGGATCTTTTTAATACTGTAGTCTCAATTGGGACTTAAGCTACAGGCTTTATGTTGACTTGTTCCTCCTGTGGTGGAAGTTCTTGAATTTGTTGATTTTCAAGGATATCAGGTTGATTATACTAAAAGACAACCAATTCACCTATATTCACGGGTGTTGTATCTGGATCCCGTGATTCCTCCCACTCTATCTTTCCAAGGTAACTCCCACCAGGGTCAACTTCCTCAATAAACTTAGCTTTTTTGGCTTCAATAATTCTAAATGAATTTGAAGGACAATAAAATCTGTTGCCCTTAGAGTTTTTCACATAGCCTATGAAAAAACCACTAACTGTTCTAAGGTCTAATTTCTTTAAATGTGGATTATACACCCTCACTTTAACTAGACAGCCCCAAACGTGTAAATTTCTTAAACTTGGCTTCCATCTTTTCCATAACTCAAATGGTGTTTTGGGAACAACCTTGGACGGAACCCTGTTTAAGATATACACAGCGATTTTCAAAGCTTTACCCCACAAATTTATAGGCACATTAGAATAACTAAGCATGCTCCTTACCATGTCCAGAAGTGTTCGGTTCCTTCTTTCAACAACACCATTTTGTTGTGGTATGTCAGGCATTGAATTTTGTGCAATAATGCCTTCTTCCTTAAGGAACTTAGCAAATGGACCTAATAATTGTCCCAATTCTGTGTACCTCCCATAATATTCTCCACCTCTGTCTAACCTCACAATTTTAATTTTCTTTTCCGTTTGTTTCTCTACCTCTACTTTATAAACTTTAAAGGCATCGAGTGCATCGGCCTTATCAAACAAGAGATAGAGATATATGTATCGTATATAGTTATCAATAAATGAGATAAAATATCTCTGACTATTCAGACAAGGTGGAGTAAATGGTCCACAAATATCAATGTATATGATTCCAAGAATTTCCTCACTCCTTTTGGCACCTTTACTGATCTTGTTAGTCTGCTTTCCCTTTATGCAGTTCACACAAATACCAAAGTTGGTAAAATCAAGAGTTAAAAGGACTTCATCATTAATCAACCTCTTTATTCTCTCAATAGAGATATGCCCCAATCTCCTATGCCAAAGTATAGAGGAGGACTCATCAACAATATTATGCTTAATGTCAATATCACCATGCACGGTTAAAAGATTTTGTTCAAAAATGTGATCCAGATTTAATTTGTACAAACCATTAACTAAAGTACCAAATCCTACAGAAACAAACTAAAATCTGCACCAACAAATTGAAATTCAAATCCAAACAGTACTAGTTTAGAAAAAAAAATTAAATTTTTAGAAAAAGATAGAATGTAAAAAGTGTTTTCAAGATCTAGAACAAAGCCATTCTTTAAAACAAGGCTGAAAGTTCCAACAATTTTGACATGCAAACGCATTCCATTGCTTGAATAGATGCCTTGTTCACTTCCCCTTGGTTTCCTTAGGCTGAGGAAGCCCTACATGGTGTTAGCAATGTGAACTATAGAACCCGAATCAATCCACCAATCATATTGATAAGTATTAACAAAATTAGATTCATAACACATGAGAGATATGAGATTACCTTTCTTCTCAAGCCATTTCTTATACTTGGGGTAGTCTTTCTTCATGAGACCCTTTTTCTTATAAAAGAAGCATGCATTCTTATTGCCATGATTTTTAAATAGCACTTTACCAAGTGTCACGACCCAAACCCGCCCCTAAGGGTTTAGCATCGTAACCGGCCAGTAATCCGTGATTACCGAAGGCCTGATTAACAGTAAAAACAGTAATACAATATATAAACGGGTTGGCGAAAGCCAATTAGAAATAAAAGATGTCCAATGAGCTGTGAAAACCTGAATGAGAAAAAATTTTATAGACATAACCACATTCATAGCCATATACACATATACATATCCGATACACGTAGCATACAGGTTAGGGACCTAATCCCTTCACCATAACTGTACAGTCCAACACCTTAAACATTCATACATTAGCAGAGACAAAAAGGGTGAATCTGAAACACCCCAAAACAGCCTTGGCTCGAGCAGACTCGGAACCTCGAAGCGAGACACAACGGTTGGCTTGACAAAACATGAGCTTAACTCGACGCTTCTAACTTTGGTCCGGAGCCTGGCCACCTACATATATATATAAACTGTGAGCTAAAGCCCAGTGAATAACAAATGTGTAAAGGGGTTAAGAATGAATGTCCTTTTAGTAATTAAAACAGTCAATTGGATCTGTAGATCAGTTATTCAATCAGTGCCTCATATTTCATGTCATATCAGTCATTTAGAAATCATAGCAGTCATACGTGGTACATCCAATAGCAGAACAGTACAGTAGGTCTTAATAGACCAAACAGTCAGTTAATGGCCATCAAGATAGTAAACAGTAGTAGTTCCAAACATTGGAACTGACAGAGATCTCTGTAACAGTAACAGTAACAGTAACAATAACAGTAACAGTAACAGTAAGTTGCTATGGATGCCATGAATACAGTTCATAAAATAGGACAAACATTCATTCAGCGAACAATATCACTTCAAGGAGCAGTACAGTCAATCGTTCAAAAGATAATTATAATTGAACATATCTTTACAACATTGTTACTTACAGATTACTGGGCTATAAGTGGCTAAACAACTTCCTTGGGTGCCAGACCTATATAGTTGTAGAACGAACACACACTAAATTACACACTTGGGATTAATAACTTAGCCCTTAACTTGATTTGGTGTGGTTTTATAACATTATCCTCATCATGATGCCTTAAACATGGCCTAGGAATGCCTAGGATGGAGTGAGGATGCAAAAATGTACTTACAAATATTTTTCAAAACTTGTTGAAAACAGGGGTCTCGCTCGAGCGAGCTAACCGAATGAGAGAGGTCGCTCGAGCGTAGACTCTCTCGCTCGAGCGATCTGCAAAAATGTGAAAAGTACTGGTTACTGAAAATGAGAGCTTGCAATTTACGCTCGAGCGGAAGTCTGAAAACAAGGCGGTTGCTCGAGCGTGGAATCTTTCGCTCGAGCGAGAAAGCCGAATTCTGGGTTTTCCAAATTTGCTCCCAAGCTTCAAACCATGAATCAAACATGCCAAAACACATCCTTTTGGGCCAAATTTTTGGAAAACACTTAGAAACTCATAACACAACATGTTTTGAATATCATTTCATAAAATCAAAACCCAAAAGTACGCCAATTGAACACAATTTCAATGTAACTTTTATAAACAATGCAAGAACACAACATGCATGAGGTTTCTTGATCTTGAGCTTCTCAAACCATGATCAAATGCAACATTCAACTCAAAACATGGTGAGTTCTTGGATTTTAACCATGATAAGAACATGCATGTGAGAATTTTATAGAAATGAACTTCAAACTCCATGGTATGGACATGCATACATGAATCAACTAAACTCCCTTGGATTTAAGCTCAATTCTCCCATTAATTCACCTATTTAATTCATATGTAAGTCCTAGATGGCTCAATAACAAGATTAAAAGGTTGAGCTCTTACCTAGGCTTCTCAATCAAACTTCACCTAAGCCAAAACCTTGAGCAATGTAAACAAGTCTTCAATTCTTCTTAATTCAAGCAAAATTTCTTGTTGAGTTCAATTTCCCTCAAGTCTCTCCCTCTTTCACGTTTGACTAAGGAGGTGGAAGCTAATGGTGTCAAACATATATGAAATGAGAATAAACAATGGCCTTGAAATAATCCACTTAATGGCAAACATGTAATTAACTTGGGTTCAATTAATTCAGCATGATTTATTCTAATTTAATCATCCCAAATCGAAATTTAATTAAACCTACCATAAAATTCTATAAATCCTAATTAGCATATAACACAAGTCAATTTCTAGACCGGTTGCAGATAAGGCGTTCAATTTCGCAATTTAAAATCAAAACACGAACAGATCTTTCTATATCGAACAGATAAGAATGCAATTAAAACAACACACTCACATAATTAATTTAGGATTTCATCTTAGTCAATTACTTATCATACTAAATCATGAATTGACGCTAATCAGAGGTGAGGGTTTTTCACACCAAGCTTCTTCCATTTTTGATCACCTTTGCCCTTTTTCTATTGCCCTCCTTTATGTGTTACTAAATGAGCACTTTCCATTTTTCCATGCTTCAATCTCTCCTCCTCTTGAACACACATGGTCAAAAGTTCATTGATAGATCATTTTTCTTTCTGTGTGTTGTAAGAAATTTGAAATGCTCCATATTACACAAGAAGAGAATTAAGTATGAAATTAATAAGGAATGACTCAGAAATTTCAATCTCTAAGGACTTAAGACGAGCTGCAATGTCCCTCATTTCCATAATGTGCTCACGCACAGTCCTAGAATTGTTATGTTTCATTCCTGATAGTTTGTTCATTAGGGTGCTTGCTAATGCTTTGTCAAAACTAACAAATTGCTCTTCGATGGCCCTCATGTAGTTCTTGACCTTATCTGATGGTGAGATTGAGCCCCTAAGGCTCTGGCTAATATGTGACTTTATGAGCATTAGGCTTCAGCGATTAGATCGCTCCCACTTATCATAAGAACTCTTTTCTGTAACGGAACTCTCATCTGTGGGTTCAGGAGATTCATCCACACGGAGTGCCAGATCGAGGTCCATGCACTCTAATGTCCAAAGGATTTTGTCCTTCCAGTCCGATAAATTATCACCGTTCAAGAATGGAATACGAGAAGACTCATTAGACAGTATAGAGGTAGAAATCACTGCAATTACCAAGAACATTATTAATGCTTTGAAACAATAACTATAGTCTGAATCAACCAATGTTAAATTTAGTAACAAATCTAAACCTTCCTGTGGGTAGAAGTCACTAAACTGTATTAGATTTGCTATTACTTTATAATAAGACTAATGGGTTCCAAAATATTTAAGGAAAAGAAAACTCATACATGTGGGTTTAGAGTGTTTAATCCCTTTAATACCCAATCCATTATCTTATTCCAATTAAATTTCATAAATAATTACTTTCCTATGGGACCAAGAAATTATTTATAAAAAATAATTATAATATAAAAATGCCAAATTAATTTTTAACTTTGTGATCAAAATACTGAGAATGCACATAAGTTAATTATTCTTAAGATGATGTGGCTACTCTTAAAACAGAATAAAATCTTTTTAATTATGGCATAATTTATTAATGTGAGCAAATTCATATGGTCACAACAAGTACATAATCTTTTAATGCACATAATATATAATACATGCAATCAGAATAATATCATATGAAAATCCCAAGACCAAAACCCATGTAATTCAACCTTATACTAGATTTTACTTAAAAGTTGGACCAAAATAAATTCCATAAGTCCAATACATAGTTATACATGCTCTTATTTCACATAAATTTTCATGGCATGAATAATTACTTTAATGCGTGTAATATAATATTACACTATTCTAGATAGCATGCCAATGAACTTGAAAATTTATAAGGCTTGAAGGGACATTATTTAAAATAATTTATTGTACGAAATTCAAATGAATTCAATCACTGCCTGTACATGTAATTACAATAGAATAATCTGAATAGCATATTAGTCCCATTATAAAATTCAAGATTAAATTTAAATCAATATTGGACAAGACTAGATGATGTTTCGCTCAAAAACCACATATACAAGACTTACGATTTCCTTTGTATTTTTTTTTTTTTAATGGAAAATCATAGTCACAAAAAGTCCAAATAAAGGAAGCAATCATAAATCAATTTGAATTCCATAAGCAAACATGAGTTTGTAACTTAATTTCACATATAATCTATATATATATATTCATTGAATTAGTGAAACAGTCCAGTAATATATATATATTATATAAGCAGTTAATCATAAATCAAACCCAGATGAGTAAAACGAATTAAAAAATTCAAAACAATGGGCATGTTCTGCGTCATGGAGATCAAACAATGATAAAGTAATAATTTTATTATTATTTATATACGTAGCAAAGTCTTGTATTACGAATTAAATAATTTTTGTTTCTTTAAGGCCTCATACCACACCACAGTTCACAAATAGTCTTATGTTACAATCATCAAGATAAACCCAGGATTTTATCAAATAGTGAACACATTGGTATAACAAAGATAATGATGGGACAGAAATATGAATAAGATCGAACATGATTTGGCCTCTGTAAAATTAATAATGCTAAACAACATAACAGAAGAGGCTCTGATACCAATTATGAGAATTAAAATAATTCAATAAGAAAGAAGAATACCTCATGTCATGATGTTCAAGCCTTTGAATTTTGTTCTTAATTGATTAAGTCTTGAATGTATAAATAAAACCACTCACAGAACACAAAACACTTTTACAGAACCATATGGAAAAGTGGAAGGAATAGAGTTTCAAGCCTATTTTATTCACAAAACAACGTTTGTATTTTGATGGCAATCACAGGCATATATAGATAGGCTTGGACCCATGATCCATTGTAACTTCTAATAACTTCCCACCATTAGGGAAGTTTTAACTTCCATGAAACCACCATATTGAGTAGTGGGCATCACACACGTTAGTTACCTAAATTATGTTGATTAAATATATATATATATAATATTTACAATAATATAAATAAAAGTAATGTGGAATGTTGGCCACTTTATGGAGACATACTTACACTTTAGTTACACCGCTCGAGCGGTATTTCCTACGCTCGAGCGATTTTTGCTGCTCTCTATGTTATAAAGTGTATCATTTGCTCAATTTAGGATTTAACCCATCCAAATTCTCAACAAGAGAGCAACCGGTGGCGTAGCCAGGAATTTCGTTCAGTGGGTTCATCTAGCAAAGCATCATCAATATCATTATATCATATTTTTAGTTCTACACAACCAAACAACATTAACATTCATATGTTATTTTGTAAATTTCATATATTCCCAATTACATTGACAAAAGTAATCCAAAATAATGTCAATTTAAAATAAGTGCAGAATGCATTCTACACAATACAAAGGAACATTAGAAAACTATAAACCCCAAACACCCCCCCCCCCCAAAAAAAAAAAAAAAAAAAAAACCCTAGTCTTTGTTCTTATCAAATCCCAAATATTGACAAAAAATCATCAACACAATTGAATCATACACAGAGAAACGTCTTGAGTAAAAGAAATATGACCCTGGTGGTGCCACATTCAAAGACTAAAGGACCAGAAATTGTGATTGTTGTTCCAAATGATTATCGATGTCAGAATCGGGATTGGGACCAAGAAGAATAAACTAATGGTGGGTTTGTTCGTAGAGTGCTATACTTTCTGAATAAAGTTTGATTTTGTTTGTATATGTATAGTGAGAGTAGGTTTTTTTTTTCTTGGGCCCAGTGAGTGGGGTCAATGTGTAAAGTTTTCATAATGGTTTTTTTCTTTTGATAGACCCACTGGGTTCATTGTGTAAATAGTCAACAATTTCGGATAAAAATTACATGTACTTTAAGCATAGCTCCGCCTCTGTGAGCAACCAAAGTATTCTATGTTGGAGGGTGTTTATATATCAGCTTCCTTGATGAATAGAGGGTGATCGATGGATCAACAGACTATATATTGACAATCATCAAGAGGTTTCTAGTTTATACTTTCACTTACAAAGAGAGAGGTGTTCATCGGTGGATTTTAGGGAACTTGAATCTAAAACTTTGGTGAATTTTGGAGTGACTCATTGTCGTGGACTCGACATCGACATCAACATCGACGGTGTGGATTCAACATTGGACAAAGTAATTTCGAGGTGAAGATGGGTGATAAAAGAAGCACATCGAGTTCGGTTCAATTCGGGCGTGGATTCGCTAGATAATTGAGGATTCTCGTGTATAATTCATTTGTCTTTTTAAAGAATTATTTTATGGTTTTGACCCATGATTTTTTATCACAATTAGAGGTGATCGTTGTGCCACTTTGTCGTCGTTTGTTTTATAGATATAATTCAATTCTCGTTTAATTGGATTAGATTTATTTGTGTTTGATTGAGAATTGCTACTTATTATTTAAGGTTGAATCATAATCACAAATCACAATCTTTGAATTTTCGAGAATTTTCACTTTCGCTCGTCTAAAGCATTGTTTGGAAATAAGAGACTACTGATGTATTACCAATATGGGCCTGTCTTATAGACTTAACTCGTGGGCTTCACTTACATGCCTAGTTCACACCCGTATGACTTGCAACCTAATGACTTCGCTGACCAAGAGGACAAGTGACCAATGGCTTCATTGACCACTTGGTCTAACGACACAATGAGACTGTTTGTTGCAGTTTCTATAAGTTGATTATAATTTATTTTAATTTGAGAGTCTGTACCAAACTATTTGATACAATTGCTATTTATAATTTATTAATCAGAAATAACTTAAATAAACTGAAAAAAAAAATTAATTATTTAAAGTTGAGGAAGAAGTACTTTTGACTTCTAATATCTTCTTATCAACTTTTTAACTTAAAAAAAAAAAAGTTATATCAAATAGAGCTAATGAATTCATCAACTATGAGGTCAACCAGCCTAATAGATTCACCGACATTAACATCGGGCACAAGCTCATCCAGCCATTGTTTTGCCTCTTGGGGACTCTTGGGACCAACAGGTGGTGAGGGGGGGACATGTGAAAAGGTCTAGGTTGTGAAACATATATACATGAAGTTTTATGATTGTATTAGCAAGCTTTTTAATAAGAATGTTAACATCCTTGATATTTCTCTATAAAACTTGTTGAGTTGCCTCAATGATACACATGTTAGCTCCAGCATCCACATGGTGAGGTTGGCACCAACGTGACAAAAGAAGATGGTGGGGGCAGTACCACCAAGCCCACTCATTGTTGTCCCTTAACCCACTCCTCCTCTCTTGTGTATAAATTGAGATGAGTGAGAAGTGGTTGTATATAGTGTGAGTGCAGCAATGAGATACAGATAGAGCAAACACAGAGAGTGTAATCTGTGAGTGAGAGTGTTATTGAGAGAGTTGAGAGGTGTGAGTACTGTAATCTCCCTCCGGGGATAATTCTATAGTGGATATCTCTCTCGTGGACATAGGCAATTGCCGAACCACGTAAATCTCTTGTGTTATTGTGTGTGATTGATTTCTAGTGTCTCATGGTCCTAACATCAGAGCCTCGTCGGTTGCACTTCGGAAAAATAGAGTGCAATTTTTCAAAACTGTCAGAAATCAAGTTGCTCAAAATTCACATTTGAGCATACCAGGAGCAAGGTCTTGCTGAGAGGAGTCTATAACTGCAAAGCAGAGGCCCAAAAAAATCCCCACGCACCCTCACGCACCGTTTACCTTGCCGGCGCATCAACCCAAATGCAGTCACGCACGCGGAAGGTGGAAAACAAGCCACGTTAGCGCCACGCAGTGCCACACCAGAGCCACGGCAGCCACGTGTCTGACACAGCATCACCACGTCATCAGCTACGTGTCGCCACGTCATCAGACACGTGTCACCACGTCGGTGGCCATGTGTCACTAGAAGCCACGTGTCTGCCACATCAGCGCCCACTGTTGACCCGTCAATCCATCCGAGGAGTGATCCAATGTTGCGCGGCTAAGGTACACCTGCAGATCTGAACTGTCCAAACTGTTTTGGCTTGATCTGAGCCATTCAGAGTCCGTTTCTAACGATCCAATAGTGGTTTCCAACTATTTGGTGTATTTTGGATACATCCGTACGGTCAGATTTTTGAATCAGAGTTTCTATGAAAAGTAAGAAGATGATGGAAGAATCCACATCAACTTTCGGATCCATGATCAAATTAAATCCTTCCAATTATGCAATCTGGAAGTCACGGATGGAAGACATCCTGTATTATAAGGACCTGTTTGACCCTATTTTTATAAAGGGGGTTAAACCAGAAGTAGTGAAGGATGATGATTGGATAAAGATAAATCAGAAGACTGTCGGTTGTATCAAACAATGGATAGACCACAGTGTATTCCACCATGTCGCCCAGGAGACAGATGCATATGTTCTTTGGACAATGTTAGAAGGAATATACCAGTCAAAGACCGCCCAAAACAAAGCCTTGGTGATGAGAAGGCTTGTCAATATGAAGTTGAAGAATGGTGTGTCTGTCATGAGCACACCGGTGAATTAAAAATCTGGTGAATCAGCTTGCAACCGTCAAGATGCTCTTGGACGATGAAATGCAAGTCGTATTACTGCTCAATTCTTTACCGCACAACTGGGAGACGTTGGTGGTCTCTCTCAGCAACTTTGCACCAGAAGGGAAGTTGACCATGAGCATGGTCACAGACGCCATGTACAATGAAGAGACAAGAAGGAAAGACATGGGAGGTAATTAGTCCCATGCTCTTGTCACAGAAGATAGAGGCAGAGACAGAGGTAAAGGAAGAGGCAGTGGAAGAAGCAAGAGTAGAGGCAACTAGAATAACTGGAGTAAATCCAAAGACAACAAAGGTCGAGGTAACTGTAGCTTCACTTGCTTTCACTGTGGCCAGGAGGGTTACATAAAGAGGAACTACCCAAGCCAGAAAGACAAAGGTCAAAATAGTAAATCAAAGGGAGATGAGAACACGACAGCCACAACAACTGATGAAATACTTCTTGAGTTGGTAAAGAGGAGGATTACCTTCACGTGGTTGACCACAGCTACACAGAATAGGTGATAGACACAGCTGCATCCTATCACGCCACTTCCCATAAAGAACTCTTCAGCTTGTATAATGCTGGAGATTTTGGCACTATTCGAATGGGGAATTCTAGCTATTCGAAGATTGTGGGTATTGGAGACATTAGTATTCAAACTAATGTCGAGCACAAGCTGGTTCTCAAAGATGTGAGGCATGTTCTAGATTTGCACCTCAATCTTATCTCCGAAAGCGCCCTAGACCGACAGGGCTATACAAGTACATTCGAAAATGGCCGTTGGAAGCTGATAGGAAGAGCTTTGAAAGTCGCCAGAGGAGAGATGTCTTCAACACTGTATAAGAATCAAACGAAGATCTGTCTGGAAAGTCTTAATGCAGCAGAAGACAAGGAGTCACCGGACTTATGGCATAAAAAACTGGCTCACATGGGTGAAAAGGGATTGCATCTGTTGGCAAAGCAATCCAGGATACCCTTATCCAAAGGGAGTGCCTTGAAGCCGTGTGATCATTGCCTTTATGGAAAACAGCATCGAGTATCATTCAGTTCAACGAGCACGAGAAAAACAGAAGTGCTCAGTATGGTATACTCGGATGTTTGTGGCCCAATCGAAGTGGAGTCACATGGCGGCCGCAAGTATTTTCTGACTTTCATTGATGATGCATCAAGGAAGTTGTAGGTGTATTTCCTGAAGACAAAGGATGAGGTATTTCAGTACTTTCAGGAGTTTCATACAATGGTAGAAAGAGAGACCGGGAAAAAGTTGAAGTGTCTTCTCACAGACAATGGAGGCGAGTACACTTCTAATGCTTTTGCAATATACTGTGCCAGCAGAGGTATCCGGCACGAGACAACAGTTCCCAGCACCCTACAACACAATGGTGTTGCAGAGAGGATAAACCGCACTATTGTTGAAAGAGTCAGATGCATGCTCAAAATGGCAAAATTGCCAAAGTCATTCTAGGCTGAAGTCGCCCGTACAGCTTGTTATCTCATCAACAGGTCGTCTTCAGTCCCGTTGAATTTTGCGATACCTGAGGAAGTCTGGTCCAAAAGAAAGGTATCATATTCTCACTTGAGAGTCTTCAGGTGTAAGGCTTTTGCACACATATCCAAGGAAAACAGACAGAAGCTTGATGACAAGTCCACTCCATGCATATTTGTGGGCTATTCAGATACATCATTTGGGTACAAGTTATGGGACCCAATGAACAACAAAATGTTCAGAAGTAGAGATGTTGTGTTCTAGGAAGACCAGACAGTAGCAGATTTTGAGAAGTCTACAAAGTCTAATGATGTCATCACTCCAGACTTGTTCCAATCTCCTGAGCCATCACAAAATGCTAGATGTGATGATGTGCAACAAAAAGTGCCAGAGTTACAGGATCCTATGCTAGAAATTGAGGATCAAGAGGAAAGAGATGAAGACCCGGATGAAGAGAGTGTTGAGTAGGGGGAGCAACCCCTTCAACCAGAGGCAACTAGGCCTCAGTTGCGGAGATCTGGAAAAGCTGTCGTGCCATCAACCAAATATCCCGCTTCTCAGTATATTCTGATTACTGATGAGGGGGAGCCCGAGAGTTTTTCGGAAGCCAAGAGTCATACAGAGAGATTGTTGGATGCAAGCCATGAAGGAGGAGATGAGTTCTTTACAAAAGAACCACACTTGTGAGCTTGTTCCACTTCCAAAAGGTAGGACAGCCTTGAAGAACAAATGGGTGTATAAGTTGAAGAAAGATGGCAATGGTAAACTATTGCAGCATAAAGCTCGTTTGGTGGTCAAAGGCTTTGGGCAGAAGAAATGAATTGATTTTGATGAGATCTTCTCCCCAGTTGGGAAAATGACTTCCATTCGAGTAGCTTTGGGATTATCAGCTCACTTGAATATTGAGGTAGAATAGATGGATGTCAAGACTGCTTTTCTCCATGGTGATTTGGAGGAAGAGATCTATATGGAGCAACCAGAAGGATTTGAAGTTAAAGGAAAACAGAATCTAGTCTGCAAACTGAAGAAGAGTCTTTACAGCCTGAAGCAAGCGTCGAGATAATGGTACAAGAAGTTTGATTCATTCATGGTGGATCATGAGTACACAAGAACGGTAGCAGACCAGTGTGTATATTTTCAAAGGTTTTCGGATGGAAACTTCATCATCCTACTGTTGTATGTCGATGATATGCTAATCATCGGACAGGATACTGCTATGATCAACAAGTTGAAAAAGGACTTGTCGCAATGTTTTAACGTGAAGAATTTAGGCCCAGCACAGCAGATTTTGGGCATGAAGATTTTTCATGACAGGAAAGCCAAGAAGATATGGCTGTCACAGGAGAAATATGTTGAACGGGTGATTGAAAGGTTCAACATAAAAGATGCCAAGCCAGTCAGCACACCACTGGCCAACCATTTCAATGTGACAAAGCATTCGTGTCCCATGACCAGCTCTGAAAGGAAAGAAATAGAGGCAATCCCTTATTTTTCCGCTGTAGGAAGTTTGATATATACAATGGTGTGTACTCGGCCAGATATAGCTCACACAATTGGCGTTGTGAGCAGATTCCTCGCCAATCCAGGAAAGGAGCATTGGGAGGTGGTCAAATGGATTCTTCGGTACTTGAAGGGAACTTCAAAGATGTATTTATGTTTCAGAGAAGCTGAACCAATTCTTGAGGGTTTTACAGATGCCGATATGGCAAGTGATCTTGATGATAGAAAGTCTACATCAGGATTTCTGTTCACTTTTGCAGGGAGAACTGTTTCATGGCAGTCCAAACTACAAAAATATGTTGCTTTATCTACAACAGAGGCAAAGTACATTACTGCCGCAAATGCTGGAAAGGAAATGTTGTGGTTAAAGCTGTTTCTCCAAGAATTAGGTCTACAGCAAGAAGTGTACAAGGTACATTGTGATAGTCAGAGTGCAATTGATCTAAGCAAGAATTCCATGTACCATTCCCGTATAAAGCACATTGATGTCCGGTATCATTGGATACGAGAAGTAATGGAAAAGCAACTGATGAAGCTAGTGAAGATTCACACGGACAAGAATCCTTCTGAAATGATGACCAAAGTTGTCACCAGAGACAAACTGAAAGTTTGCAAGAATCTAACCGGGATGGACTTTAAGTGAGAAGTCAGTTAGCCATGTGGCCGTGAAGGGGAAGAATTGTTAGCTCCAGCATCCACATGGTGAGGTTGGCACCAACGTGACAAAAAAAGATGGTGGGGGCAGTACCACCAAGCCACTCATTGTTGTCCCTTAACCCACTCCTCCTCTCTTGTGTATAAATTGAGATGAGTGAGGAGGGGTTGTATATAGTGTGAGTGCAGCAGTGAGATACAGATAGAGCAAACACAGAGAGTGTAATCTGTGAGTGAGAGTGCTATTGAGAGAGTTGAGAGGTGTAAGTACTGTAATCTCCCTCTGAGATAATTCTATAGTGGATATCTCTCCCGTTGACGTACGCGTAAATCTCTTGGGTTATTGTATGTGATTGATTTCTGATGTCTCATAGTCCTAACAACACATAATATGGGAAAATTTTTCTTCAAAACGATCATGGCTTTTACTATGGAAAATTATTTGATATTTTTAAAATATTATATGATATTGTCTATGTGGTACTTTTAACAAATGAAAAATCAAAACACAATAATTCCTAATAAAGATGAGTCAAGATGTTTATTTGGTCTTTTGATTTAAAACACCAGATAATATAGTTAGGATCAGGTGGTCTTAATTAAATCAAGAGTTTCCTTTTGATTTAAAACACCATCAAAAATATCAAACGAAAAATCACAACACAATAATTCTTAATTTCCTCATTTGGATTACCCCATTTTGCTTTGAGAGAGAAAACACTTCCAAAAGAGGTTCCTCTTCCACTATACAAGATGAAAACACATTAAAGACATTTGATGGAGATAAAGATACACTAGCAACAACATTAACACAATGAGTAGCAATGCCGTTACCGTCTTTTTACTTCTTCCCACTCATTTGTATTTAGCTTTTTATTTATATTTAGGCTTCCACTACTTGGCATTACAATGAGTTTGCAACTTATGCTTGCTTGGACATATTCTTGCTTTGGCAGTACCAGATGCGCTGCAACTATTCAACAATTACCTTTTATTGTGATAAGAGAAGTCTCTTTTAGATGGAATGCTTGATAGTTCCCAACTCCCAAAGCCTCAACTCGAGCACAACATATTTTCACTGATGGAAGTAGGGTTGTAAACAAGCTGAACTGAGTCGAGCCGAGTCGATCCTATTTTTAATATGTTTGAACTTGTTTATTAAGATTTTAATGAATTTAAACTCAAACTCAAGCTCGAGCTTAATAAAAATTTAACGAACCGAGCTCGAACCGAGTTAGCTTAGGCTTGACTCGAGCTCGAGCCTGTTCACGAGTCTTACGCGCCAAAATATTTATAAATTCATACTTGCATATGAGACTAAAGTTACAATTAAAATTTTGATTATACAATTATATATACAATATATATAAACATTCTAAATAAAAAATCAATATTTTATCAAAATAATAATATTTACTACTACTATTATATAAGGTCATGTTTGATTCACAAGACTAATAGTGAAGTATTAATAATCCTATTAAATTAGTGTAGTATTCACTATCCAATTGGATTAATATTCATTGAATTAATAATCTCACCCCTACCCCATTACTAATAATCCTACAAATTTGTTGGATTAATAATCCATTGGATTAATAATCCTAAACCAAAAATGTTAAAACAAACATAGGATAATTGGGCCCACGGATTAATAATCTCAATCCCATATCCTAATCCATCCAATCAAACATGCTCTAAATGTACTATCTATAGTTAACTATTATTTACATTTATATTTTTTAAATATATAAATAACATATTTATCTACTTTTTTATACATATTTTTATATTATTTAATATATAAATGATAAATATTAAACGAATCAGCTAATTAACCGAGCTTATGAGTCGAGTTTTAGAATGTTTAGACTTGTTTATTAAAAATTTAACGAGCTCGAGCAAAAAAATAAAAAATTAATGAACCAAATTCGAATGAGCTTTTATCGAGTTGAACTCAAATCTATTCACAAAGGATTCTTTTGCAATCCTAGTTGAAGCAATCACATCTTCTTTGGAATCACTTTTTCAATTATGCTAATGTTTTTTGTTCTTTTCTTTTAAAATAAAACTATGATAGTCTAGTTTGTTCTACGCCTTGTAAGGCTGATCAATTCTCATAACCCGGCCAAGATCTAGCCCATAGCCTAAGAGGGGGAAAATCTGGGCCGGGCTGGGTTGTATTTTCCTCATGCAGAAGGCTACCATACCACTCGTGACAACAAAGTATATGCACTTAGACCCAATTTTTCATACTCAAAAGCCGAAATGAATTATTAAAATTCTAATATTAAGCGTGAACATGGGATGGTTTTGGGTAAATTATGGGCTTGTTCTATGTGATGGACTTAAATACTCATAGATCCTATCCTACATAGTTTTTTAATGTACCAATAAGTCTTAAAATATTTATTTTGCCCCCAACACTTTTTGAGATATTGATAGTTGAAAAAAATTAAAAGACTTATAAATAAATAAATTTTGTCAAAGTCAGTAAATTTCCCTTAATTTTTTGCTTTGCATTTGGCAGAGACTTTTTTAATAAAAGGGGCTGAAAAGTCTATGGCTTTTTAGGTCATTTTCATTCATAATATCTGATTTTACTATTTTGCCGTTTATTAGTATAATAATTCCATTCATATGAAAAAATGAGAATTATAAAATATTAAAGGACAACATAATCTAATCATTTTGTAATAGAAGTTACTAAATTGTTACCAAATAATGCATGCTAAAAAAAAAAAAAAACCTTAGGCTATATTTTGTTGGAAGATTTAATTAGAAAAATAGAAAAGAAAAGGAAAATAGAAGGGAAAAAAAAAAAAGAATTGAAATGATTCGAATTCCAAACTATATTTGATTGAGCTGAGAAATGACCAAAAAAAAAGGGTCTAAATGAACTCAAAAGACAAAAAGTGTGATTGCATTTCTCTCTCACTTTTTTTTTTCTACGTTTTTTATTATGACCAAACAAAGGTGATATTACATTTTCTTTTTTCTATCTATTTTTCTCATCAAATCTTTCAACCAAACATAACCTTAAAAGTCTTTATTTTTTAAAAAGAAACGTAATCCTTTCCGTCTTTTGAATGAAATAAAGATGTTTATTTAATATCAAATAGTTTTAAAATAGTCACATTAATATATCAAGGTGATCTTAAAAAATAGACTTAACAATGACCCCCTAAAAAATCTTTTGAAAAATTGTCTTTTTCAAAAATGATTACCTATAGTGAAAACCTGTATGATTTTAATAATTATAATTTATAAATTTTATCATTGTTTTGAAAAGAAAAAAAAAAAAAAAAATTCAACTCATACACCAATTTGTTATTTCCGCGAATCTTTTTGAGTAGTTCTATACCCCTATAGATACAAAAGATAGTGAAATTTAAAATTATATAATAAAAAATAGTAATAAAAGACATTTATTCATAAATTCCTCTTTACTTACTTATGTTCTACTTAATTCCAATTATTTTTGTATGTTCTAATATGGGTAATATAATTATCAAAATATCCCTAATAATAATAAGGTGAAATATGCATTAATGTTCACATTAACTTGTCAATGCTAACATTTACACTATTAAATATATTTATATTTATTTAATTTACAATATTACATATTCAGAAGATATCTTATTTGATAGATTTTATTAACTAGGTTTCAAAAACATAAATTTCGTAAATAAAAAAATATGTATAACAAAAATTATGAATTTTTAAATTAATATATAAAAAGTACAAAATAGTGCACACTAAGTTGGTAGGGTTCAAAAAAATATTTATAAGGGTAAAATTTTTCATAAAATACCTTAAATATGAGAATTATGATTTGGTAGGAGTGGACATCGGCTCGTTAGCCCGCCCGATCCAACCTTATTTTTCTAGGGCTTGGGAAGGTTGTTTTAGTTCATAGGGCTGGACTGGGCCAACATTTTTAAACCGAAATATTAATAGGCTAGGTTGGGATTTATCTTTTCAGCCCAGCCAAACCCAACCCGCTATTAAATTAATTAATTAATTATAATATATTAAAATATGTATTTTTTGTTAGGATCTAAATTTTATCTTTATTAATTTTATTGAAACTCATATTTGTGGTAATGTATGATTGAATTAATTTTATACACAAAATCTTTCTATTTATAATAATGTCAATATATTTATTTATGAAATACAATTAATTATGGAATATTTTAATTTTTTTAACATATAGTCCATTGAGTTGGTTTGAGATTTATAATTATTTTTTTAATCAAGTTTGGAAAGATAGAAACTCGATGTTAGGGTCGGGCTGGGCTTGAATTTCAAAAAATAAAAAATTATTATAATTATAAAACTCGATGAATTGGTTTGAGATTTATAATTATTTTGTTTTTATTATTTTTAAAATATAAATAAATAAATAATTAATTAATTAATAATAATAATAAAAATAAAAATAAAAAAGATGAACGGTGGTACTAAAAACGAAAGCTGAGATGTTCACAACCACAGGAAGCAGCATGTGGGCCTCGTCCCCGATGCCGCCATGTTTTCTGAGCATTTTTGGCTCCTCCACCACCACAATCACCAAACAACTGCCGGAGAGATGCTGTCCCCTCGCCGTCTCCGCCTCAAACAAGTTTCAACGCCGACCACCGCCGCCGCCAAACTCCTCCGGCGACGACCACGCCCAAGACATCAGGGGTTTAGGCCTACCCGTCCTCACCGCTCTCAAATCCAACCCACAAATCAAACCCCTCAATCCTCGCCCCCAAAACAGTGCCTCATCAATCAAAAACCCAATTTCAAAACAACGATCCACAGAAGAAGAACAAGAAGAGAGACAGCTAAGTGGTTCGGATGTGTTAATGGCGTTACAAAGAGCCGCTGCTCAGAAAATCAAGAAGAAACGAAGAAGGGACTACTCTTCTTCTAAGTTAGTTAAAAACAGAGGCCCAAGTGGTACAGTTCAAAAAGAAGGTGAAGAAGAAGAAACAGACACTTGGGATTATAGCAATGCTCGACCCATTTGCGTAAAAAGCGATTGGACTACTCGTTTGGATGAATTCGAAAAGCGTCTTCAGGAACTTGTAGATACTGCTATAATTCAATAAAGCTGGTCTTTTTTTATTTTTTTTCTTCTTAAATTTAACTTCTATATATAGTGATTGTATAATAATCTCTATGCTCTTTGCTTCATTTCAAATTGTTGGTTGCAGCCTCACCATTCTTGTTTTTTGAGCCCCAACACTTGTTTATAGTGTATGTAAACTTTGATTGTCTATTCAATTATCTTGATTCTGAATATTAGAGTAATCTTCTGTTAGCATTTATATATTGCTGTCTACACAAGCAGCCTTGTTGTGCTTTGCTCTTTTTCAATAGTGGAACTGGGCTTCTCTTTTTCAGTATAGTAGAACTGGGGTGAGCCGTGGATTTAGAAAATTTTGCCAACCATGGAAATATGTGTTGTACATTTTCTTGTTTGTAATGGATTCGTCTTGCTATGTTGTACATATTTCACCTAAAACTCTTTGGTATCCTGTTTCAATTCATGGATGTGATTCAAGGTATAGAATTCTACATTGTACATAGTATAGTTTGGTTGTGTCGGCTTGATCATATCCTGCAGACTCAGATACCAACAATGATACATGGATAAGATTGTAAGAATGGCTAATGTCGTGGTCTTTGTAGTGAAGCCAATCTAATTGTGTGTCTGTAGGATTTAATTTAGGAGCAGTTTCCCTAATGTTAGTTAATGGTGGTTGATCGATACAGAAATTGTTTTGGTTCAAATACTATAGGATACTAACCTATCAGATGTACCCATAAATTCCCTCTTGTATTTATTGCTACATAACTATGCACAGGTCACGATTTGATTGTCACAAAGGATCAGCATTCTCAATTTGATGGTTGCATTCGATTGACTCAACATAGAAGGAGAACCGTGGCCAATAGTGGCTAGATTTTGATTGAATTCATTGGTATAGAAGATAATAATCAGTATATCTGTTTTTCATAAGCTTTCTGGTACTAGCAGTTTGGTTGGGGTGTTCAGCAAACCGATTTACCTGAGAAAACCGTCCAACTTGATATGTAGATGAAGGACGAGACTTGAAAGAGTGGCCAAACAAATTACAAAGACGACGACATCTTTGTGGTTTCCAAGGGACCTCTACTCTAATTTCATGGGGTTCTCCATATCCGAAGTTGAGATTGAAGGGATTTAGGATGTCATAACTAGCCTGAATTTGTTCACCAACCTAAGTGTACTTATATTGTGAGTACGTGCATCCCAATACAATGGATTCCCTACATTGCTTAACACTCTTGTTATTGATGTGTGTTGGTGAAGCATACCCTTTCAGCTACCAATCCCTATCTGTCTTCGAAGACCAGTGTTATTTTGTACAAATTCACAGTATTACGATTTTTTATATTTTTTTATGCGAAGGGCTTTGTTGGAAGAAATGGTCTGAATTGTGTAAACATGTAAGTTAGCGAGGTTTTGGGTTGTTCTCTATTGGCTAAGGTTGCATAGTGATTGTTAAAGCACCTTGATTCTTTGTTAGCTGGAGTCTTTGTTGGGATAATATTGTTGTAAAAGAGATTTTCTTGATGTTGAGCCTACCACTAGGTATTCATGCGGTTGGAGAACCATTCTTTGGAGTCAGGAATTTGCTTAGAAAGGGAGCTAATGCTCTATTTGGTTCATCGTAATGCTGTGATGGAATAGTCATTTTTTAAGCTCCTTACGAAATGATCATTCTATTATATTTGTGCATAATAATTTTATTTACAATATATTTTTCATTATTATTTTTAATCAATCAAATATGAAAATGAATATTTTAATGAAATGATCACTCCATTCCACTCCATTCTAGTGAACCAAACACCACCTAAGTAGTTTGGAGGAATGGATAAACAATAGATCTTTATAAGAGCATCAATGGAGTCCTAGTGCTAACAATATCCAGTTTTAGAGTCGGCATAAGTTTTTGAGTTGATATAATGTTCATTTCATTACAGTTCACTTCATTCAAGTGAACCGAACACTACACTTTGGAGTAATGTTTGAGAATCGAGACTACACTTCGGAGCAATGTTTTAAAAGCTGGATTAAATCAGCTGATTGTACACCTTCAGAGGAACCCTAAAAACTATTCTTCATTACAAACCAGTGGATATTGCCAGTCAAAATAAAATATGAAATAAATTCACTAACGACAAAAGAAAATACAAAAATAATAAATCAAAAAAATATATAAATTAAAAACTAAACCAAACAATATAAAAGAATAAATCGAAGAACAAAAACCAATCATTCAACTGATACAAAATATTTGTGAATGGTGCAGAGGCACAGTATCGGCTCCCCCTCTCCTGACTTACAGGGAATATAGACCTGTCAAAAGGCACTCTCAGTGCAAGAAGTGCATAGTTGGCATCATTTCTTTCACTAGTTCCCTCTTTTGCCTCCAATCAATTGGGGGGGCAGAAGGTGTACCAAAATTGAGCAATTTATTATCATTTGCTTTCCCAGGAAAATGAGGGGGAAATACCAGTAGTAGATGACCTCCTTTCCACTTGACCTGCTTCCTCAAATAGAAGAGCAACAAAAGCATGAGAATCCAGCCATTTCTTTCATTTTTCAAGATAAGCATATGTTGTATAAGAGCAGCAATGGTAAATGGCACCGAGAGTTACCTTACTTTGCATAAATAAATAAAAAACAAAAAAACAATCCTTGATATCCATAAAAGAGATAAAACTACAGCTAGATGATAATTGAGTTTGTACTCAAATCTGGAAAGTAGAATGTGTCAGCTCTGGCAGCATGAGTTAACACTGTTAGATCCAAAAACAATCGAATACCAGAGAAATTTAAACATTTTAATATCACTCAACAGCACTGAGACAGTTACAGTAAATTATGAAAGACCCCCCATCTTCTTCATTCGCGGTGAATCCATTATCATTTTCCGGGATGAAAAGGTTTTGAGAGGTGGGGGCAGTTCGAATTGGTGATATTTCCGGCACAAACTACTTATTCAACTACAACATGTCACTCACCCATCCCATACTCTAACCCTAGTAAGGTCTATAACGTTTGCTACGGTTGCCATCATCACTGCCGCCACCGCTGCTAGTTCCTCCCCGTCCTTGCGGTCCACCCGACCCATTGCTCCTATCATTTCTCCGAGGACGTGGACCAGGCATCTGCACTCCAGGCTGCTGTCTGCACAATTCCGAAGTGCATAAAACCACAAGTATTTCTTCACTGTAATTAAGTCTGTAAAAGTGAAAATACTGTACAGGAAACTTACAGAACATAGCCAATTTGACCATCTGGTAGAACCATTGGCACCATATGCATCCCTGCTGGCATCGGTCCCCGTCCATATATCATAGGCTGTTCAAGTGTGCAATTGCATGAGATGAAAGTTCGAAAAAAAAAAAAAAGGGACATTAAGGCCATACAAGTCCACAAAAATACCTGCTGAAAACCGGTGGCAACACCGTATCCAGACCCTAGAGGCCCATATGGATTTCCAGGAAAACCACCATAACCAGGATGGGGGATATAATTTGGATGAAGCCCGGAATTATGGGGATTAGACCCATCAAACTTCTTATCACTCTGAGGCTTAGCAAGACAAACTTCCAACACCTGACCTGCAGTTTATATCCATTGAGAATGTTATTCCCCTGGACGAAAAGATTTCAGAAACAAAAAGCAATAGGTGACTTCACAAAGAGTTCTCACTTCCATAATTCAAAAAATACATTTAACATAAAGAAGGGCAGACAAATATAAAGCGGAAAATCTTCTTGCTATTCAATTTTCAAAGCCAAAAGTAGGTTATTGTAGTAAATTTTTTCAAACAGTTGCTGAAGTTCCAATTTTTTTTTAAGAATTTGTTATCCGTAAATATAATTTTCCAGTATTTTCCAGGATATCCAAATAAAAAGATCAATAATGCAGGTATTCCCACAACAAAGGACAAAGAACTAGCATACACGCATCTTTTTTTCCTTTTCTCTTTTCTATACGGATACATGTTGTATCTTATAGTCATCATTTCAATGTTTAGGTTATAGTCCATGACCTTTGTTAGCTTTAAGTAATTGAAATAACAAATTTGTGGAAACAATACCATCAATTTCATGTTTCTCTGTATCTTTGACAGCCTTCAATGCACTTGACCTTTCTGCATAATGGACGAAACCAAAATCTCCTTTGCCACCAGATTTGGAGGGCGGCATAACGACTTTTGTCACTTCTCCATGGCGTTGAAATAGTTGCTTCACTTGCTCAAGGGGAGTATTCTCAGGTATGTTCTTCACATAAAGTGCTTTAACCTGGAATCAGGTACGCATAATATCTCAAGACTAGCTATGTAAATATTCACAAGCGAAACAGATGGGGGGAAAATAAGGTCTTCATTTTCCCCCACCACAAGATCTAGAAACTAGTTTTTCAATCAGTAGAAAGAGCAGTTATTAATTTGATATATTCCTCATAAATATTCTCACCAAACTAAAGAAGTTTAAAATAAGCCTTTCAAGGTACTACAACTGTTTTGAAGCAAAAGAAATAGTATCCGCAGTTCATTTCAAGATAATAATTTGGAGACCTTTGAAATGCTTTTAAAAAATCTTAGCAGGTGCTCAGGTTCAAAAATCATACAACTACCAGAGGTCTAGGGTGATGCAGAATGTTCACGCATGCACATGGAGACTTTATTTACAATTTTATAATTTTGACTACAGTATTTTATTCATTTTCTTTTTAATTAGGAGTCTTATTAATATTCGGTTTTCTATTTATACTACATCATAGTTATTCAGTTAAGCAACATTGCATTGATTCTTCCAAATAGTTCAAAACTTTTACTGCAGTACCAGATTTGGTCCATATGATGTGCTCTAGGGATAAATTTCAGACCTAATATAACATAATACATGGGGAAACATAGTTTTTAATTTACAATAAATAGATTTCATTTTCATTCTGAAACATTGTTCAAACCTATTGCTGAGTCCAATAATCCTATTAGCTCTATGATATAGCATTATCTAAAAATCTAAAGACCACAACAAATTTCAATATTTGAACCTACACCATTGGTTCACTATAATAGCCAAACAAGTGAGCTATATGTGGCAGGCTTCGGATGTCATAAGATGCACCACCAGTATTCATAAGAAGTTGACTAACCCTTCAGTTTTCCTTTATCTTCCACATATTTAACCAAAACCCCAAGTACATAGGTTATCAAAGGTTGTGACTGGCACGAGTGCAATCCATCTCCAGCGCTGTGATGTGGTTTCAAATTGCGGGAATCACCCTCTTGAAAGGAAAAAAGGGTGGGGGTAACTACCTAGTACCTCCATGGCTCTACCAGACCCTGTTGCAAGTGACTCTCAGATGAGGCTAAGCAGGCTACCAATTGTTGTCACACACCCTTGACCTATGTTGATTAAGAGCAACAACCTACCACAAAGCCTAGTTTAAGCAGTCACACAAATGTTTAAGCAGTCATAAATGACGAAATAAAAAATTAAGAATAACCACTAGTAGGGATATGAATGGAGTTTCTCTTAGTAAAGAGACTCAGAGATTCATAGAACCCATGAAGAGCCACCTTGCACACTAGGTACAACTAGTATCATTCTATCTCATTATTAGGGGATGCTTGGGAATCTCAAAAAGTGGTAATAATGAAATGTTATCTCAGTCCAGTATTTTACTATCTAGTTTGTAGGACCACCAAAAGTGTTACTGTGGAAAAGGCTTACACTTTGCTTTATCTTCAATCTATTTTTGAGCCAATCTACAAATAAGTGACTTTGTTTGCAATACATTTCACAAACAAATATCTTACTTCAGCTTGCCAGAATTCAATTGAGATAAATTAAGAGAGAACACGGTATAATGGTTTGATCATGTACAATGAAGATCTATAGATGCAATGGTAAGAAGAGTAGGATCACCACAAGTGGAGATGCTATGGGGAGAAAAAGACCTAAGTTGACATGGGATGCGGTAGTGAAAAAAGATACGATTTTATTTTATTTAACTGAGCATATAACCCTTGATAGAGTTAAATGGAAAGGGGGAAAAAAAAGTATTCATGTAGCCGACTACACTTTGGGGCACAAGGTTTGTCTTGGTTTGGTTTGGTTTAGTTTGGTTAGCTTGCAAGGTTTCTAGGTTTCTGAGATTTCTCCGTTTGCGATACAACCAGTTTATATAATTCTCAAACTTCATATATATAATATAGAGAGAATCACTTCCCTCACACCCCTCAATTTTTGAAACAATCAGCAGGCAATCCATTCACCAAAACATATAAGCACATTGAAAGAGGGCTAAAGAACATGACAACATAGAAAATCAATCGCCTCCATCAATTTACAAAACTCATCCTACCCAATGCATATAATACTAAATCTCAATTCACATGATCGTAGGTTGTATCATTATCCAACTTACATATAACCTCCACCACACCACTCTCGTTCTAGAGTTAACACCTCAACAAACACATTCAGAGAATCCTATACCACCAATGCACCACATTCAACACGTCTTTCTAATGGATCGCCAACACTTTTGCCAACAATTTATACGCCCTACCAAGCAAACTAATAGGTTGAAAGTCTCTAATATCCACTGTACTCCCGTTCTTGGGGATCTTAAGGCCACAAAGGATGAATTTAGACTCTTCTTCAATGTGACACCCTCATAGAAGTAATTCATCATCATACCCATCACCTCCTCTCTCACCACACTCCATCAATTCTGAAAGAAAATCATAGTCATTTTATCAAGCCTAGGTTCCTTATCCCCATTAAGACACTTGAGAGCTCTAAGAACTTGCATCTTATATGAAAGGCCTCTCCAACCACTCCAGATACTACCAACATCTATACCAATCAAACCTGTGTTACTTTAAACACCAATAATTATTGTACAAGGAATGGGAATGAGAAAGTGGTATGGCACATGTTTTATAAAGCAGTATGACAATTAGCCTTGTATAGATCACACTATTAGATTTTAAGGTACTTTTTCACATGTGAAACTAATTTTTATTAATGATTATAACACTTTGTCACGCCAAAACTTCACTCTTTTGAGTGCGAATTTGTCATACCCTAATTTGTCCTAATTGGGGTTGAACTTCGCTCACTTTTAGAACTAATTTGTCATGCCCTAATCTACAATCCTTCAAACCAAACACCTTTGGCAGAACACCCTCATGTCACCACACAACAAAGGGTCTACCTCAATATCTCAGTCCCTAAACCCAACATTATCCATCATGCAAATCATAGATTACAACCATTCCTCCATCTCCGTGAATTGGCAAAATAAACAGTGGAGCTCTGGCTTCCTCTCTTCCAACCCAATACCCAAATTCTTCACAAAGTCTAAGAAAACATACCACTTATCCCTTAATCCACCTCTAGAATTCCGACCAAACACTTCTCCTACAACCCACACACCTCAACATCAAATACCTTACTGCTCTATCATGTAGGCATCAACACTCCACCAACCAAAATCTATCAATCAGCTGAACAAGGAAAAAGTTTCTTCCCTTTCTTTGAGAGGCTTCTCAAAGATTCTCACACACCCACCAAACTTCATAGTTGGCCAATGCTACCGATTGTGCACTTTTTCCTCTCTCCACAATCACCATCTTCATTGCAGAGCCACTACTGTCATCCACCAGATCAAGTAAGAAATTGTGTTACATGTACTCTTCTATTTCCCCCTACATACTCGTGTCCACCGGATATAGGCTAAGGATGTGGGATGTGTCCGACATTTATACCCAGTTTAAACACTCGGATCCTCTAGTCTTTTACAATGTTTTAGTAAAAAGAAACTCACATTTCTAGTAAAGAAATGTCTCTTGCCTCTCACGTCTCTTGCCTCTCACATGGATGATACATAAATTCCATATCTTTTCGTGTACTTATTTAAAATATCAAATCCATTTTTACATAATCTACAACATATTATCTAAACATATAGTTATACAATATGCAACATATATGTGTCCACTGCACGTCCCTGTACCCATATCTATCGTTTAGATACATATCCTAATATCCTAAAGTTTAGGTTTACGAAGGTCTACCACATGGATAGACACCCACACCCGATACTCATCGCTATGTCCATGTAACATAGATTTTCCTCCAAGTTGCACTATTCTCCTCTTCATCATTCACTCTATGTTTCCACATAATTCATAAATATGACAGGGAATTACATAAAGTTATATGAACTTTGCAGATTTATGTAAATTGTAGACCCACATAAAAGTAAATTACGAAGTCAGTTTTCATCCCACTAAGCCCGAAAAAATTAAGTTGCATTTTAAACATTTCAAGTACAACAAAAAGTTTTTAATTTTATTATCATTTTTGGTTGTCAGAATAATTGTGCAGCAGCCTTACAAATCTAGGTAACAAGGTCCTTTCTGTGTTGGTTACTCAAGACTCAGCTGCTTTGACACCTTGAACAGATGCAGGCTACCTTGTAGAGACTAAGATAGGGGTCAAAGAGAAGGTATTGAAGGAAAAGACCAGCTAAAGCTGTAACAGTTATCCAAACACTGAATGCCTCAAGTAGTAAAACTGTAAATTTAGATGTAAAGTTGGACCGTTTCCATCCCATGGAAATTTACCTGCGAAGCAGCAACAGAATTATCAGGAGTACTCTTTGGATCAGCCCAGCTGACAGTTGGGGAGTTGCCATCCAATTTAAAATTCACAGTCGACATTTTCTGTCTAGAATAATCAGCGCAAGCATTGTTGAAATACTCAATGAAAGCAAAACCACGATTCCGACTTGGATTTTGAGGATCCTGTTATTACAAGAAAACGACAACACTATCATTGTTAGTAATTAAAATTACTCATTATTAAGAAGCATATGCAATTAACTATTACAAAACACACCTTTATAAGCTCAATGTTTTCTGCCCCAGGACCAGTCTCCTCAATAACTTTTCTAAACTCATCATCTGTCCAGCTCTTTGGCACATTACCAATAAACAATCTATATTTAGATTCAGATAGCGAACACCTTATTGTTCTACCCTGCAGCGATGAGACATGCACAAAGTCAAAAACTAAAACAGTATCGGGAAAGCATGGAAATAAGCATGCCCAAGGCTCTAAGCATTTAATGTTTATACAGACCCATGTTGGCAAAAGTGTTGAATTGCATAAGCACCAACAGTACCTTGAATTCTTTGTTGTGTAACTCTTCAATGGCCTGTTGTGCAACCTCCTTGGTTTTGAATGCTACAAAGGCAAAACCCTTACTTTCACCAGTATCCCTATTTTTTATCAACCTTATCTGTCAAACAATTGAGAAATTAAAACCTAGTACAAAACCGAACAAATAAATTCCTAAATGCTACTAGCACAAAACAAACACAGCAGCCTTTTCTTCCCCCTGGATTAAAACTGACCTCAACAATTTCGCCCAATGAATCACAAAGATCCCTCAAATCTTCTTCCGAAACATCACGAGGAAGTCCACCAATAAAAATTTCAGACCCATGCGGCGGAAGGGCAAGAAGTTCTGAATGCTTCTCTTTGTCATCTTCATCAATGGAAGCAGTATGTTTTTCTTCATCTTCCACAGGCTCATTGGTAATGATGCTTCCATCTGCTTCACCTCCATCTACTTCTGGTGACTGGTCTTTCCCACTATCCTCGCTTTTAAAGTCCTCATTTTGGTCTTCACCATTTTCATCACCACCTCCCCCTGCTCCTTCATCCTCTATTTGTTCTTCAACGTCATCATCCATCTCTTCAATGTAATTGTCATCATCAAGATCCACCCGGTCCTCAATTTCGGTCCCCTCAGCCATGACTGCTTCAAGTTCTAAGTATCGTCATCCAAAAATGACACTTGACCTCCAACTAAGCTACCTGCAAACTTAAACTAATGACACATAGAAGCTAAGAAATTGCTTAATTCCTGATAAGAAGATACCCACATAGATGGGTAGAAAATCACTTGTAAAGCAAAAGAATGTGCATAATAAGGAGAAATGTAAAACTTTTGCATGAAACTTCAACAAAATCTTTAGGGTTTCCCGATGCAAGCGTGCAGAGAATGGTTGTTTCTTTCTTGATACTAGAAACTTAATAGGAGAGAAAAGGAAATTTAAGCCATTTTGACATCATTTTCAAAAACTGATTATTGTTTTCTTATATAAAAACAATACAACATGCATGTTTGGAAATTGGAATAACTGTTTCCAAAGAGATTTCAATTAAAAAAAAAAATCCTGAAAACAGCCCATTTTCAAGAGACAGGTTTAAACTGTTTTCTGAGTTCTCAGAAGATTTAATTCATAACAAAAACATAGGTTGTAACTTAAACTTCCCATTGATTCTATTTCCGAAAACACAAAAGTCGAGAACCAAAAATAAAATTGAGAACAAACAGCCCTAGAATCTTGCTATTTCAAATTTGCAACTAGAACCTTAAACAGTTGTAAAAAAAGGTCAAAAAATCCCAATTACTTTCTCATGGCTTGCGCAAACAAAACAAAATAGGCAAACTGATTTTATATTTTATCTTGGTTTATAAACATGAATAAATGAAGATTGCAACCAAAGAATACCCAATCAACTTCCAATCTTAGCTGATAAATAAAAAAATTGGAAGCTAATAAATTGATAAACAAAACACCAAAAGTGTGAACCTTAATAAAATAAGGCTGAATGCTAAATCAATCAAATCCATAAATACATAATAATCAGACATTAATGTTACAACTAACTAAAGCACTAAAATACCGAAACAACAACAAATTCACACCAAAACTCCGAACAAATTGACGAATTCAACGCACAAAACAAATAACAAACGTCGCAATCTCAAGGGTAAAAATCAACCAATGCAGCATAGAGACGCCAGTAACCAATCCCAAAACCCTATAGGCTCAAAATACTATAAAAACACGCATATCATACACACAGAATTCAAGAACTCGAAACGGTCCGCACAAATCCAATATCAATGGAAAATGAAGAAATTGAGCTGAGAAAAAGCACAAGTAAATACAAGAATTAGGGACAAATTACAAAGCATTGAAGTTTTGGCGAAGAAAAGTAATATATACACACACACACACGTATGAATATATATATACATGTAGGGGACGAATTGATAGAGAGAAGGTTAGAGTTAGCGTACCAAATTATGATTTAGGGTTGGGTCCTTTCTGTTTGTGGATTCTGTTGGTGTTGTTGGTGATGGTGTGAGAGCGATTCGACGAACCCTAAACAAGATTTATCGAGTCTCAGAATGGCCCTAGAATTTTAGAAGCAAAGAGAAGAGAGAGAGAGAGTGAGAGAGGCGCATGATTTTACCCTATTGGGGAGTCTCGTCCAATTAAAGAGAGCCGTGTCACTACCCATTCCACAGTTTGGTTGCTATTTTAGTCTTTTTAAGTGTTGCAAGTAGGGATAGTATTGTCATTTTAATGTGATCCCACACTATTCTTATTTATTATAAACTCCAATCACACTTTTTATTTTTTTAATTCTTTTTTTTATCAATGTATTTCAATGTTATATATACTAATTAATGTGTTAATTAGTATACTAACAGATAATATGATATAATTTTAGAAGTTTTAAATATTTATAATTTGTATAATAGGTAGGGTTAAATAATAACATAATACTAATTGGTACACTAGTGTGTACATTAATTAGTTCATATAATACCACCGTATTCTTTATTAGATGAATCATATTAATGGTTCCTGTAGTTTGGGGTTTATGTCAATTTAGTTTCTGATTTTTTAATTATGATATATTTGATCCTGAATTTTGAATCTCGTTTCAAATAAAGATAATTGAAGACATTGTTGGCAAGGTTGTCAATTTGATAAAATATAAATTAGTTTGATAAAAATAAATGTGAAAAAATTATTTTTGAATTTTTAAAAATTATTTCTACCTACCAAAGATATAATTATATAAAAATGATAAATCTTTTATTTTTTATTTTTTTTTATTTTTTACCAAATTAATTTTTAATATGTATTTGGATGATGATCATATAATGGTTGGATGTTTTTGTTGATAATTTTTTATGATTATCATATAATATATTATTGTATTTGTTATTAACAGATATTTTTAAATGGTTATCATGTAATGAATGGTTATTAAACTTTTAATGTATAATCGATATATTTAATATATGAAATACTTTTAATTTTGGATTTTTTAATTTAATGGATTGGTTTAATAATTGTATCAAAATTGTCGCCATATTTGACTTTTGAAAAAATAAAAACTAATTTAAAGAAAATAAATAAATAAATAAATTATTTCTACCCTACTAGAAGATAAAATTATATAAAAATGATTTTTTTTTTAAATTTTTTTTCAAAAATCAAACATGACGATAATTTGGATGTCATTATTAAATCAATCCATTAAATCAAAAAATCCAAAATTAAAAACATTTCATATATTAAATATATCGATTACACATTAAAAGCTTAACAACCATCCATTACATAATAATCATCCATTACATGATAACTATACAACTATCCATTACATAATAATCATCCATTACATGATAACTATCCAAAAATATCGGTTAACAACAAATACAACTATCTATTACATGATGATTATAAAAAAAATATCAACAAAAATAACCATTTAATTACATTATCATCATCTAAACACATACTAAAAATTAATTTGGTAAAAAAATAAAATAAAAAATGTAAAAGATTTATCATTTTTATATAAGTTTATCTTTGGTAGGTAGAAATAATTTTTCAAAATTCAAAAATAATTTTTTCACATTTATTTTTGTCAAACTAGTTTATATTTTATCAAATTGACAAATTTGCCCTTGAAATGGAGCACCAATCAATGTATTTGATTTCAGTTTTCTAAATTCAATTTTCTAAAAATTGTGTTTTTTATTTTTAGTGAATATTTTTTAAATTTTAATCAATTTTTTTTACTTTTTTAGATGCACCTTAATTAGATGTATCTAAATAGTAAAATATTTGTGAAAAAATATTTTAAAAAATTAATAAATACACAAAAATATGAAAAATGTACTGAATTTTCGAATTTTTTTATTATACTTTTTAAGCATATTTATATTAGGTGTGTCTAAAAAAATTTTGAAAAAAATGCTTAATATATTAAAAAAATTCATTGAAAACATTAAAATACGGAAAATAAAATAGTAGAATTTTCTAAAAACTGTTTTCTAAAAACCAAAACCAAAATGTCTTTAATTATGCTTATTTGGAATGAGATTCAAAATTCAGAATCAAATGTATCACAATTAAAAGGTCAGTGACCAAAGTGATACAAATCGTAAACTATATGGACCGTTAATATAATTCGTCCTTCTTTATTTTACCTATCTATACACACAAATTATTTAAAAAACCTCTCAAAGCTCTTCAAATATAGCTAGTATTAAAAATTTTTGTTAAAATAACTATTGTAATAATTAATCCGTTAAAGTGATTAAAATATAATAGCATTAACTAAAATAGCTAACAAGACTCATTTAAAAAGACGTTGAAAATGCACTTAATGAGTGGGTAACAATGGGCACTTCTAAATACTATGGCTCATTTTTTGTCCACACCCTCAACAACCATTTCTTATAATGCCTTTTCACAATTTAAAATTTAAAATGTCACTATTAAAAAGTAAATAATTTTTTATATTTTTTACATCTTTTTATAAAGTATCAAAAAATCAATTAAAATGGTTAATTTTCAAAACAACATCACGTCTGGATGGAGTAATACAGTAATAGAAAGGTCTAATGAGAATTTTAAAAATTAGTTTGAATGTGTCTAAGAATAAAAATGTGATTACTAGGTGGGTATACTACTCCTTCATCTCCCATGAAAATATGTCACATTTATGAAAGAATTTGACTTTAAAATAATGTCTACATTTATTACATTTTATATCATATTGTACTTATCATTCTAATTTTTTTTTAGTAAATTATAAATAAATCTTTTAAAATTTATTTAAAATATGAATTTTCCCTTGGGTTAAAAACAGAATTTTTCCTAACTTTTCTCTATTATTTAGGTAGGACCCGTACGCCAAAATTGGCGGGTCTAAGTGGTAACGCGTTCTATGCCGCGTTGTGATTCACGTGGTATATTTGGTTGCTCAAAACCATTATCGAGTAAATGGAAAATTGAAACCAAAGTGTGCTCCATGGAAATGGAGTTTTGGTGGAAAATCCTTGAAGGTTTGAAAAATGGCTTGTCCCACATTGATTTGGTGGAAAGTTTTGAGTGGGTTTATAAGGCATGGGATTGGAACTTGGGGTGTGTCCCAAGGGGTACCCAAGTTTTATAGAAAGGGAGGTTATAGGCAAAATGAGCTAGATCCATTGGACCCAAAAATTACCACGCGCGCCGCCGCCTCTAGTCGGGCGGGCTTAGGCTGGGCCTAGGCTTGGGTGCGGGTGTGTGGTTGGGCTTGTTCGACTCAATACTAATCTTTTTGGGCCAAAAATATTTGGATTTAATTTTATTTTTTGAAATAAAATCTATCTAACTGTCCAGAATTGAAATTAATTTTGGAATTAAACTGTTCTGGTTTTTCCCTACACCCAAACAGGACCCTACAGTTTTTTATCTGTTCAAATTTGAATCCAACAGGTTTGTATCTGTTTATTCAAACTGAACAGGTACCATACCTGTTCAAACAGGTTTTGCACCTGTTTAATTCAAACCCAACAGCCATAAATTCTCCTATAAATAAACAAGTCTCTCATTTGTTTCTTTACTCCAATTTTCGTAATTCTCTTCTGCTATAATTCTCTGCATTTTGCTGCATTTAATTTCTGTGAGAAAGAATGTAAACACTTAGTGTGTTCGTTAGGCAAACAATTTGTAATGCTGCTATTGTTTGCAGTTGATCATTTCATCCTGAGAGATAGACGTCCACATTCTGAAAGCACCATGGAGAGGACGAATCTGTCTTAAGGACACAGTGTCAAACACTAGACTTGATCAGAATATTATTCAAGAAATTAATCAAATAAGTTGGTTATTTATTTCCTGTTTTATTTTTATTTATTTAAAACAGATTTTTTGATTTTTTTTTTTTTTGTAACAAAATAAAAATCTGTTTTTATTTATTTATTTTATTTGTTGGTTTGATTTTTGTAATCAAACATTCTTTCTCCTTTCCTATTTTTCTTTTGTATTCTGTTTGTCATTTAGTACCCAAACAGAATTAATTTATTTAAGTACAGTAAAGATTGTCCAACAATCTTAAGACAGAATATTTTTTGTATCTTTATTGTATTTAATTTTTTGTGCTTTCACAAAGTGATATTCTAGTTGGAAAATGCAAATAGTATTTATAAACTATTTGATAGATAGTAGTAATATACTATCTATTTTCTTTGACAACTAGTAGTAATATACTGGTATCATTAACAATTCCAGAATATTATTTGCTGTTATAGAAAATTATTGTGGTATTTTATTTTTCTGGTTTTAGTAACAAGGAAAATAAAATTATTTTATGTTATAATTTATTTTCTGGTTTTAGTAACTAGAAAATTAATTTGTGGTTCATTTTTTCTGATTTTTTGTAATCAGATATTATGGCTACTACAACTGAAACTGCAACTGGAAGTGGTACTCCAATTGTTATACCAACGCCAGTCCCTATCCAGAACCATGTTCAAGTACCAATAAATCATGGAGAAAAATCGAAAAAATTTAACGGTACTGAGTTTAAGAGATAGCAGCAGAATATGCTGTTATATCTTACAACTCTAAATTTGGCCCGGTTTCTCCATGAAGAGGCTCCAGCACTTAAAGAGGGTAAAAGTGATCAGCAAGTCGTTGCCGCTATAGATGCTTGGAAACATTCAGATTTCCTATGCAGAAACTACATCCTCAATGGCCTTGACAACATGCTGTATAATGTTTACAGCCTTCTGAAGTCAGCAAAAGAATTATGTGATTCTTTGGAGAAGAAATACAAGACAGAGGATGCTGGCACGAAGAAATTTGTTGTCGGTAAATTTCTGGACTTTGTTATGGTAGACTCCTAAACTGTAATTTCTCAAGTTCAAAATTTTTAAATAATTTTGCATGATATTCATTCAAAAGGTAAGTCTCTTAGCGAGTCTTTCCAAGTCACTGCTCTAGTGGAAAAGTTATCACCGGCTTAGAAATATTTCAAAAATTATTTAAAACATAAACGCAAGGAGATGACCATGGATGAATTGATTATAAGATTGAAAATTGAGAAAGATAACCGAAAGGCTGAAAAGAGGAATGGGAAAATCCCATTGAGTCCAAGGCTAATGTGGTTGAACAAGTTCTCAAACCACATAACAAAAAGAAGAAGTTTACTGGAGATGATCCTAAATAAGGCGACAACAATGGCAACAAGAAATTCAAAGGAAAATGCTATAACTGTGGCAAGACTGGACATCGAGCTTCTGATTGCCGCCGCCCTAAGAAGGATCGCGGAAGTACAAGCAAGAAGACTACCAATAAGGCCAATGTAACTGAACTAGATTACATCTCTGACGGGGTGAATGACATCAACCTCTCTGCTGTGGTGTCTGAGGCTAATTTGGTTGGAAATCTCAAGGAGTGGTGGGTTGACACTGGAGCAACTCGTCACATATGTGCGGACAAGAAGATGTTCACTACCTACAATGAGGCTGCAAATGGTGAACAACTTTTCATGGGAAATTCTTCTACTTCTACTGTGGCTGGACAAGGAAAGGTGATTTTGAAGATGACATCAGGGAAGGAACTGACCCTCAACAACGTACTGCATGTACCTGACATCCGAAATAATTTGGTTTCTGGCTCTTTGTCAAGTAAAAATGGTTTTAGGCTTGTATTTGAGTCTGATAAATTTGTATTATCAAAGAGTGGTATGTATGTTGGTAAGGGATAGATGAGTGATGGTCTCTTCAAATTAAATGTAATAACGGTTGTACCAAAAGTTGCTATGAATAAGAATAACACATCTTTTGCTTATATTCTTGAGTCAAATTTATGGTATGGTAGATTAAGACATATAAATTTTGATGCTTTGCGTAGATTAATTGGTTTAGATTATATACCAAAGTTTAAAATTGATCCTAATCATAAATGTGAAATTTGTGTAGAAGCGAAACTAACTAAGGCTCCATTTAAATCGGTTGAAAGGAAAACCGAACCTCTAGAATTAATTCATACAGATCTATGTGATCTTAAATTTGTTCAAACTAGAGAAGGCAAAAAGTATTTCATAACATTTATCGATGATTGCACAAGATATTGTTATGTTTATTTACTTAGAAGTAAAGATGAAGCCTTAAAAATGTTTAAACTTTATAAAATAGAAGTTGAAAATCAACTTGGTAAAACCATTAAAATGGTTAGAAGTGATAGGGGTGGTGAATATGATGCACCATTAAATGAATTTTGTGCACAACATGCATTATTCACCAAACTACAGCACCCTATTCTCCTCAGCAAAATGGAATTGCTGAAAGGAATAATAGAACCCTAAAAGAAATGATGAATGCTATGTTGTTAAATTCAGGATTACCATAGAACTTGTGGGGGGAAGCAATATTGTCTGCTAATTATGTTCTTAACAGAATACCCCACAAGAAAACCAAAAGCACTCCTTATGAATTGTGGAAAGGTCGACCACCTTCCTACAAATACTTAAAAGTGTAGGGGTGTTTAGCAAAAGTTGAAGTTCCTGTTCCTAAAAAGACTAAGATTGGACCAAAAACAGTAGATTGTGTGTTTATTGGTTATGCTCAGAATAGTAGTGCATATCGGTTTCTGACTTATAAATCAGAAATACCTGCTATAAATGTGAACACTATTATAGAGTTAAGGAATGCTGTGTTTTTTGAGCATGTCTTTCCTTACAAGAAAGGACAATAATTAAGTTCACATAAAAGAACTTATGATTGTACACAAAGTCAAGAGACTAATGACAATCAAACACAAGAGACTAGTAATGGTCTTGACCAGCAGGATTTAACTGATGATGAACCAAGACGAAGTAAGAGAGCAAGAACATCAAAATCCTTTGGTCCAGATTTTCTAACATACCTGTTAGAAAATGAACCTCAAAGCTTTATGGCAGTAATGACAGGTCCTGAAGCACCTTTTCTGGAAAGAGGCTGTTAATAATGAAATTGAATCCATTATGCAAAATCATACTTGGGAATTGGTGGATCTTCCACCAAGTTCTAAACCTCTTGGATATAAAATGGATATTCAAGAGAAAAATGAAAGCAGATGGTTCAATTGACAAGTATAAAGCAAGACTTGTAGTTAAAGGTTACAGACAAAAGGAAGGTCTGGACTATTTTGACACATATTCCCCTGTGACAAGAATAACATCCATTCGCATGCTCATTGCTATTGCAGCGTTGTTTAATTTAGAAATACATCAAATAGATGTTAAGACAGCTTTCTTAAACGGTGATCTAAATAAAGAGATTTATATGGAGCAACCCGAAGGGTTTGTAGTGCCGGGATAAGAAAAGAAAGTTTGTCGGCTTGTAAAATCTCTTTATGGATTAAAACAAGCACCTAAGTAATGGCATGAAAAATTTGATCATGCAACGTTTACTAATGGGTTTAAGATAAACAAATGTGACAAATGCGTCTATGTTAAAAACACTGACCAATGATATGTCATTGTTTGTCTTTATGTGGATGACATGCTTATCATTGGAAGCAGTCAAAACATGATCAAGTCAACTAAGCAAATGCTTAACAAAAGATTTGATATAAAAGATATGGGGGTCGCAGATGTTATATTATGAATGAAAATTACTAAAATATCTGAAAGATATGCATTATCTCAATCACATTATATTGAGAAAATTCTTGGTAAATTTATCAAGGATGATATGAATTTAGCTAGAACACCTGTAGACATCAGTCATTTTTTAAATAAAGGTGATGCGGTGTCTCAGTTAAAATACTCCCAAATCATTGGAAGCCTAATGTACCTAATGAATTGTACTCGTCCTGACATAGCTTATGCAGTTAGTAAATTGAGTAGGTACACTAGTAACCCCGGAGAAGACCATTGGAAGGCGATCATTCGGGTTCTTAGATATCTAAGATTTATCCGTGATCATGGTTTGAACTTTACTCGATATCTAGCAGTACTCGAAAGTTATTGTGATGCAAATTGGATATTGGATACTGAAGATTTAAAATCCACTAGTGGATATGTCTTTACTCTAGAAGACGCTGCTGTTTCTTGGAAATCCATGAAACAAACATGCATTGCCTGATCCACAATGGAATTCGAGTTCATTGCTTTAGACAAAGCAGGAGAAGAAGCAGAATGGCTTCGTCACTTCTTAGAAGACATTCTAATGTGGCCAAAACCTGTGCTAGCTATTTACATTCATTGTGATAATCAATCTGCAATAGGCAAGGCACAGAATCATATGTATAATGGTAAGTCTCGGCACATTCGCCGTCGACATAATACCGTAAGGCAATTGCTCTCAAATGGAATAATCTCAATAGATTATATAAAATCTAAAGAGAATATTGCGGATCCGTTAATAAAAGGTTTGACAAAAGAGCAAGTGTATAGTTTATCGAAGGGGATGTGATTAAAGCCTATTATATAAAAGTCATCATAATGGTAACCTTACTTATATGACTGGAGATCCCAAGAACTAAGTTCAAAGGGACAACTAAGTTATGTGTGGCTCGCCAGAAATCACCAAGGGATTAAAATTCCTTACCCATTTCTATGGTGAGAGTGATATCTGCAACATGTGTTGTTTGCAGGGGTCTAAAGATAAGTTTTGCTTTTAATGATTACTTATATCTTGATTAAGGCATAAAATCAAGACGAGTATAAGGAAATACTCACAATAAGAATCACCTATATGAGTGTTGAACTGGGGCCGGTTCTATGAGAATGAAGAGGCTAAATTCTCTAGAAACCCTCATGAAAACCAAGAGCGTTCAAGGCCAAAATGAACACAACAGTGAGAACCACGATGTGTTAGAAGATATTTTGTGTGAAATCTATTGTCTTGGCTTACACAAACGGTTGAACAATTCAAGGCATCGCGTCCATTGGTTAGCTAGTAAGTCCGATAGGTTATCACTAGGGAAGGTTCAAGGCCGAAAGCTACCTATCCTGATGCAAGATATTTTCGACTTATACTCTTTTGACAAAGTCTGCATATTTTTGCATTTCCGTTGTCATCAAATTCCATTCATGTGGGGGATTTTTAGAAATGGTTGGAAAATTCTGGGTTAAAAACAGAATTTTTCCTAACTTTGGTCTATTATTTAGGTGGGACCCGTACGCCAAAATTGACGGGTCTAAGTGGTAACGCGTTCTATGTCGCGTTGTGATTCACGTAGTATATTTGGTTGCTCAAAACCATTATCGAGTGAATGGAAAATTAAAGCCAAAGTGTGCTCCATGGAAATTGAGTTTTGGTGGAAAATCCTTAAAGGTTTGAAAAATGGCTTGTCCCACATTAATTTGGTGGAAAGTTTTGAGTGGGTTTATAAGGCATGGGATTGGAACTTGGGATGTGCCCTAAGGGGTACCCAAGTTTTGTAGAGAGGGAGGTTATAGGCAAAATAGGCTAGACCCATTGGACCTAAAAATCACCATACGCGCCGCCGCCTCCGGTCGGGCGGGCTGGGCTGGGCCTGGGCTTGGGCGTTGGTGCGTGGTGTGTGGTTAGGCTTATTCAGCCCAATACTAATCTTTTTGGGCAAAAAACATTTGGATTTAATTTTATTTTTTGAAATAAAATCTATCCAATTGTCCAAAATTGAAATTAATTCCGGAATTAAACTGTTCCGGTTTTTCCCTACACTCAAACAGGACCCTACGGTTTTTTATCTGTTCAAATTTGAATCCAACAGGTTTGTATCTGTTTATTCAAACTGAACAGGTATCATACCTGTTCAAACAGGTTTTGCACCTGTTTAATTCAAACCCAATAGCCATAAATTCTCTTATAATAGACAAGTCTCTCATTTGTTTCTTTACTCCAATTTTCGTAATTCTCCTCTGCTATAATTCTTTGCATTTTGCTGCATTTAATTTCTGTGAGAAAAAGTGTAAACACTTAGTGTGTTCGTTAGGCAAACAATTTGTAGTGCTACTATTGTTTGCAGTTGATCATTTCATCTTGGGAGATAGACGTCCACATTTTGAAAGCACCGTGGAGAGGACGAATCTGTCTTAAGGACATAGTGTCAAACACTAGACTTGATTAGAATATTATTCAAGAAATTAATTAAGTAAGTTGGTTATTTATTTCCTGTTTTATTTTTATTTATTTAAAACAGATTTTTTGATTTTGTTTTTGTAACAAAATAAAAATCTGTTTTTATTTATTTATTTATTTTATTTGTTGGTTTGATTTTTGTAATCAAACATTCTTTCTCCTTTTCGATTTTTCTTTTGTATTCTGTTTGTCGTTTAGTACCCAAACAGAATTAATTTATTTAAGTACAGTAAAGATTGTCCTACACATATATGGAACACGATCAGAAAATTCAGCACCAGCAAAGGAGGATAATAAAGGAAAAGGAGAATTGTAAAGGAGGACAGCGAATATTCAACCTATTTTTCGTCATTATTGTTTGGACTTTTCAGAACCAAACAAAGTGAATTTGTTTGGACTTCAAAAACCGAACATATTCTCTTTGTTCAGTTGTACACTACCAAATAAAAGTGAAATTGTTTGATTCTAAAAGTCCAAACAATAATAATGAAAAATAGGCTGAATATTTGCTTTTATGTAAAGAAACACAAAAATCAATAATTGTATTTTGAAATTTATGTGAACACTTTCTCTTTGATGGGGCTCCTTCAAAAAATTGCTTTAATTATTACTCTCATCCATTTTTTTATTTTATTTAAACTTTCTTCTATTTGCAAGTAACAATATAATAATAAAAAAAATAATGATGTTAATGATAACGGTGAGTTTTTGTGAGATGGATTGGAGTTTTGGAGTGAAGAAGAAGAACAAGAGAAAAAATTGAAACTTGGGAAAGAAGATGAAAAGATTTGATTAGGAATGATACATATAATTGATTAGGGTGTACCACAAAATAAAAATATATATTTTATTTTAATGTTTAAGACCATCTCCAACGGTTAACCAAATCCAACACCAAATTTAAATTTTGATGAAAAAGGCCCCTTTTCATGCTCCAACCGTTTCATCAGATTGATATCAGAATGAGTTTTCACCAAAAAATTCATCAAACTGAGAAGCAGACCCAGATTTGGTGAAATCACTGTTACTGACCGTTGAAGGAGCGACACCGGTTGCCCGGGTGGTTGCCCGGCCGGTTGACCAACCGGTCAACCGGTTCTCTTTGAAATAAAAGGTTCAAACGGGTCAAAAAACAGTTCAAACCGTTTAAAAAAAAAAAAAAAAAAAAAAAAATTTTGCCTAGGTGGTCGACCACCCGGTCGACCACCCAGAAGTTCAAAACGTTCACCAAACAGTGTAGCAAACCCAGGGATTTTCCTCTACCCGGTCGACTGGTTGGTTGACCTGGTGGTTGACCATCCGGTTGCCCCTGAATGCAAATTTGATGAAGGTGAAACCGTTGGAACGCGAAATATCAAATTCAGGAAATGGCCTCTTTTTTACTCAAATCTGATGAAACATTAGCTGAACCGTTGGAGATGCTCTAATATGTGTTATCCTTATTGGTAATTTTACATTAGAAATTAAAATTTTTAAATTTGAGTTGGACATATTGAGATAATTTTTGGGTTCAAATAGAGTGACCCCCTATTAAATTATAGGTGCTGCTATTAGTATCCCATCAATTATTTTGGACCTCCCATTTCTTTGGACTCTCACTTATAAATACTAAAATTCTTAAAATTTCTTTCATTTTCCTAAATAATACCAAAATTATTTTTGTAAAAATATTACACCCATTCAAATTAGGAATGGCAACGGGCCGAGGCGGGGCCGGGGATCACATTCCTCGTCCCCGATCCTCGAAGGTGTAAAATTCTCCGTCCCTGCCCCCGATCCTTGGCGGGGAACCCATCATCTTCTCCGCCCTTGTCCCCGTCCCCTAACTGGGGTCGAATTTCTCCAATGCCGAAAAATCCCCGTACAAAAATAACAAAATCATCTACAACAACATCATCAACTCAACAACAACAATATCATCTGTGTATCTGAGTGTATCACATAGAGAGAGAGAGAGAGAGAGAGAGAGAGAAAGAGAGAGATCTGCTAAGATCTGCCGTAGCGGAGGGAATCGATGCCGGAATATGGAGGTTCGGCGACTCTAGCATCGCAGCAGTAGCGGTGGTGCGGAGGAGGATGCGACGGTGACTGCGTCTCTGCAAAGAGAGAGAGAGAAAGAGAGCGCCTTGTCTTGCTGGTCTCTGCTCTCTTTGTTCATTGCATGAGCCTTGCCTTGCCTCACCTTTGCTCGCTGATTTGGTGCTCTCTCTCTGCTCTCTGCTCTCTCTTGACTCTCTCTCTCTCTCTCTGCTTTTATTTTATTGTTTGATGGTGGATAGAGGGGTATATATATGAATGGATATAGGGGTATATATGTAATTTCAGTTCGAGGGAAACGGGGATGGAGACAGGGACGGGGACGGGGGCCGGGCTGGGGCTGGAAAACATATCATCGTCTCTGGCTCGAAAATTGTCGAGGATTCATTTTCGAATACTATCCCCGCCCAGTCGAGCGTATTTTTCGAGAAAAAACCGTTCTAATCGGGGTCAAGAGGATTAGGTCCTCGTCGGATCGGGTTCAAATTGCCATCCTTAATTCAAATGCACAACTTACACCCCCACACCTCAAAAAACCTATCTCTCGAAACCCTCAATATAATCCACGACGATGAAACCTCCTAAAACTGGTGGAAGAAAATTTGTTCACCACTTGTAACCACTTGTTACGGTGATTAAGAAGTTTTTTCTCTACTTGATCACGAGGTTTGTTAATCTGCTTGAATTTTTTTTTCTATTACCTCTTTTCACACACACAACACAATCCATTTTCATACTTCTTTAGTTGGTTTTCTGTCACTCATTCATGACATCACTATGCTTGTGAGCATTGTTCTTCTTCGTGGGGTTTTCTCTAACATTGTTAATTTAAAGTTATATACTTCTATTCATGACTTTATAGTGAGAAAACAATGTTAGGTTATCTGTTCCCGAATAAATAAGCAATGGTCGGTTATCTATTCCCAAACAAATAAACAATATTTGAGCTTGTGTTCCTGAATTTTGGTCACATGTTCGGGAGTTAAGTTCTGAAAAAAATAATGAACAATTTTCATTATTTTTGTCATGTTTTTAAAGAAACTGATCCTTATAAGGCCAATCTCCTTTGAGCTGAGAATATCATCAAAGTTATGAACCTCTTATGAGCTTATATTGTTGTAATTGGGGGTGGGCAGCGGATATTCTGATCTGTCCAAATCGACTGAACCGATCCGATCCGCTGCATTTTGGACGGATGCATGATGATGAGCAAATGGTTGCTGATTGATTTTTTTTTTTTCAATCCGCCTAGTTTTGGATGGATGGCGGATTTGAGGTTCCTTTGGCCGCAATCGAACCGCCAAACCGCAAGCAACCCTAGTAATTAGTAAGACTCTGTGTTTTCAATTTGTTTAGATATTCTGTTGTGTTGTCAATTTATTTTCAATTTGGAAATCGTTTTATCAAATGCCAATGATTGATATTTGGTATTTTTGTGTGAAAAATATAAGGATTAATTTTGTCATTTTTTTTAAAATCAAATTAAATAGTTTTTTAATAAAAAAAAGTAATGAAATAGTTTTGATAATGCATGGTTTTCTTATATATATTTATTATTGGTATCTAAAAATTTACTTCATAATTTTTTGGTTATGTTGAATTGGATTGTTATCCACAAAAAAAAAAAATGTTAACAAGTTGTTGTATTATGTTGAAAATTTGTAAAAGTTTAAACCGCCAAACCGATTTACATCCATCCGCCAATCCGCATCCGTCAATTCGGCAGATGGATGTGGATTGATTTTTTCCAATCCACCCATCCAGCGGACGGATGGCGAATTAGAGGTTTCTCGACTGCAACCAAACCGCGACCACCCCTAGTTGTACTCCTCTTGTCTCATGCAGTTATAGTTACAAAAAAAACTTCCATTGATTGTCATTACTGGAGAAGTGTATCTAATCGAATGGTTGCCACTGTTACCGCCGAAATATTGTCGCCATTGCCATCGGAATATTACCGCCAAACTGTTTTCAAGGTTTTGAGGGTGGGGTAGATTTTGAAGGTAAGATTTGGAGAAGATGGATGGGTGGTGATGGAGAAGAGTGCTCTCATAAACCTTATTTCATGATATAGTGGGTGTGTGAGCTTAATTGTGAGACGTGGTGCCCAAAAATTATTGATGTCCTTTTTAATAATTTTATTTGAGGTTATTATTGTAATTAAAAAAAAAGTCAAAAAATGGGGGTCCAAAATAATTGATGGGGTGCTAATAATAGCACTCTAAATTATTTTGGGTTACAATTTATTCTCAATACACCTTATTTTTTCCCTTTAAATTACCCTTTTGAGGTACACCCAAATAAAACAAATTAAAAAATCTAAATTACTTTTAAAAAACCCTTTGAAAAATCTTTTTTTTTTTTTTTTTCTATTTACATACATATAGGGAACGACATAGAACATGGCATAGAGTGAACTTTGCCGGTAAAGGAGGACGACAAAAGATAAGGAGAAGGTGAACTTCACGTTCAGACTTCTAGAACTGAACAAATTCACTCTATTCTGCTGTACACTACCGGACAAAGCGAATTTGTTCATTTTGAAATCCCAAACAATAACGATGAAAAATAGGTTAAATAGTCACTTTTATATAATAAAAAAAAACACATAAATTATTCTTTAATTTTTATGTGAATACTTACTTCCTTTTTGAAGGGTTGCTTCAAAAAACTGTTTTGATTATTACTCTCATCCATTATTTGATTTTCTTCAAACTTTTTTCTATTTACAAGTAATAATATAATAAAAAACAATGGCGTTGATGATAATGATGAGTTTTGGTGAGGTGGTGTCATGACCCAAACCCACCCCTATAGGCTTAGTGTTATAACCGGCCAGTAATTCATGATTACCAAAGACATGCTTAACAGTAATATAGTAACGGGGATGACGGAAGCCAATACATAAGAGAATAAAACGTACAACGAGTTGTGAAGACTTAAATGAAACAAAATGAACTTTATATATACCCATATGTACATCAATCCATGGCAAGGTTGTATACCAAAACATAAACAAAAGAGGGATTACATTCCCATCGTCAATAGATACTCACCCTTATGGTTTAACGATTCAGACAGGTCTATATCATATACTAACATATCTGTCAATCAAAATATACCCCATATAGCACATGGTACATAATTAGTACACATAGAAACATATAAAACACATAAGCAAGGTAAGCCATAGAATTAACAGTTAATTAAGGAGGCGGTGTTATAGGTGGATTGAAATTTTAGAGTGAGAAAGAAGAAGAAGAGAAAATAACTTTGATCTTAAGCAAAAAGATGTAGAGATTAGAATAAGAAAAATATATATTATTGATTAGGGTGTATTATAAGAAAAAAAAATAATATTTTATTTTAAAATTTAGTATGTGTTGTTTTTATTGACAAATTCACATTAGATTATAGGGATTTTTATCAACCTATCCTAATAATTGAATCTATTACCCATTAGGTCTTAAATTTCTATCTTATGCATTAGGAAGTCCTGTTATATATTTTTTTTTATCCTGATTTTGCCCCTGCTATCAGCTGGTAAAAATTCATATTTAAATCATCTCAAACACTTTATAAATCTTTAATTGTTTATAATATTTAATACTTATTAATTTTTTCAATTTGTATTAACTTCTCTCTTGATCATTTTTCCAAAACTCATCTTCTTTCTTATATCTCTCTCTCTCTAGAAAATACCACCATTGTAGCTATGGCCATGGCCATCCACTCGCAACCACCATCGTCATCCATCACTAACCGCTACTACCTTCACTAGTCACCACCACCATCTTCGTTGGCCACTACCACCACCATTGTTCAGCAACTATCTCTACCGTTGTTGATCTATACTTTACCATCTCTGATCAACTGCCACTGTTTACTGACCACCTTCGCTATCACCGATCTACACTACGCAGTCGCTGATCTACACTCCAACGTCCTAGATTTACACCGACTTAGTTGTTTCTATGGTCAAATCAACTCCAAATGACTACAAGCAACATTGATTCTCCAAATCTCACCTCTCTCTTCCTCACTTCCTTTCTCTCTTTTTATTTCTCTTAAACCAAATCTGTTGTATCAGTAATATTTATCACTAATATATTTCTCTAAATCGTGTGTTAATTTGTGACAATGATGACGATATATATATATATATATTTTGTGGTATTCTTTTAACAAACAACTAGTGAGAAATTTATCAGTGAATGTGTTTATCATTGCTAAATTTATTACTGAATATATCTTTGAATCTTATATTAATTTGTGACAATGATGATGAGATTTTCTTTTTATAATTTTTTAACAAATAGTCAATGATAAATTTATCACTGAATGTGTCTATCAGTGATAAATTTATCACTAAGTATTCTTTGAATCTTATGTTGATTTGTGATTATGAAGACTAAATTTATCAGGGCCTCATTTGGGAACGGTCTCTTTTAGCCTAAAAGCCAAAAATAGTTTGGGAAATTGGTTTTGGTGGGTTAGGGGCTAAAATAGCCACAAAAAACAAAATAGGCTATTTTAGCCACAAAAAACAAAACATCAATTCCAACCCATAATCATTACACTTTTCTCTCACAAAAAAGTCAAAAAAGCCAAAAAGCCAAAAAGTCCTTCCCAAACCAGGCTTTTTAGCCCCGGGCTAAAATAGCCAAAAAGCCAAAAAGCCAACCCACTTCCCAAACGGAGGCTAAAAAAATAAAAAAGCCAATAACTTATACCAAAAAGTCAAATATTCCATTTTCTCTCTAGTTTTTGCACATCTTTTCGTAAAAAGTCAAAAAGTCATCCCAAACATACTAGTTTTTTTTAGCTCATATTTTAGCCAAATAGCCAAAAAGTTACTAAATTAGCCTGTTCCCAAACGAGGCCTGAATATGACTCATTATCCCCCTCATTCATTTTCTTCATCCATATTCTTCTCTTTTTCTCTTGTTGCCAGCATGAAGGTATTGACATGGTGGAAATGGAAAATTGCCAAAAAAAAATATTGTCAAAGATCAGAAGTGGTCTTCGGTGGCGGTTGAGAGAGAGAAAGTGTGTTGAACGATTGAGCGATTTCTACGTGTGGGCTGAATATCAAAGATAAAATGAAAAGATATGCTAAATTAGTTTAGATCAAGATCTCATGAGAATTAAATCAGATTTAAAAGACCAGCCTGTAATTTTCCTAAATTATAATATGAATTAAAATTTTAATTTTTTTAAGCTTGAATAGAATGGCCCGTCTATCCTAATTCGAAGGGCCCTAAAAGTAATTGTAAACTTACAAATCATGAGCACGCGTATAAGCAGGCTTTTGGGCCCATGAATAAGAATTTAACAACTTGACAATTCAAAAAAGTTTATGGCCCTGTTTAGCAAGGGGTTTTAGGTTATTTTTTTGGGTGAAGTTCATAAAAAGATATAATAGGTTAAAATAGTTAATAAAATTTAAATCCATGATCATTTTACTTTTTCTCTCACAAATATCACATTCAACTATAAAAAAATCTAATCATCTTCTTAAATACAAAAATTTTAACCTACTAAAATAATCAAAAACTAAAATAGCCTACTAAAATAACAACTTCTCAAACATCCACTAATTAACTTGATTTTTTTTTTTAGATAGGGAAAAAGTTTATTGGAACTTGATTTAACAACTTTCTTACAAAAATATAAATCAAATTCTGAACTATAATAAAAGTATGTTGAAGCATCTCCAATTTTCTCCTTTTTTTTTATATATTAAATTTAAACAAAAAATTAGTTAAAAACTTGATTTGATACGGGATGCTTTATAGTTTTTCTTCAAAAATAAGTTTATAAATGCACTTATCTAACTCGAATGAGAATGTGTGGTTGATATTAAATTTGTGAAATATGTGAGTCATACATAAAATAAATTTGAAACACAAGATAATAATTTTTTTATAGTTCCTAAATCAACAATGCTTGGTAGTCCGAATTTTTATGTTCCGAATGGCTCGAATGTCTTAAAATGACGTCATTTTGGGAATAAAACGACGTCATTTTAATACATTCGAGCCTTTTAGGCCACACAAATTCGAGCTATCAAATATTTTTCTTCCTAAATAGTTAATTCTGAATTTGTAGTAATACTATTATTTCTTCAAATTTAACTAAAAAATTTGGTAAAAAAAAATTGAATAGTCTAATCATCACTTAAAAAATTTTCATCAAATACTTTACAGAAATTCCAAACTTATCCCCAAAATCTTCTCTTGCTTTTGCCTAAATTTGATTAAGGCTATGTTTGGCATAAGGAAAATGCATTATACCCCCACTGGGGGTCGACCCCCAGTGAGGTGGAGGCCCATGATTGGGCGAAAAAAGTTTGTTTTTTTTTTTTTTTGGGCTGTCAGCCAGTGGGGGCGCGCCACCTCACTGGGGGTGCGACCCCCACTGGGGGTATAAGGCACTGCCGTTGGCATAAATAGTTTGAGTTAAAATAGTTATAAAAATAAAAATATAAATTAAAAAATTAATAAGATAAAATATCATATCTAAACTATAATAATTTAATTTTTTCTCACAAAAGTTAAAAAAATAAAAATATCCATCCCAAATGAGATTTTTTAAATCTAAACTAAAATAATTAAAAAATTAAAAAGTTAAAAAAAACAACTTATATCTCAAGGTTAAAAAAAGTGGTAAGAACTTAATTTTACACGAGTTTGATGAAATGGTATGAACTTAATTTTATACCAGGTAGATGAAAAGGTAATTCTTCAGTAATTTCTGAGTATGAACACGTAGTATTTTATAATATTCTGATTGATGGAGAAAGTGGATAGGTAAGATCAGGGATGATTTTAAGATTGAGACTTTGGGGGGACTGCTCCATAGTTTGAAAAATTAGGAGGTTATTCTATATAATTTTGAAAGTATTTAAAAAAAATTTAAGAGTGCGAACTCTTATAATTTTAAATTATTTTAAAATTTCTAGTATAATATATGATATTTTTCAAATTTTTGGGGGTGCGGCTCCCCCCTAGATCTATCATTGAGTAAGATATTGTATTAAGTAATTAGAGAAAATAAGAAGACACATTAAATAATGATTAGTTAAGAGATACAAATATGATCTTCCGATAATATTGAATAATTTCTCGAAATGATTGGGGTCATTTTTATACCAACAATGATAGAGACCACTAATTTTGAAACTCTAAAAAGATCACTAATGACATGGCACTCAATAAAAAAAGAAAAAAAATACAACACCAAGGTCAAAACATCAAATCATTCATGGTGGAGCCCACTGCCACATCATTAGTGATAGCACTAATTAGTGCTCTCACTCATTTTCCTTTTTATACTAGTACTTCCCTTTGGGACCCGCCACCACCGTCCGATTCCCTTTCTTCATCTCCATCATCACAGATGGACCCTCCCTCAGCTTCGCCGCCAGCTCCGACGGCGTGTTTAGAGCACTGGCACGCTTGTGCTGGTCCTCTCATCTCTCGAGTTCTTGAGCGGAGATGGCGTTGTCTGGCATGAGAGGAGGGCTCGTTTCATCCCTGGGAAGTGACATTCACGGTCTTCAACGTGAGTTCTGAATTGGGTTTTTCTTGTTATCTTTTCTTGATTTGTTGAGGTTTTGAATTGGGTTTTCTCTATTTTTCTTGAATTTCTGAGGTTTTTCTGTGATTAGGTTTGCTAGATAATATTGGAAGTTGTTCTTGTTTATTTTCTCTTGATTCTTTTGTTTGATTGGATTTGTTGGTTGCTCAGAAACTGTAGGAATTATGAGCCTAGAAATCTTTGGTTCAAATGAAAGTATTATTTTAATCATTTTAAGTCTGAAATTACATGTTAATTGTTTTCAAGTTTTCTCAGTTCTCTAATAAGCAACCAAACAGAGGCCAAAGGGTTTGACTTTTTCATCCAGAAATGGATACTGGGATTTTTTTTGTGGGGTGATAATTTGGTATTTTGCACTCTGGTTTTATATTCTCATGATTATTTTACATGGAATTTCCAGTTCTTGGGTTGGTTTTGATTTGTTGATCTAAACCTTTTGGGGTGCAAAAATTCTCACAAGTGAGAACTAGGGTGGGATTTGGGCGGACTTAATTCGAGTTTAGTTCTTTTTTTTGTTTGTTTGTTTTGGGACTTGGGCAATATTTTTGAATTCGGTATGAGTTTGAGTAAAAAATTCAGAAATCATAATTAAATTTGGACGGAATTGGTTAAAAACATCAAATAATCTGAGCAAATCGAGACCCGAATTATATATATAAATATATAAAATATTTAATATACATATAAATTATTAATCATTAGATGATACTAAAATAATTTAAATTGTTAAATCATATTGAATATATATTATATTATATACATAAGTAACACAATACAAAATCTTATCTTTTTTATTTTCATTCATAAATTGTAAATACTACCATAATGAGATCTGTCTTACATTATATAAACTATTTATTTTTACGTTTTTAATGATTTTCTATAAAAAAAAATGTAAATAGAATCTAATTTTAACAAATTAATAATTTAGCTAGAAAAAAAAAAAACTAAAATTTATGTGCAATTCGGACAACTTGGCAATTTGGGTTTAATTTCGGTCGGGTTTGGACAAACAATTTCGGATTATAATTTGGGCCTAGGTAAGCCTGGGCAGATCTTAGTATAATTTGGGCTGGCCTTTTACAATCTTTCAACCCAATGGAAATCGCTTGAGTTATACTCCTAGTTAGAACCATGCAGCTTGAAGTTGATGTTGATGAAGATTGGCTGTCTTATTTCAACATATACAAAGATGAAGAAAAAAAAAGATCAAAGAGAGAAAAAGATTTGAACAAATAGTGGGTTTGTGGAATGATTTGAACAGATAATGAGTTTGTGGAGAGAGGGATTTGAACAAATATGTTCAACAGATAAGAAAAAACATGTTAAAAAAATTCAAAAGATAAAAAAAAAATTGAACATAAAGTGAGTTTGTAGAGAGAGATAGAGAAAGATTTGAATAGATATGTTCCATTGATAAGAAAAAAACAGGCTAAAAATTTAACAAATAAAAAAAGATTTGAACAGATAGGTTAAAAAATTCAAGAAAAAGAAAAAGAGAAAAAGATTTGAACAAATAGTTTACAAAAAATCTACAGATAAAAAAGACTTAAACAGATAGGTTAAAAATAAAACGGCAAAATTGAAAACCAAATATCCTTCAAAATAATAAAATATACTCCTCAACACAATATTTCACAAAGCATGTACTTTTTACCAAAAGAAATTAGGGGGACTTACATGTAGGTCCTAATAGGTTAATTTATTATTCAATAGGTCATGTGATAATTAATGACGTTTTTCACCAAATACTATTAAAAAATATCACTAATTGTTAATTTTTAGCGACAGTTTGAAAATTTTATCACAAAAAATATCATTAATTATAAGTTTTAGCGACAATTTAAAAAAATCATCACAAAAAAATTACTAATTTTCAACTTTGAGCGATAGTATAAAAAATTCGTCACAGAAAAACTTCAATAATTATAAATTTTGATGACAATCTATAAAAATTGTGACAAAAAAAGTCACTTATTATCAGTTTTTAGTGACATATATAAAAAATTATCACAAAAAATTATTTTTAATGACAATTTATTAGGACTTAATGATAATTAAGTCTAACTATTAAAATCTATTGATAATTTACCTAAAAATTATTCAGTAGACCCAATGCTTCAAGCAATTCTCATATTAAATTTATTGCCAATTTTCTCTTTTTATCAAATTTAAATTTAATACATAGGTGGTGTTTGGGAAGCAACATCCCAATTTTTTTATCTCATAAAAACCACTAAAAGACAAAAGTTTTGCAAAACCAAAAAAAACACATCCAAACAAAATATCACATCCAACCCCATAATCATTTCACTTTTTCTTTCACAAACATCACATCCAACCACATAAAAACTCAACTATCTTCCCAAACACTAAAAATTTTTTATCTCGTAAAAACTTACATCTACTAAAATCTACATAAAAACTCACTTCCCAAACACCCACATAATATGGTGAAAATTTGCAGATGCTATTACGAAACCTATAATAACTAGGGAGGGGGTCGCGTGCAAAGCACGCTTACTAAGGGCATCCACAATGAATGTGTTAAAATTGTGTTATATGACAAAAAGTGTTAAAGTGGTATCCAAAAATATGTGTTAAGAGTTTGTTAATTTAGTGAGTGAATAGTGAATGAATGGTGGTACAATGGATGTGTTAAGGGGTGTGTTAAGGTGTGTGTTAAATATATATATGTGTATATAATAAATAAAATAAATAAATAATTTAGTTTAATAAAAAATTTCAAATCCAAAAAAAAAAATCCCAACAAGTAAAAAAAAAAAAAATTTGCCGTTGACCGGTCGGTCAACCGGCTGGACGTCTGGCCGGTCAACCGGTAAGACCAAAAAAATGCTCCCATTCGCTAGCTAAAACGCTCGTTGCAGATAACAAACAAATTAACAACTGACAAATTTAATGCACCTTACTAGCAGTTCCATTGTGAGAACAAAAACAGAAAATGGCTAGCTAAAAAATAACAACTAACACTAACACATGCTCTAACAGCTCCACTGTAGATGCTCTAATGCCTAGTTAGTGCCCATTAGATTTTTGTTTCGAGTTGAAATTTGCAGACATATTAAAGCTAGAGTTGGAAAATATATGCAGAGAAATGTAGCCAAATGTGTAGCCTGTACTTTGTCTAGGTACCTAGTTTAGTCATGCATACTGTCTACAAAAATAACATATATCCATCAAAAGGTGTTCCCATCCCACTCTATTGCTTTCCTTTCGTTAATACTCTGAACTAATGGATGGCAATCTGTAGGTATAATAGCTGCCTTCACATTATTGTGTACACACCACCTCAATAGTTTGATTTCCCTTGTTATGCAAAGCTATGTAGGCTGCACCAGTTTCAGATGTGAGATGCGACCACACCGCACCAATTAAAAACCTGAATAAAAGAGATTGAGCTATCTGTTTAGTGAAAAATACTTGCAAGAGAATTTCTCTCTAAATTTTAATATATCGCAAGAGATAAACATAAGCGATAATACTGGATAAATAATAATGATCTCTGAAAAGATAAACCAACTCAATGATCGTTGAAAAGATAAATAATAACTTAACCAAGATTATTCCACACATTATAACTTAAAAAAAAAAAAAAAAAAACATGATTGAAGAATGGATCTAAATTGATTACTAATAATATGGAAAACTTAAAACAATCTCAATAATTTTTAAAATTAAATAAATAAAAAATAAAACTAACAAGAGCATAATAGTATCTGTAACACTCAATCAAACACAAATAATAAAGCATAAAAACCACACATTCCTTCAAAAGCGGGGAACAAAAATGCTACAAAAGTAAAAACTTGCACAAATGAAGAACAAAACTTTAATAAAAGTTTAACATCAAAGGTGGTCTTAAATTTTTTTGATTCATTGGATAAAATAAGGTTGCTTTGACTTTGGATATTTTTCCATAGTGATTTTATAATCATTTATCTCTAATACTTTATATAGCATTATTATATACAAAATTAACGTGCTTCTCACCTTATGGAAAAGACAGCATAAGCATATTACTTGGGCAAGGTTGCCATGAATTATAGGAGAGGTATTACTTCGGCATGATTGGCATGAAAGATTTTACCTTTTTTTAAAAAAATAATAATAAAAATTATAGAAGCAATCATAATAGTAATTTGCCAAACAACCAGAATGCAATAACACAATGTCATATGGAATGAAAATAATGAGGAACAAATTGTTTTCTAACTTAAAAGTAGTCCACTTCATAAATGGTTACATTTTTTGTCGTACAATTTATTCAATACAGTTTTTGTTTTGTCTAAGTTGAAATAGTGAACATAATGCTTGAGATCATTATAATGATTATCTAAAATATCTGGTGTGCAAATTATCAAGTAACAATTACCTTTAATTTGTGGTTCTAGCAATTTTGATAGGTAAAAATTACAATGTACGTACCTTGATCTTGTTAATCCTATGTATTCAACAAACTATTGTTGTCACAAAATCCATTATTCCTAAAATAGAGATAGAAGTGTAATTTTGGCCTACAACAAATCTCCCAATACCCATATTTCACAAAACCAAATTGACCCTCAATCAAATTAAAACATGATTGATACTAATGTAGTATAATCCTCTTTTATGATTGAAACTCAAACAAAAGTCATTTCCAAACCAAAACAAAGCAATGTAAAGAAAAAATTGGATCTTTAACAGTTCAAATGGATGTTTAAAAGTTATATTAAGAAATTGATGAGGTTTGTTGAACTTTTCACATCAATGATATATTTTCAATTCAATCAAAGAAATAAAATCAGTAATAATTTTTTTTAAAAAAAAAAGTATGGTGACTTTTTGCAAACCCATTTCACAAGGGACACATAATGAGGCAAAGAAAACTATTGGCCAAGACTACAAGTTATATAGTTTTTCCATACTCAAAAAACACCATTCAACCTAATAGTCAAATAAAAAAAAAAATTCAAAAAAAAACCCCACCACCAAGAAAGGAGAAAACTTGATAGAATAACAATGAAAGTGAAATTTTGTTGCCTAAAACAAATCCCAACACCAATTCATAATCAAATACGTATAATCTCATAGGTATAATAAAACATCCTAGTTCAAAAAAAAAAAAAGGTTTGTCTACTACATAATATTTCAGTAGGTTAGGAATTTCACTGAAACCAATCAAATCAACATTTCATAATATTTTGGGCCTTTAAAAGTCCACAGTGATGAAATTATATCCATAATTTTTGTCATGGAAAAGTCAAGAAACTCAAGGATTTACATAAACAATCTTCAATCACTTGTCCTCTCTCTCTCTCATTTTCCCTTAGAACTTATGAAATAAGCTATACAAATACTTAACAACAACCAAATTAAAGTGAAGAAAAAAAAAAAAAAAGCAAAACTATAAGAAATGCATAGATACAAAAATAAGGAAAGCAAAAGGATGACCCAAAACAAAGAAAACATTTTAAGCAAAACCTAAAAGAGAAATATTAGAGTTCATTAAAACCAAACACTGGACAATTCAAACACAAATCAAATCCAAAACAAAATTTAGAACTCCTCAAAAACTACCAAAATCAACTACTAACAAACACAAAGAAACAATTTCAAAAGAAAGAAAATAAGAAATCAAAAAACTACAAATTCAAAACAATAAATAAATAAATAAATAATAACTACTACAAACAAAAAAACGAAAAGAACAACTCAAACACAAATTCAATAAACAAATAAAAAAAATCACTGAACCAAAAATTACTATAAAAAAAAATATTACAATAAAGAAAAAACAGAAAAGAAAACCTAAAACTGCTAAAATAAACAAAAATCAAAACAAATAAACCTCAAAATACTACAATAAGCAACAATCAAAACAAAGAAACAAGGATCACTGACTTGGTAAAATAGAAACTTCAGTGGAAACAATATCTTGTTCAGAGCTGATTCTTCTCCTTCATTAGCAAATATAAGTCTAAGATTAAGAAATGAACAAGAAATTGTTTACCTCTAAAGCGGGATAAATATTTGATTGTGATGGAAGTAGTGTCTATCAAAATAAATTAATATTTGATTGTGATGGAAGTAGTGCCTATCAAAATAAATTAAAAGTATTTTCCTCTGTATTGTCAAAGTAAAAAAGATCAGGATAATAATTAATTATGAGATCAATATTCAAAAGAAACAACATTAACGAAATTCATAAGAATTGAAGCGACTAACTATAAGTAAGAATAAAATAAGATTGATAACATTGAATTATCAAATATAGAAAACAAAACAGGAAAATCACATGGTCCTGTACAATTAGAAGGGAAAAAAAAAACACCAAAAAAAAAAAATCCCAACAAAATTCAAAACGCCAAGAAACTTAACAACACAAATATATAAAGCCAAACAATATTAAAAATCTAAAGAGTCTTTTTTTTATTTTTTTTTATTTTTTATTTTTTTTAAGCTTTGACAAAGAGAAAAGGGCTTGATGCAACTAAGATATAGTCTAAATATCCAAAATGAAGAACATTAGAATATTAAAAAAAAAGAATCATATCATGACAGAAGAAATTATACCCAGATTTTTAAAAGTTACCCTCTAGAACTAAGATTTATAGAAAAATTATCGTTTTTTTTTTTTTAAACTTTCATTTTTATAGGTTCTACCTACAGATCATACAACAAGAGCATGGAATTCTAAAAACACTGGAGACATTCATGAAGATAGAAAACTCAAGCAAAAAAAAAAAAAATACAACAAAATTGACCTTTTTTTATGGGTAAATTACAAACACACCTCCTAAGATTTACTTAAATTACAAATTACTTCTTGTGATTTTAGAAATTACATTATGGCCCCTAAAATTTCTAATTTCATAACAAATAGGTCCTTTTATTAATAAATTATCAAGTTAATTAACAGTTTTTAATAATTTTAAAATTATATTTTAATTAATAATTCAGATAATTCTATTATTGTATAGGTGAACAGTTAAAAATTTCACATTTTCAATTAATTCTGTTAAATAAAAAATTCTGACAAGGAGGTATTTGTAATTTTCCAAACCATAGGGGGTAATTCATATTTTATGTAAATCTTAGGGGTGTATTTGTAATTTATCCTTTATTTATTTATTATTTTTTTTCATTTTTCACAAGCTCAATAATACTTGAAACAAGAAAACAATATGTTTTCTTTTTCAACAATTTAGATCTAAAAGCAACAAGCATAATTAAAAAATAGAACTCTAGAGAGAGAAACGTATCTGATACCTTAGGGATTTGAAGTGATACATTCCCTCCCAAACACAGGGGCATCCACGTCAAATTGTGGAAATTACAACACACACTCTGTCTCCATGGTTGAGCACAACTTGATAAGTTTTGGAGAGAGAAGCTGAGGGATAACAATAAGAAAAATTAGGAGAATTTATAAATCAGTGTTTTCTTCCCAAATAACTCATGGAAAAGTATATGATTTTAATTAGTAGAATTTGTAAAATTTATCACTAATTTGAATTTTTCTTTACAAATATACACCGAACTACACTTTGAATTCCCCCCCCCCCCAAAAAAAAAAAAAAAAAATCTATTTTATGAAAGAAAATAAAAAAAGAAACAGAGATACACATGGTATTGAACGCAACTATACTTTCTCTTTCAACGAAAAAGGAAGGAAAAAATAACAAATTGAAAATAACAGAGGACACGCATCAGATGCCTCATAGTCTTCTTCATAAATATGAGGTTTATATAAATAAAAAAATAAAAAAACCATACAAAATGAAATGAATTTAGGGTTTTAGAGAGAAGCTATGATGAAGAAGAAAGGGAAAGAAGGGATCAAAAGAGAAGACAAAATCATTTTAGGGTTTTGAGAGAACACAAAATCATTTCAGGGTTTTGAGAGATATTGTACCATGGATATACTCAAAGCTCCATTCAAGCTCGGGAAGTTCAATCTGGTTCTTGCATATTGCTATAGCGGAGAGGGGCGGAGAGAAATGAACCAAAAACGCAAAATGAGAGAGAGAGAGAGAGCAGTTCGTTCGTTCAAGAGGGAAATAGGATGAACAAAAAGACTTGGTAAATAGAGAAACATGTGGAAGCATTAGCCACCATATATATTCTTTTCATGAATTTCCATTATTAACCCTCAAGTTCTACAACACAAAATATTAAAGAAGGGCGAAGTAGACTTTTTAACCATTACAGAAAATACTATTCATCAGAGGCTGAAATTACTGTTCACTTCCTATCTATGCTTTATATATATATTGTATAGATATGATTGCAGGAAGCAAGACAAAAAATAAATGTAATAGCCTGGAAATTTACACTATAAAGAACAATAATAACATGATGCCATTAAATCTCAAAAGGTCATCTTTCTTATTGAACTAATAATCAATTGGTTACAATTTAATAATTACATTCCCACAATGTTTCAATTTCGCTTTTCAGTTCAATGAACTAGATAACTTAACAAAATATATGCCCCTTAGGCGTACAACATCACAAAATACATACAGTAATTCTCTTACAAAATCCCAAATTTAAAGGAACAACCAAAATGCTCCTGACTTCAACTCTATCCCAAAAAGAAAACGGAGCTAAGCTTGGACCAATCCTTCAATGAGGCTGAACTTTATCAATTCTTGAAAAATAAATTAGGGTTGAGCTATATGCTCAGTAGGAATACATTTATCCAGGTATCTAATCCTTTGAACAAGTTTATGGAATTTATGTGATAAAACTATACAATAAAATTCGTCTTCACAGATAATCATCAACAATTCCCAATGAACCGTAATAATATAACACAGACAATTACAATTCATGTCTTAATGTAAAGCAATTAAACATCCACAACCATGGAAATCATGTCACGCATTTACCTATATGAGTCCAATAGAGAACACCCTTACTTTCACTTTCAACAAACAACCCCCCACATTTGCCGGCTATCATACAGCGGGAGGTGGGCACCCTAAGAAAAATCATCCGTTTTTTCACTTTCGCCAGCTATTATACCGCGGGACTGTGTGGACACCCCAAAACATTTTTCCACATTCATCCAGCGATAAGCCTAGACAGGGCATTTGGGCACCTTTTTAAACTCCCCGTGCGAGTACCAACACAACGCCACGTTTACCCAAAACCGACTCACACATTGGACTCATGCATGCCTAACAATTAATTCACATTTCAATCCCAAAATCAAACATCCAACATTACCATATATGGACATCACATAAGACTCAAAGAACAATATCATACAAACCACAATTCCTTTAATTACATCAATATCTACATTTCCCATCTCTTCATTGTTCTCAAAATTTTATGAATCAAAAGAAATTCCATTGAGTTTAGTATTTTTACTCAATTTGGGAACTTAGGGTTTCACCTAATTTGGGGGGTTTCTAATCTTTATCATCAATCTAGATTTTAACCACATTTACATTCATATTTTAAAGAAGGAATTGAGAGATTTCGAACAAAATATTAAGCAAATGAGTAAACATGTGAAATGAGGATTTAATCCAACAAAATCTTCAATTAGTTCACAAATCACACACAATACCATGAAATCTCTTCAAAAATGAAGACATACAAGGATAAAAGTACCCCTACCTCAACTATCAAGCCCAAAATCCAAGCTTGTTCACGAATCTATCACAAACCCACAGTCCAATCGGTAGATAATGATAATCTTCCAGTGTTCTTTACCTCTAGTAAGCGATTTTGGGTTGTATTGTATGAGAGGTATTGGTAGGTAGAAATCTAGGGTTCCATAGAGAGAGGAAGAGAAGATGAAAGATGGAACAAAAGAGATAAGAGAATGATCTAGAATCACCATATTTAAAAAGCTGATATTGCGCTCCTCGCTCGAGCGTGACTTCCCACGCTCTAGCATCCAGACACAATCAAGAGGGTCCGCTCGAGCGACAACTTCTTCGCTCGAGCGGAGAAAGAGAAACTCCAGAAGTTTTGCAGCGCTACAGTGAAACTACTGGAAGCTAACATTTCACGCTCGAGCGGACATGCCTGAAATGCAACAAAATGCTGGGAGCAACAATTCCCCGCTCGAGCAGCCCTGAAAACAAAATGTCACAATAAACGAAAGAGGCAAATATGAATATTTTGAAAAAAAACAGTTAATAATATAATGAATTTAAATAGACAACATTCACATTAGTTTTTGACGTTATGTGTTTTCAACCATGACATTTCAATGAATATGAATGTGATTCCAAGGCAACAAGTTTATCAAAGATTTTTTTTTTTCACAATGTGAAAGAAAAAAGAAAAAAGAAAAAAGCAAAGATAAACAATTCATTCATATGTTTGGTTGTACACTTTGAAATACGCATTCATTCCTATGTTTTGAGCACATTCATTCATGTTTTTTTTTTTTTTTGGGATCAAAACTAGTCCACCAGTGTAACAGCCCATTAACAGTCCCAGGTATGATCCATTAAACCCCCCAACATCTCATAATTTCAGACCAAACCAGCCATCCAAAGAATTTGGATATAATAAAAATAATCCTACGATATACATAATTCATTTCATATCCTAAACATATTATATTCCATTATATCTAAATCCAATCCGGACAATTAAACAGGGCCTATATGGTTAGAACCAACCAACCAATAGAGTAATCCAATTTACAACTTAATTATTGGACTACAATTAACTACAAAACAAAGTTAACAATGCAATTAGAATTCCATAGCAATGAGAATCAATTTGCAAAAGAATGAGGTTAATCTTGGATTTCAAGGATAATAATTTGAAGAATTCTTTTCAAAATGAATTTTTTTAGTGTATTGGGAAAAAAAAAATCTTAGACTTGTTCATAATAACAATTATGAATGAAGAATAGTGTATTCCTCTGTTATATGAACACCTAACATGCAAAAGGTAGTAATATTATGCCTCAAGTTCAACTGAACAAACAACAAGGGAGATGGAAAGACTACATTATCCTGAAGTTTCTGTTCTGGTTTTCTAATTGATATTTTGAAGTCATATTATGTCTCTGTTCTCTTCTTGTTGCTGTCAATGATGTTTCAATCTCACTATTTTCCTCTTCATTTTACAATTGAAATGAAATGATAAGCTAAACAAATTATACTAATGTGAATTTAGTATATACTAATGTTAGTATATAAATGCTAATGTTAGTATACAAATTATGCCCCTGTTCTCTTCTTGTTGCTGTCAATGATGTTTCTAATTTAGTGTTTCATTGATCTAGAGGTTGTAGTTATACTAATGTTACTATATAAACAAATTATAAGCTAAAAATAGTGAAATGAAATGAATCCTTCCCTGAACAGCTTTGCTCATGGGATTTATACAAGTCCTATGCAACAACTATCCTAGAATTGTCAAAATACAATTTAACCATAGTAAATGCTCGTAATCGACAAAAAAAAAAAAAAAAAAAATCATCTATTATTCAAATTTCTCCCTTGTGTGCAAACTTAAAAAGTAATGGAATAATCTTACCCAAAATTAAAATTATTATTTTTTGTAGGAAAAAAAAAATCAATGAAACCCTCTTTTACCCAAAATCAATACCCACAAAATCAAACAAAGCGGCACAAAATATACACACAGGAAACAATAATAAAAAGAACAAAACCCTAACAAATTAACAGAACCAAAGAAAATTAAAACACTTTACAAACCCTAACTGGATCAAAAGGAACCTAAAATCGAAATACCTAACATTCTTCATCTATGTCTTTACCTTAACAGAAGCTTGTGTCGTATTCTTCCATCATTGGGCTCAATTTCCGTTTGATTCGCTGTTGAACACTATGAATATCCACAAAATCAAACAAATCGGCACCACATAGGAGATGTCATCGACGGTCGCCAGAGAAGAGAGGAGGGAGGAGATCGGTGAGAGGAGAGAGGAGGTGGTCGAATATTGTGGTCAGTGAAGGGAGATCACTGTTAGGAAGAGAAGTGAGGGTTCTTTGGGACAAATATAAAGAAAGAGTGGGTGGGTATACTGTGGATCTCTTTTGAAGTTAGTTTTCCATCAATATCCTTGCATCCGAAGAAGAAAAGTTATAAAGCACAAGGGTAAAATAGACTATTCAACCATTCAAAAAACACTGTTCATACTTGGCTGAAAATACTGTTCACTTTGCATCCATGCTTTATATATATTGTATAGAAATGAGTGTTATGTACAAACAAAAAGTTGAAAGTATGTATGATTAATATCCAAGATTGGTCATTAATTAACACAAATCAATTATTAAAGTATGCTCTCAAAATAAGAGAAATGTCTTATCTTTAATTTTAGGAATATTTACCAATAAATTTCATCTCACAAATAAGTGCTCCAATTAGTTCCAAGTTTTTTCTATTGATCTATTAAGTCTTATTAGTGGAGAGTTTCTTTCCATATAGTCCTTTTTTTTATTTTTTATTTTTTTTTATTTTGGTAGTGTTTTGGTGGACAACTATACCATTTTATTAATGTGACAGGTATGATGTGATACTCTAATGTGGCAGATATTAATATGATACTCCAACAATGTGACACTCTAAAAAAAACTAAAACCTCCTTACTGTACTTTTCCCAAATGTAAAACATGGAGGATATAATATGACACTCCAATACTTTTACTTAAAAAAAACTAAAAACTCTTTTTGTTTGGAAAGTGGGTTGGCTTTTTGACGTTTTGCTAAAAAGCCTCATTTGGGATAGACTTTTTGATTTTTTTGACTTTTTGTGAGAGAAAGAATGTAATGATTATGGATTGGATGCGATGTTTTGTCTTATTATGCTAAAAAAACTTATTTTGTCTTTTTGTGGCTAAAATAACCCTAAACCCAACCCAACCCAACCCAACCCAACCCAAGTTGCCAAACGAAGGTTAGTGTATTTTTTTTTTTCCAAATATGACAACGTGGCGTGTATGATGTGACACTTCAAAAAAACTAAAAACTCCATAGTGTATTTTTTTCAAATGTGACAACGTGGCAAGTATGATATGACATTTAAAAAAAAGAAAACTTTTTAGTATATATTTTTTCAAATGTGACATGTGACACTTCAACATGACGGGTATGATGTGACACTCTAAAAAAATTAAAAACTCTTTAGTGTACTATTTTTAAATGTGACACTCCAACGTGACGGGTATGGTGTGACACTAAAAGACTCTTTAGTGTACTTTTTCTAAATATGACACTCTAATGTAGCGGCAAATGAGTCATTATACATCCAAAATGACTAAATGGATTAAAAGAAAAAATATGAGACTATATGGACTACAAGTTTAAAATATGAGACTTATTAATTAATCTTTCATAATTTTATTATAACTGCACCTCTAATAAAGTGATAATCAATAATAACTAATTAATTCTCTTTCAAATGTGAAATCATTTCACAGAAGTGAACATGTCATTAGAAATGAAATTATGGGTGTAAAATTAAAGGGATGTATCATCCTCCCACAAAATAATTTTTCAACTTCCCTCTATGATGGGATGTAGAGTTTTTTATTTTATTTTATTTTAAGCCAAATAAAATTTCTTAAGCATCATAACGAAATCTCCAATCAGGACACTGCTTCTGCACGAACCAGAGTTGCTAAAAATTCAGGAATCTCCTCCTCCATACCCACGGTTCCACCAAATCCCCAGCCATACGAGCAAGTTGATTGGCTTGTTGGGTATGCCAACTTTGTTGGCATTTCCTTTTTAAAGGGGTGTTTTGAGAACAAGTCTAAAAAGTTAATTTTTTTGATTTTTTAACTTTTTTTTTTTTAATAAAAAAGTTATAAAAAAGTCAATTTTTTAACATAAAAAAATCACTAAAAGTCAAAAAAAAAAAAGTTAAAAAGTCAACTTTTAACCAATTTTTTAAAACACTCCAAAGTTGTTGTTTGGTATGTGTTAGTTTTTTTGACTTTTGACTTTTTGATTATTTTGAGGTTATTTGGGGTGTCATAAATAAGTGTACTATTTAACTTTTTAGACTAAAAAATAGAGGAAAAAAATATGGTTGTTTGAGATAACTTTTTGTCTTTTTACGAAAAAATGTGTATTAAAATATTGTATAAAATAGCAAAATTACATTTTTATCCCTACATTCTAGACTTCTCAGTGACAGTGCTGCAGAAGGACCGTACGGAATGGTTGACATGGTGAGAAGAATTTGAATTATATGCATATATAGCATGAGGCTTCACGGGTATTGTTGGGCCCGTGGAGGCCCACCACGGGTCCCGTTTTGATAATCCAAACCGTTCAATGTGTAGAACTCGTTGAGTACTATATGCCTGTAAAAAATCACTTTGATCGAATATCGATAGCTATGTGATCAAAATAGTTTTGTACGAGAAAAATGGATGGTGAAAAATAAACGGCTGGAAAAAATCTGAATTGATCACATAGCTATCCATATCCGATCAATGTGATTTTTTTCAGGCATATAATACTTGACAAGTTCTACACATTGAATGGTTCGGATTATCAAAATGGGATCCGTGGTGGGCCCCCATGGGCCCAACAGTATCCTCCAACTTAATGAATATATATATCTAATTTTTTTTTTACCATCTCTACGTAAATTTTCCATCACTTCAGTACAATCACTGTGTAGCTTTTTGGATTGTATTAATATTGTGGAAATTAATTTTTTTTATATTTTTAATTTGTGAATAGTGATAACTTTTTTATTTTTTGAGTAACTTTTTAACTTTTTCTAAACATGCCAAATTAGCCCTGTAGTTTCGGTTAAAAAGTTTGTTTAAATTGATTTTTTTGAGTTTTTTAAACTTTTGTGAGAGAAAATAAAATAATTATGATTTCAATGTCAGATTTTGTCTTATTAACTTTTTATGACTAAATTAGTCGCAACTTATGATGTCAAATGAAACCAACAATCATTCTTTTATCTCAAGTCATTTTTGTGGACATTATTTAGAGTCGGGATTGTTTGGCGTATCCTAAATAAGTGTACTTTTTGTCTTTTTGGACTAAAAAGTTGAGGAAAAAATATGGATGTTTAGGTTAACTTTTTGACTTTTTATGAAAAAATGTGTATTAAAAAATTGTATAAAGAAGTATGTAGGAGAAGATTAGAGAGGTGTGTTGTACAGCCATACAAGCTGCACAGCCGAATTGATGGTAAGAAATTATTGGCTGCTTTTCGGACATTGCACTGGACAATTTTGTTTGGCCCGTGGGGGCCATCACGGGTCTTATTTTGATAATCTGAACCGTTTAATGTGTAGAACTCGTCGAGTACTATATATCTATGAAAAATCATGTTGATCGGATATCGATAGCTATCTGATCAGATTTGTTTTTTTTCAATCGTTAATTATAACACTATCCTTTTTTTTTTATACAAAACTGATTTGATCATGTAGTTATCGATATCCGATCAATGTGATTTTTTATAAACATATAGTACTCGATGAGTTCTACACATTAAATGGTTCAAATTATCAAAACGGGACCCGTGATGGGGCCCCACGGGCGGAACAGCTGTGTGTGAAAATTGCACCCAAACTATGCATTTTTTGTTAACAAATGCAGCACAGCAGCTGAACATACATGATATCAAAGTTGTACTTTTGTGTGAAAAATTAATTTTTTAATATTTTTTTGGGTGAATAGTGATAACTTTTTAACTTTTTGAGTAACTTTTTAGCTTTTTGACTTTTTAAGGAGATGCCAAACTTTTGGGAACTCCTTACAATAGTTAAAAAGTTTAAAAAATTACTAAAAAAAAGTTAAAAAACTGAAGAACTATATAAAAAAAAAAATCAAAAATTCATTTTCCTCTTTACTTTTTACACTTTTTTTTTTAGTAAAAAATATCAAAAACATATTCAGTGTGTTTGGTTTTAGTTTTCTGAATTCAATTTTTTTTTTAAATTGAGGTTTTTGTTTTTCGTATTTTTTTGTTTTTAGTAAATATTTTTTAAATTTTAAGCAATTTTTTTTTTTTTTTTACTTTTTTAGATATACCTTACTTAGATGTATCTAAATAGTAAATTATTTGTGAAAAAATATTTTTAAAAATTAATAAATATCCAAAAATACAAAAAATGTATTGAATTTTCATATATATATATATATTTGTATTTTTGGTATTTAGTGAATTTTAGAAAACAATTTTCACAAATATTATACTTTCTTAGTGTATTTATGTTAGGTGTGTCTAAAAATTAAAAAAAAAAAAATCCTTAAAATATTAAAAAAATTCAGTGTAAACAAAAAAAATACGAAAAACTAATTTTCTGAAAAATGAATTCTGAAAACTAAAAACAAGTATAGTGATTAGTTTTTTTTTTTCACCTCATATTTTAGTCAAAAAACTAAAAAATTACTAAAATAGTCTATCCCAAAACCAATCCTTGGTTGTACTGTTTGTATTTCTCTTTTCATCAATATATTTTTATTGTGCTGATAAAAAAAAAAAATCAATGTATTCTTATAGAAGTGGACAAGAAAAAAAAATTAGATGTTACATAAAATTGTAATAATGTCATCCAAACAAAGTTTTTATACAAAATAATATGATAATTACTTATATGATATTGAGTTTATGTGTATATTGGGCCTGTTTGAGAAGTTGACTTTTTGATATTTGGCTATTTTAGTCTGATTAAAATGATTATGTTTGGAAAGTTTGTTGGCTTTTGTAAGTAGTTAATTTGATGGTTGTGAGAGAAAAAATGAAGTGATTATAGTTTGAATGTAACATTTTATCTTATTAATTATGTTAACCTTTTTCTCTTATGATTTTAACCAAAAAACAACTTGCCAAACACCCCCATTATAGAACTTCCATATATATATATATATATACAAATAGTGTGTATATATGCAACTCTAAAAATGGTAATATTATGAGAATAATGTTAGAAAAGATTATACACACATTATAAGAAATTAAGGTTTTAGAGGCAAAAATTTAAGGATAAAATAACTTTTTAAGGACAATATTTTTGTCGCCAAAAGTGTTATTTTTTTATTTTTAGCAATTAAATTGAACATTTAGTGATGAATTACTAACCTTTTGGGATAAAAAGTTGTCTCAAAAAATAAACTTTTTTGGGATCAAGTTATTTTGTCTATAAAGGTGTATTTATTAGCGACATTTTAAAAATTTTGCTCCTAAAAGCTCATTTTTTGACTTTTTGAAACGATTTTTTAGTAACTGTCCTCGCGACAACTGAAATTAGTTTCTAAATACTTTTTACAACAAAATTTAGGCTTTTAGAAACAAAAAAACTTAATCTCTACAACTTTTATATCTTATAGTCACGTATTATGTGTTGTTCAAATAATAAGTGTATATATATATATATATTTTTTATCAAACTAATGACCTCAATTTCGACTCTTATTTTCCTTTTAATATGATTTTTACCTAAACATTAACTATAAGAGCATTTTGGAAAGTAAAAACTATTAGATGTCAACACTATCATAAGCCTTCACATTAGTACAAATATAGATACAGATAAAACAAAAGGAACAGGTAGCCTAGTTGACAGTGGGTTTACTCTGATTTTTCATTACCTATGGTATGTGTTAAGTTTTTGTAATTAGTAACCCCGTTTGACAAAACTTCTTTCAGTTGTAATTTTACTCGCTCTTTTGTTTCAGTGAGTCTGTAAGTGTTTAGATGCAAATCTAATTCAAAAATGTGCCTATGAAAAGGAGTTTGTGATTTTGAGCTCTTCATGTTTGCCACTTCACTAACTATATACAGGGATCAAGCTACCTGGTTAGCTCGCGGGGGTCCAAGGGTGTGACGACCCCAATATGCATATCATGATTATATTTATTTAATTATGTGTTAATTATTACTTGTGATATGTGCCATGTGATTAACTTGTGTATATCTGTCAGATTTGAAAACTATCTATTATGATTTTTGTTTAGAATTCGAAATTGGTGGCTTAATGATTTCAGAAACCGAAATTGGCTACATGAATAAACTAATTGGAATTTTTAAAACCATTTGGTAAGTTTGATTAAAAATTGATTTAGTTAAATTAATTAAATTTTGTTTAATGTTCTAATTAATATATTAAACAATTCTAGATATATATATATATATATATATGAGCCTTAAGCTCATTTTTGAGCTCAACTCCTTCACTTTGAAAGCAAAATCTGAGAATTCATTTTTAAAGAGAGAGTGACCTCTCATCTAGAGAGAGAAAGTGTAGAGATTGAAGAGAAATTGAAGGAATAGCTTGAATTGGTCAAGATTGTGCTAAAACAAGTGTATTTGAAGGCTCTAGGTAAGAATTTGACCCTCAATTCTTGAAGATAAAGTTGAGTTTGTGGTGTATATATGATTTTTTGCATGTATTTTTGTCAAGAAGCGTTATAACTTTACATGCATGCATGAATATGTTGAAATTTACTATGTTGAGGTTGAATTCCACCATCGATGTTGAAATTATGAGTTAATTTGTACATGCATCTTTGATTCATCATGTTTTGGCTTTCAAATTCATGATTTGAGAGTTATGAAAAAGAGTTTTCTACATGCATGGAGTTTTTGAGCTCAAATTTGTTAAATTCATGAGTTTTGAAAAGAAATAAAATCAATTCACTACATGCATGGAAAGAACATTGAGTTTTGAACTTTGTTTTGGAAAATTGAAAGAGATTTAAGAATATGGTTTCATAATTTTCATGAATTTATGCATTATAAAGGGTTTCTATATGTTTCTATTGAGCCATGCAAGCTTTGAGCATAAAAGACATAGTTTTGAAATTCAAAAAGCAAGCTGGAAAACCTAGAAATTCTGCAGATCGCTCGAGCGACCAAATGGTGGCTCGAGCAAACTTAATGACCTTCTAGCATTTTTGCAGTCTTTGTAGATTGCTTGAGCAACCAATAGTTGGCTCGAACGAACTGACTATATGTTTTGCATTCGCTCAAGCGACATATAGTTGGCTCGAATGCACATGAGACCCATCCAATACTTTTGTAGACCTCTGTGACTGCTTGAGCGACCAATAGTTGGCTCCAGCAAAGACCCCTATTTCAGCATATTTTGAAAAGATGTTTTGTGTTCATATTTCCGTCCACATGTCTTTCTGAGCATTCTTAGGCATGAATTATGACTCGTTAATGAACTAATAAGTAAGAAATGGAATGAAAGGAACTAAGTAAAGCAAGAATGATTTGAATTGGTCAAATATTTCAAAGTGTGTTATATGTAATGTAGGATAGATCACGAAGGCGTGACAATAATTCAAACACTGTGAGTAATATCTTAATAAAGATATTTTGTTATATGCTATTTTCTTTACCGCTTTTATGGTAAGTTTTGGAACTTATGCTTTTTGAAATATAAATGAGACTTCGAATGTTTCAATGAGACTTTGAATTCAACTTGATAAAGATTAAAGCATAATGGACCCAAGGTCGTTTTGTATATGATGGATCCAAGATCGTTTGGCATTGATGGACCCAAGGTGATTTTGTATATAATGGACTCAAGCTCATTTGGTATTGATGGACCCAAGGTCGTTTTGTATTGATGGACCTAATGTTATTTTGGAATGATTGACCCAAGGTCGTTTTGCATATGATGGACCCAAGGTCGTTTTGTATATAATGGACCTAAGGTCTGCATATGAGTTAGATCTGAGGTCATTTTGTATATGAATATATTGGACCTGAGGTCGTTTTGCTTTGATATGATATACTTGCATCTGATATGAATATGAAGAGTATTCAAATGATTAAGTTATAAACACGATTTGTGTAATACAAATATGATTTTATTTAATACGAATCTCATTCATTAATTTCTTTACTCTGATGTTATTCACTGGGCTTTAGCTCATTCTGTATCTGATTCCACAAATGCAATGTGAAATAGATAAACACAAAAGATTCCAAATCCAGCAAATCTTTTGGAAAATTGATTTTGAATCAAAATGCCAAAAATGGACTGCTTTGCCAGATACAGAGTCGCCACCTAAATATTTTTGAGAAATTTAGGAAACTCATGACTCATGCTAAAGGCCATATGTTCATCATCACCAAGATTGTTTTGGCTCGGGAACTTAGGTACGAAAGGGAAGGTCATGAATTGAGCACTCTACTCGCCCGATCAAAGATCGGCCTCTACTAATTATGATGTGAATCTTATTTACATTATATGCTCTTGTTCCGATTATTAGACTAACTTTACTATGTGATGCACACAAGTATAGACTAATTTGTAAAAATTAGAACAATTTGATTTCATGTTTATTTTTTGAAAAGTGTTTCGAATATGTACCACTTGAAAAAGTGATCGCATATGTACATTACTCAAATTATTCCAATTCAAGCAATTAGCCTTTATCCACAGACATTCAAACAATTTATCACTTAAGCACTTAGTCTTATGGCAAGCATGCTAAACATGGTAACAATCACACGCATGTGATATGCTTAAGCACAAAAATGCTCACCGCGTACTCCAAGGCAAGCCAAAAGAAACAAAAGAGTTAGAAAACATGTATACCCCTAACTAATGCAACATGACTAATGCAACACATGCAATAATGCAATTAATAGGCTTGGCTACTAATTATGACATGTGAATCAATTTGAGAGCATGCGATTTTAACACGTTTTCAATGAAGCAATAAACGACAATGCTTTGTTAGAATGATGAACCGAGCATCGATTCATGCAAGACAAGTGGATGCAAACATGAGAAATGCTAAAAGAAACGTAATGTTCTAAACTACCCATTATAAGCAAGTAAATAAAAAGGGAGAAAGACGTAGGGTTGGAAGACATATACATTATTACATTGTTACCCTCACGCAGGAGGGTCTGAATGAATGTCCTAGCTAATTAATACGAATTAACTAATTATTACAAACCAAATGAATAAATTAACTACACTAGCTAATTAACTAATTATTATAACAACAAATTTAACTAACTATTCTAGCTAATTAATTAAGTACAACACAACTAACTAGCTATGTACAACATAAATTTAAACAAGCCCTGAAATGCTAGGGATGGCTTATGCATGAACGCGGATTTTCACTTGATAATGCCCTTCGTTTTGCTACCGGAATGCCTCTGTTGTACAGTTAGAAAATTGCACTGTTTTTTCATCTCAGCTTTTGTTTTGCTCTGGTGGAAAAAGGACACTGCCTAGCTGAAAAAGTGGCCGGCAACCCAAAAGTAGTGGCTAGCAAGCCACTAATAGTGGGTTGCCGTCTAGTAAAAGTGGTCTGTCGGCCACTGATGTTGGTTCTTTCCTGCAGCAATAGAGGACAAACAGAGCACAAATCAGAGTATTTTCAAGGGATATTTGTCCACCTTACCTCTCCTTATCAACAAATAAGTCAAAGGAGGGATAGACTTGATTCGCAAGCCATCAATCGATGCAATCTCATTGCGTGATGACTTATGAATCAAGGGACACAATTTCAATAAATGCATAATAAAAGACCAACAAAACCTCCTCCCTATCATAGATTGATCAAGAGAATGGTTGACCTTAGAAACTTGAACCATTTCATCATTTAACAAGTATAAAATGACTCAAGTCTTCATGTATTCAATTAACGTCCGATTGAATACAAATCCTTATTATCTTGTTCCATTTTAGTCCAAGTTTTATTACTTCATTTTAATTACCTTTCATTCCTTAATTCATTAAGTCCAAAAATGAGTTTTAAGTCCACCATTGGAAAGAAGTACCAAATCAAATGTTGTTTTAGGCATGAGAGAGATGTCATGCCGTGGGTAATGAATCCCCAAAGGGATTAAACCATTAAGCACAACAACCTCAATCTTAAGCTTAAACAAACAATTGGTTTGAAACCACTCTCAAAGAAAATAAAATGCTAAGAAAATGGGGAGGTTGTAGAGATGATTAGAGGTGAAAACAACTATGGAAAGCAAGACATAAATGCATCAACTCAAATAGGTTGGTGGTTAAAGCCTAAACCACCAAGCCTATGAGGACCATTACATTACAAGCATGCTATACAAAGCTTAAATGCAATGAATAATTAAAAATAGTGCTAGACTTAAGACAAAAATAGCTAAAACAATAAGCTAAAATATTGAGGAATTAAGCTAGCACACAAGCACAAGGAGGGGAGGCTAACCCCTCCACTTTTGAGACTTCAAGACATGATTTTTGCCTTTGAAAAACCTTTGAAAATCAGTGGTAAAAAGTTCAAAAAAAATTGATGAGAAGGTGGGAAATACAAGGGCAAAGGCCTTAGAAGCAAGGTTCACAGAAGGGTTATCAACCCCTCTACCTTTAATGACCTTAAACCACAAGTTTTAGCCCAAAAATACAGGGCAACTCAAAAACAGCAAGAAAAGATAGAAAACAAGTAGTGTAAAAGAACTAGGAGATATACCTCTTGAAGAGGAATGGTCCCTTGGATTTTTAAACCACTATTTCACACTCTTAAGTGCCTCAAGAACTCAAATGTAAGCTCAAATCACCTCAGCAAGAAACTCTCTAGGTTTGGTTTAGAGTGTTTAGGCAAAGGCTATGCAAGTTGTAAGAGAGAAAGAGAATTGTAGAGAGAGAGGAATTTTTCAAAATTTTGCTCTTCAAAAATATTTTCTCACTCTTAAATTTTTCTAACCTTGAAAACAAAAGAGACGGTCATCTATATATAGAAATATAAGAGAGACCCTCGAAAATATCCTTACAAACATAGCTGGAATGGTGCATGCATCTGTAGGGAGAGCCGGCAGAAAACATCTGTTTTTTTGCACTAGTAGCCGGCAGGCCACATTAGTGGACGGCATGCCACACTAGTGGACGGCAGGTCCCTAGAGGCACAAGCCTGAAAAAAAAAACATTGTTTTGGTCCAAAACAAAGCACAAGGTTTGAAGGTTCAACACTGAGGTTTCTTGCTGAGGAAGTCAAGCATTTGACAAGCATACATATTCATCATTGAGTGATTAATCAGTAGCACCCAAGTCTTAAGGGCCGTAAAAAATGGGGTGTATACAGGCGAGTTTGGGTCATGATAGTTGGTATCAGAGCACGAGTTAATAACTCACACACTTGTCCAAATGAGCAATAAGGCGTCTAGAAGAGACTTAAGACTGTATGCATTTGAAAGTATATGCTTATGTGCATTCCGAATATGGAAATATGAATAAGAGAACATGTGCCTACATATAACTAAGTCTATGTGTATCTGTGTATATCTCTGTACTTGTCATAGTATGAGTTCATGTAGAGCATGGAGAGAACAAGGATAGATGAGTTAACAGAATCTTTCATAGCCCGACTTAATAGATTGGAAAGAATAGTAGAATAAATGACAAAGACCTTAAAATAGCAACAACAGTTACCGTTACGACAAGAACCTTCGCCACCATTGGTGCATGAGCATCAAGTGAATGTTTTGAAAATAACAAAATATGTTGAGGTGTTAGATCAAGTACCGATATCTGAAACTAACATGAACCAACCTTCTAAAAGGAAAAGGAAAAAACTAAGCTCTGATGTGAACAAGGAATTCTTGAAAAATAAGAAATCGAAGACAGAAACATCTAGGCAAGATGAACTCGCTCAAAGAAATAGCTCAGCATCGATTTGTTCAGAATGTAGGAAAAAGCACCGAGGGACTTATTATCGAGTTTTCGGGAATTTTTATATATGTGATAAAATGGGTCATATAGTAAGGAATTTTGTATGATGTGTTACTGCATACCCCGTATATCTACATGTGAACTTGTTTGGAGAATGCCATATTGTATATGACCTGAAACGCTTTGATATGAATCATTATGATGTATAACCTTGAGAACAGATGAACTTAGAACAATTGTGAAATTATTGACTATGTACACCTAAGCAAATGGAATATGACCTAAAGAACCAAATGTACTTTGTTTGAGAATGATGGGGGTACAACATTTGTTTGATTTGATCTGATAAGATCTGCACCTGATTTGAGAACCATTATCTGATTTGATTTTGTTTACGGATGATTATAAATTGTTTATGAATAAATGATCGGATTATTATTGTCAAGGGAATTGATAAACCCAGAACTTGAATATGTTTTGAATACTTGACTTATTTAGAAGACTTCATATGTACTACCAACAGATTGATCTAATTACGAACACTAGTGAGAACCAGACTTCAACTATTGGAGACATATGTATATAGATGAACTGAATTGTGCAAGTCTAGTGATTAACTGTTTTAGAGGATGACTGCTTCTGTGTTATCGTATTTTAAACCTGATGTTATAGGAACTGTTGATAGCAGACTGTGTGCTACCATATTTCAAACCCGATGCTATGGGAACTATGAACAGCAGACTGATTTGATTATGAACAATATTTGAATATTTACCTCTGACTAATTAGAAATATGTATTATAGTAGAGTTTAGTTGTTTCGGTGTTATCGGATTTTGCAATTCATGCTATGAGATATGTACAACATGTGATTGAATGCTTCAATGATATCGTATTGTACAATTAATGCCATGAGAATATGTGAATTATGTACGCCATGTGCTTGGTCTCCGCGGTATTACCTTTGCCACCATGGGATTAATAATTGGATCTACTTTATAATTCCGATGACCTCGAAAAGACTTTGAATGACTGTGATGGACTACTGAATTGAACTGTGAACTATTGAATAACTGAGAAACGGATTGAACTTCTATGACAAAGCTGAATGAAGAATGATATGAGACTAAAACATCTGATTTATATCCGATATAAGGTAACACAAGTTTAGATGACCAAACTTCTTAAGGTGGGAAGATTGTGATGACCCCGATATGCATATCATGATTATATTTATTTAATTACCTATTAATTATTAATTGTGATATGTGCCATATGATTAACTTATATATATCTGTTTGATTTGAAAACTTTCTGTTATAATTTTTGTTTAGAATTCGAAATTGGTGGCTTAATGATTTCAAAAACCTAAATTGGCTACATGAATAAACTAATTAGAATTTTTAGAACTATTTGGTAAGTTTGATTAAAAATTGATTCAGTTTAATTAATTAAGTTGTGTTTAATTAGACTAATGTTCTAATTCATGTGTTAAGCCATCCTAGATATGTATATATATATATATATATATATGAGCCTGAAGCTCAACTCCTTCATTTTGAGAGCAAAATCTGAGAATTCATTTTTAGAGAGAAAGTAACCTCTCATCTAGAGAGAGAAAGTGTAGAGATTGAAGAGAAATTTGAAGGAATAGCTTGAATTGGTCAAGATTGTGCTAGAACAAGTGTATTTAAAGGCTCTAGGTAAGAATTTGACCCTCAATTCTTGAAGATGAAGTTGAGTTCTTGATGTATATATGACCTTTTGCATGTATTTTTGTCAAGAAATGTTGTAACTTTACATGCATGCATGGATATGTTGAATTTTGCTATGTAAAGGTTAAATTCTATCATCCATGTTGAAATTATAAGTTAATTTATACATGAATCTTTGATTTATCATGTTTTGGCTTTCAAATTCATGATTTGAGAATTATGGAAAAGAGTTTCATACATGTATGGAGCTTTTGAGCTCAAATTTGTTAAGTTCATGAGTTTTGAAAATAAAGAGAATCAATTCACTATATGCATGGCAAGAACATTGAGTTTTGAACTTTATTTTGGAAAATTGAAAGAGATTTAAGAATATGATTTCATAATTTCCATGAATTTATGCATTATAAAGGGTTTCTATATGTTTCTATTGAGCCATGCAAGCTTTGAGCATAAAAGACATAGTTTTGAACTTCAAAGAGCAAGTTAAAAAACCCAAAAATTCTACAGACCGCTCGAGCGACCAAGTGGTGGCTTGAGCGAACTTGACGAGCTCCCAACTTTTTTGCAGTCTTTGCAGACCGCTCGAGCGAACAAAGGTCGGCTCGAGCAAATTGACTATATGTTTTACATCCCACTCGAGCGACATATAGTTGGCTCGAGCACACATGAGACTCATCCAGTACTTTTGCAAATTTCTGTGACTGTTCAAGCGACCAATAGTTGGCTCGAGCAAAGACCTCTATTTCAGCATATTTTGAAAAGATATTTTGTGTTTGTATTTCCATCTACATGTCTTTCTAAGTATTCTTAGGCATAAATTATGACTTGTTAATGACCTAATAAATAAGAAATGAAATGAGGAACTATGTAAAACAAGAATGATTTGAATTGGTCAAATGTTTCAAAGTGTTTTATGTGTTATGTGTAATGTAGGTTGGATCACAGAGGCGTGACAACATTTTGAACACTGTGAGTAATATCTTAGTAAAGATATTTTGTTATATGCTATTTTCTTAACTGTTTTAATAGTAAGTCTTGGAACTTATGCTTTCTAAAATATGAATGAGACTTCGAATGTTTCAATGTGACTTTGAATTCAACTTGATAAAGATTAAAGTATAATAAATCCAATATCGTTTTGTATATGATAGATCCAAGATCGTTTTGTATATGATGGACCTAAGGTCGTTTTGCATATGAGTTGAACCTGAGGTCGTTTTGTATATGAATATATTGGACCAAGGTCGTTTTACTTTGATATGATCTACTTGGATCTGATATGAATAGGAAGAGTATTCAAATGATTAAGCTATATGTATGATTTTGTATAATAAGTATATGATTTTATTTAATATGAATCTCATTCATTAACCTCTTTACTCTGATGGTATTCGATGGGTTTTTGCTCACTCCATATTTATATGTATGTAGGTGAGCAATAAGATATCCAGCCTTAGTCCTAGTGAACTTGTGAAAGAACACTGAGTTTTGTGGAGTTAGCGAAAGATGCCTCACGCATGAGGTTTTGTTTAACTTTTTAGTTCCTTTTTGTTGGTTATGTATGACCATGTTTGTAATTAAGCTTTGAGTTTTGTATAATAATGATATTGTGAATGGTCTTGGCTTTTGTATACGAATGGATGTGAGTTATTCACTAAATGAGATGTCTTTGATATGCCATATATGAACAGCTCATTAGACAAAATTTTATCATTCAACTTCCGCTTCTGGCCCCAATAATAATTAAATATTTTTGTTAATTTGAGGCCTAGTAATTCGGGATTATTGGCCTGTTACGGTCTAAACCCATAGGGTCGGGTTTGGGTCATAACGAGGGGGTAGCACCTAGGCAGGGTCGAGGGGCAGCTCCCTCGAAGCCAAATTAACTGCTCGAGTGGTAAATGGCATCATCCAGTATTTTTGCAGAGAAGACTGAACTTCTTAGAGAATCCCTTTTGCGCTCGAGCAGTCGAGTCTTGGCTCGAGCGATGGGCACGTGTTTTAGTGAGTTCGCTCGAGCGATGAATTGGTTGCTCTAACGGTCTTTGTAATTCAGTTTATTATAAAGTGCACAGTTTGCTATTTTTAGGGTTTAAATCGTCCAAAATCTTAGAGAGAGAGAAAAACAAAAGTGTTTCCTATTGAAGGGTATTTTATATACATTTCCTTGGTCTATAGAAGGTGATCGATTGATCAACGAATTACAGATTGTCAAATATCAAGGGTTGTTCTTATTATTTCGTGAACAAAAGAGAGAGGTGTTCTTCGATGGATTCCGAGGAACTTGGGCCTAAAGCTTTGGTGGATTCTGTAGTGACTCATCATCGTGAATTCGACATCAACGTTGTGGATTTAACGTTGGACAAGACAATTCCAAAGTGAAAACGGTGGTAGAAGAGACACATCGAGGTCAGTTCAATTTGGGGCGTGGATGCGCTAGGTAATTGAAGGTATACATATATAATTTTTTTTTTTTAATCTTCTTAGTGGATTATTTTGTGATTTTGACCTATGATTTTTTTTTAATCACAATTAGAGATGCTCCAATTGTGATTTTCATGTTAAATCGTTTTGTCGATTTGTCTTTGATTGTTTGATTGGGATTGTTATTCTTTATTTAAAATTAAAATATAATCACAAATCAATATCTCAAGAATTTTAGATTTTTTAATATGGTATCTTCTAATCAAAATGTATTTGGACGAGTAAAGTTTCTACTTTACAATTTCACTTCACTATTTTATTTTTTTTTTGGATAATTGGGTGTCTATCTCAGTTTATGCACATTTCGACTAATTCTTTTTTTTTTTTTTTTTGGGTACATCGGAAATTAAAGACAGAAGAGAGGACTACATCCTACCACTCTCCTGAGAGAGATGAACAATGTCCACAACAAGTAAGGGGCGGAGTTCTGCAGGAGGTTCGTTTACAATAAACAAATCTGTCGGTTGGTATTCACCTAGCTTGACCATTGCATCAGCACAAATATTTGCTTCCCTTCGAATGTGCTGGATGGAGCAGTCACATCCTCTCATGATAATACGCGCATCTTCCACAATACCCCGAAAAGGGCATTTTTCTCCCAGGTGCTCACTCAAAAGTTTCACCACTTGCTCCGCATCAGTTTCTATAATCACTTGATTGAAACCTCGTTGGAGAATTATAGTTAGCCCCTTGTAGACTGCCCAAAGTTCCGCTTCTAGACAAGTACATATTTCAAGTCTTCCATAATATCCACTAATCTATGCCCCGGATTCATCCCGGAATAAACCACCAAAGCCTCCTCCTCCTCCATGCCTGCTAGTGCTACCATCCGTGTTAAGTTTGATTTTTCCTGCATTTGGACAAGACCACACAGATATACTTTTAGCTTGAAGTGGGTGAATAACATCCCAACTAAAGGCTTGTAAGATAACTTTGGCATAATCTGATACGAATTGAACACTTTCATGAATATTAGGATTTTTAGATTCAAAAACCATTCTATTTCGATTTTTCCAAATAGTCCAGAGGGAGAGGAGGAATAAGTAAGAATTCTAGTACTTCCCTTTCATATTGTGGATAATCCAATCTTTCCAAGGTAACACAAGCCTACTGCAGTACCACTCCCTACTAAAAACATGACACCATATCTGGATAGCTTTGGGACAAAGCCAAAGCCAAAGCAAATGTTCAAGATCTTCCACATTATCACAGTAAGGGCAATTTGGATTAGAAGTAATACCCCTCAAGTGTCTCATATGGTTAGTGAGGATTTTTCCATGCAAGACAAGCCACAAGAAGCTTTTAAGTTTCTGAGGAAACTTAAGCTTCCAGATCCATCCCCAATCCCTTTCCTGATTATGATGATCAACAATTAATTCATATGCACTGGATGTGGAGAATTCCCCATCAGAGGATTTAATCCATCTGGGAGTGTCTTCTCCAGCGGTAAACTGAGGCGGTTGTAGCTTTAAAATAGCTTCAACCATAGATAATGGAAAGGAATTTTGCAACTTGTGTAAATCCCAATCACCATGAGTATCAAGAAGAGACTCCACAGTAGTATGTTCACAATTTGGAGATTGATTGGTAGGTGTTTCCAAAATCAAATCAAAGGCCCCATCACCACACCACCAATCTTTCCAAACTCTCACTTTGTTGCCTTTACCAATTTTCCAGCGAACTCCCTCAACCAGGAGCTCCTTGGTATTAAGGATACCTTTCCAAATATGCGATATACTCTTGCCTTTCTTTTTAATTAAGAAAGGCTGTTGACCTAAGTACTTATTTTTAAACACCTCAACCCAGAGAGTATTCTCTCCAATTAAACACCTCGACTAATTCTGGAGGATCAATTCCACCATTCACTTACGGGGATCTCATTCAAAGTCAGAGGAAAAGCCTTATATAAACTAACTCCAAAAAACTTATTACAACTACTGATCATTGAACCCAAGTATTTAAATGGCAGAGGGAGAATCACGTTTATTTCCTGTGCTTCAATTTCAAAAGCAATTTTTTTGTTTTGGTTTGTTGCTTCTGGGCACGGTTGGCGTTAAAAAGACCAATGGTTGAAAGAGCAGAAAGAAAGAAAAAGAAATGACAACCTCTAACAGTTAAGAAGGTGACCATCAGCATCAGTAGAGAGAGAAAGGCAGGCAATAGAAATGACTTAGCTATAGGCTAATTGCCATCAATTATGAAATTGACTCTCAACTTGTACATTTATATGTCAATTGTCAACGCTATCATTATCGCTTCGCTATTGCTAATCATGATCAAGATTGATGGCCTTTGGCTCACAAAGATGCTTCTTTTTCACTTGCCTCTCTCTCTCTCTCTCTGAAATGTGAAATGGGTAATAGAGAGAGAGAGAGACAGACCAGTCATGTTGTGGCGGAGCCCATTGGCTAGGACCATTTTATCTTTACCAGTTGAGTGAGTCATGGGCTCACTCACCCCCACACCCTACCTGGGCAAATGGACAAAGGAATTGAATCAAAGTCACAAATGATCATTGACTATGGACACGATCTTGTTTTTCCTTTTTGGTTAAAGGTGGCCATGTGAGGCTAGTTGGGTTTATAATTGCTGTTAGAAACAACTTATCAAATCAAACAAACGGCAATTCAAAATGGGAGACACATTATTGTTATTTGTTATTATTAATCAAAGATATAATGCATGCTTGACAATGCCACTACTCCATGATCTCACAATTATTCACTTTATTCATTCATATGTAATATTATCACCCAATATTATTGCATAATTCCTATCATAATAATAAACTATAACAGTGGTTAATTTCTATCATCGGTTTAAACAACAATATCGAAATACGTATCGTCCAATATTGAAAAACTCTGATAATATATGTATTATACAGGAGTGTTGGACATATGGCATAGGGGATCGGTAGAAGACAAGGAAGATCGTGTGAAGCTCCAAAGGTCAAAATCGCCATTTTCATCCTGCGAAGGAGTGCCATGGAAAGGCGGCCTATTGGACGGCGATGATGACGATGATCGTAGTTGCTGCTGCTGCTCCTGCTGCTGTAGTTGCAGATCATGATAGGTAAGGGAGCAGAAACCCATGTTGGGATCGTTAAAGCACGATGTTATTTGCTTTGAAGTCTCGGTTTGGCCATTGAGGTGTGAAGCTACGAGCCGATCAAGTGCTGTCCAGTCATGAAGGCCTGTTTCATCATTGTCTGTGAGCATCTGTTGTTGTTGAATTTGTTGATAACAAGGTTGGCTATTATTTGTAGAGTTTGGGCTCTCGAGACTCGGAAGCTTCATGAACCTGTCATGGAGGCCGTGTTTGGTGATGGTTGTGGTGTCAATGATGGGCATGAGAAATCCTGGAGTGTTGTTGATTGTTGAGTCATGATGATCTTCCTTCTTGCAACTCCTTCCCAAGTAGTGAAGGATTTGTTCTAAGGTGCCTTCGTCGCTTGAAGTGGGTATTTGGGTTCTTGTTGTTTCGAGATTGATTATAGATGAATTGAAAGGGCTGCTGCTGTTGTTGTCTAGGGTTTTGTGGTGGTTTTTCTTCTTGAAGATACGACAGACCACCCATCCCTCTTCTTGTGTTGCATCTCCGGTGGCATCGGGAACCTTCATGTCAATATCTCCATTAATTAATTTACAAATCACATAATTTTAAATAATAGCATATGATGATATATTGATTAATATCAAATAATAATACGTCAAGTTGAGGAGGACTTCTAGTCCACCTCGAGTATGTCTTAATAATTTAAGCTGTTGAACTTTTGTATAATTTTCAAAAAAATCATTTATATAGGAAATCAAATAAATTTGATTACATTTATTTTTTGAAAAATTAACGATTTATTTTTTGAAATTAAAATTATAATTGTTGTTCATGTTTTTATAATAAATATGATTTAAATATATGATTATCGATATTCATTTAATTTATTTTCTACATAAATAATTTACTAGACACTATACTATGAATGATTTGGTTCAAAGAAGTAACTCGAGATAAATCTAAAGACCATCAAGTCCAATTAGTAGTGCCAAGAAAATCATTCTGATATTGGTAAATATTGGTATGACTCCAAAATCTCTTACACGTATTAACCAATATCAACCATGTAGGTAGTAGTTTTTTTTAGATGGTATATAGGTAGTAGTTTGTGACAATCAAATTAGAAATTAGAAATATAGACATAAACAATAAGTTGGAACAAGTGAAATAGGGTAGCTTACATTATTGGTATCACAGATGTTGTCATCTAGTCTATACTCATGCATGATCCAATCAGACTTTTGGCCGTGAGGAGCACGGCCTTTGTAGAAAACCAGGGTCTTCCTCATCCCAATCCGCTTAGAGTTGCTGTAGATCACCTTATCACGGCCCGTAGCCTTCCAAAACCCAGCCGCAGTGGCTCGATTTGTTCGAGTACCAGTCGGGTACTTTTTGTCTTTGTGGCTAAAAAAGTACCAATCATTTTGCGGTGTCGAGCCTATTCTACACTTCTCTGTGAATCAATCAAAGTGTAAACAAAACATTAGCTATAAATATATGAATATATAAATAACGGTATCAGGAGACGTAGCAGTGTTTTACAAACCTTGAATATCCCAAGGTTCAAGCTTGTTGAGATCAACATCGCGAATAACGTCCAAGTCGATCTTCTCGAATGAAACCTTCTTCCGCAGATAGTATTGCAAGAGTTCCTCTTCTGTTGGATGAAACCGAAAGCCAGGAGGGACCTGAGATTGCCCATTTACGGATATGCTCATGGTTTTTTCTGGCATTCGGATAGAGCTAGCTTACACAAGTTTGGAACTAGTAAAATTGGTGATCTAAGACATTGAAAGAGGAAGCTTCACAGAGAGAGAGAGAGAGAGAGAGATGTATGACTATGAAAGAAGGGCTAGTTATAAGACATTGGTGTACTCAAACACATGGGTATATGTAGAGGATAGTGTGGATTTATATGTGTTTGTACGACATTAAAAGACAAATAGGGGGTACAAGCCAAGCCTTTGTTTTCATGTTCTTCACTACGCTTCGAGAATGGCCACCTAACTGCATATAGATGGAGAGAGAAAAAAAGTTGTTTGTCAATTATTGGGAAATAATATTTTACATAACTTTTATACAAAATTATCTATTGGAAAATAATAACACTACAGTGATTTCTTTATTATTAAATATTATTTTAAAATAATAAGTTTGAAGGTAAGAGTATCGTTTTATATATAAATTTTATATTATTTTCTTTAAAAAATACTGCACAAATATATATATATTTTAATAATTTGATGTGGTATTTAGCGTTCAAACCTTAGATTATAAAATGTGACAGTTTATTCATATGATGTGTTAAATCAAGTTTGTAAAAAAATATTATTAGATCAATAAAAGTCAAAGGTTAAGTTTAAAAAATAGAAATTTACGCAACTCTCTTGGGTGCTTAGTTATAAGAGGATTTTAAGTTCAACTCCCCTTAAGGAGGAGTTGAATTGAGAGGTGAATAGTTAGTACTTTGTAAGAGTGGCGAGACTAATTTTTATAGGTGTTAATCTAACGATTAATAATTAATTTTTTTTGATTAAAAAAGAAAAGAAAAGATAACACGACTCTTAATTATTCGAGAAATTGATTTGAAAAATCATTAGGTAATTTTATAATAAAATATTATGTGGCATTTCTTATGTTAAGATGATGAGTTGTTTCATATTTTTCAATTACTTAATAAAAGTGAGTTTATATTGTACGTAAATATAAATATAAAATGATGTTACATTCCTTAATATATCTTTTCTATTTTAACATCTAATGAGGTGGAAGAAAGAAATAGAAAGAGGAGAGAGGAGTGTAGGTCTCCCTCTTCGCATGATTCATTCTATGTCATTAAGAATAAATTAAGAGTGGTTAATTAAAATTTTCAAGTATTTTTTATAAATATAATATTTTGAGAATAGTGAATAATTAGTCAATTTTTGGGACAGAAATAGGAAAAAAGAATGGAGGGCCCAGTGGAGTAGGGACGTTTTGGGAAATAAAATTGCAGAGGGAATGCCAACATCATAACTACGACCTGTGACCTTAAAATATCCTTGGAAAAGCCACACCTAAACTACCTTGCACTTCTTTTTCTTTGTTTTTGAAGAGTGAGTGTTTTGTTTTATTATTTAGTTACTAGAGAGAGCAACACAACCACCGCAACAACAAAGTAGAGGAGAGAGAGAGAGAGATGATAGAGTCGGAGGCACAGAGCTTTCAACATCTCCTTTTCGGGAAACATGGAAATGATGTGTGGGGGAAAATATTGCATGGTGTTGTGGGGCTTCTCTCTCTCTCTCTCTTCTGTTACTGACCGTGGATACGATACTACTTATTTTATTTTATTTATTATTTTTTTTTTCCTAAATACGTAGGTGTTACAATTGGTGGGGCACTCTTCAGCCTGCGGCACGTGGTTTTTGACTTCTTCCCTCTCTCAATTCAAACAACTTTATTATTCTCAAAGTTATATATATGCAAAGAGGATAGTTAGGGATTATGAAATTTTTTTTATAAAAATGATTATGAAAAATTTATGATTTTTAGATTACTTTGATTAGTGTGTGGTGTTTTATTCTAAGTGTAATTTAAGGGTCACAAAGCTTTCATGATTATTTTTATGAAAATTTTTTCATGATACCTAACATTACTGATATGAAAAATGAGTGAGACCTCCTTTTTAAAGATTCCTATAACGATTCACACCATTCATGATATGTGAAGCTCACTTATATATGTTGGTATGAATTACTATGGGAGTTGTGGGGGTCCTTTAAAAAAAGAGTCTCTATCATTACTTTATATATATACACGGTTGGCAAGTGTGTGATTTAAATAAACAAAAATAAAATAAAATATTTATGGTATATTGTACACTATTTAAGTGGTAAAATTTTTCTTCATCAGATTTAAAATTTAAAGATTGAGTCTCATTCTTTTCATTTATCAACTTTTTTTTGTCAGGATAACAGAAAAAGTGTTCATTTTATAATTGTATAGATAGATATATGCATACACACAATTATATAAAGAAATTACACAAAATAATATAATAGATTTGTGTCCATTTATTTTAAAGGGACTTAAATTTCATTTACATTTTATCCTTGTAACAAATCAAAATTTGTAATTTTGGCATGGCTGGGATGGAGAGGGAGGGAGCGGGAATGGCCGGAAAGGTGTGGGGGTGTTCCTGTGGAAAGAGGAGGGGTAGGGGTAGAGGTGGGAGAAACAATATTGGAAAGCTAGGAAATGGAAAAGAGTGATCCTATAATTTAAATCAAGGGTAAATTATAAATATATTTTTTGAGATTTAATTAAAATATAAATTATTTTTTGTGATTTTCAAAATTATATTTTACTTTCGGAGATTTTCAATTTTATAACAAATTATCATTTTTATTAATAAATCACGAAGTCAATTAATAGTTTTTAATGATGTTAGAAATACGTTTTAATTAATAATTTAGGTAATTTTATTATTGTATAGGAGACCAATTATGAATTTTATTTTTTTAATTAATTTTGCTAAACAAATTATTTTGACAAAGAGATATTTGTAATTTTCTAAATTACAAGGGGTAATCTATACTTTAAGCAAACCTTAGAGGTGCATTTGTCATTTATCCTTAAATCAATAGTGCCGCCAAAACTTGTTTCGAGAATATTAAATAATTTTTACTTAAGTTGTGTTTGGTTGGAAAGATTTGATGAGAAAAATAAAAAGAAAAAATGAAAGAAAGAATAAGAGAAAGAATTGATAGGATTCGAATATGAATTTATGTTTGATTGAGTTGAGAAATAAAAAAAAGAAAAGACCTAAAAAATAAAAAGAGAAATTACATTTTCCTCTTACTTTTTTTTTTCTTTTGTGTTTTTCATTATAACCAAACAAAATGTATGATTATATTTATTTTCACTTTTTATTTCTTTTATCAAATACTCTAACCAAACGCATTCTTAGTTAAACCCAATGGTTGATTGAATTTCATTTAAAACAATCAAGTTTTTATGATACTTGAACCAATTAAAAAAGAGGAGGATTTAGCCTATGTTTGGGAAGTGGTTTTTGGGGTTTTTTTTGGGTTAAAATAGCTACAAAAAATAAAATAAGCTTTTTAGCCCAATAAAACAAAACATCACATCCAACTCATAATTATTACATTTTTTTTCTCACAAAAAAATCAAAAAAACCAAACGCCGTTCCCAAACTAAATTTTTTAACTCCAAACTAAAATAATTAAAAAAACTAAAAAATCAAAAAATCATCTCCCTTTCCAAACAAAACCTTATTAGTCACCTAGCAGGTGAATGAACAGAGTTGGAGTCCATAGTCTCGTATGTACATTGAACTTGATGCACTTGTATTTACAAGTAACATTGCAGATCAATTAATTAGCACCGACAGTTGTCATATATTTCAGATTAGATTAGATTAGATTGATGCACACTAAGTAATCGTAAATAATTAAATCATGAGAAGGAAGAAAACAGAGGCAGAGTACTAGTACCACGTACAACAACGGTAATCCCAAAACTTGCTAGGATAATATATTAAATATACCTCTTAAAATTTAATTAAAATACGAATCATCTCTTTTGGTTTTAAAAATTACATTTCACTTTTTGAAATTTCTAATTTCATAATAAATCATTTTTTTATTAATAAATAATCAAGTCAATTAACATTTTTTAATGATGTTAAAAATATGAATATGTTTTAATTAATAATTTAGGTAATTTTATTATTGTATAGGAGAGCAATTATGAATTTCATTTTTTTAGTTAATTCTGTTAAATAAAAAATTCTAATAAGGGGCTATTTGTAATTTTTTAAAGCACAGGAGACAATTTGTATTTTAAGCAAATCTCAGGAGATGTATTTGTAATTTACTTTAATATTAAATAATTTTTATTTAAATTATGTTTAAATAGAGAATTTGACGAGGAAAATGGAAAGAAAAAATACAAAAAAGTGAAAATTTTTAAAACTCTCGAAATATTGATTTGTGATTATGTTTTAATTTTAAATAATAAATAGTAATCTTAATCAAATAATCAATAACAGATCGACACAACGATTTATCGTGAAAAAAATCACCATTAGACTCCTCTAGTTGTGATAAAAATTACGGACCAAAACTACAAAAATAACCCACTAAGAAGATAAAAAGAAATTACACATGAGAATTTTTAATTACTTAGTGAATCCATGCCTGGATTGAACTGAACTCAATATGCCTATTCCACCACCGTATTTACATTGGAATTGCTTTGTCCAAAGTTGAATTCACAACACCGATGTTGAGTCTACAACGATAAACTACTCTAAAATCAACAAAAACTTCAAGCCCAAGTTCTCCAGAATCCACTGATGAAAACCTCTTTCTATTTGTAAATGAAATAACAAAATAGCCTTTGATAATAGTCAATTTGAAACTCGTTCATCAATCGATCACCCTAAATCATCAAGGAAAACAATACATAAATATTCTCTAATATAGAACACTTTGTTTTCTCTTCATCTTTAAGAATCTGGACAGTTTAAACTTTAAAAATAACAAATAACGCACTTTATACTAAATAAAACGAAGATCACTCGAGTACTCACTTTTATCACTTGAGCGCTATGACTAAAGGTAGTGCTCACATATAGGCCAACCGTTCGAGCACAACATCTACCGCTTGAGCGGTAAAACATATTTTTCAGAAATTCAGAATACAGGCAAAAATACTGGATGAATCACTTGACCGCTCGAGCGCAAGAAAGATCGCTGAAGTGGTTAATCAACTTTGACTTCTTGGCTTCTGGGACGCTGCCCCTCGACCACGCTTGGGCGTTGCCCTAGACCTAATCCCTGTTCTTAGTTAGCGAAGTAGCAAATAAGGATTGCTCAAGTCAAAATACAGAATATCATCACAAACTCTATTACACAAACACAACTCGAGTTAAATTCACATTTAAACTCTCATAACTTACAGATACAATAGAGCGAATAAAATTACAACTAAATAGAGTTTTGTCCAACGGGATTACTAATTACAAAAACCTAACAGAAAGAATAAGAGAAAAAATTGATTAGATTCGAATCCCAAGTTATATTTGGTTGAGTTGAAAAAAAAAATGGTAAATTATAAATACACGCTCTGAGATTTGATTAAAATACGAATTGTCTCATGTGGTTCTGGAAATTACATCACCCTCTAAGATTTCTAATTTCATAACAAATTGTTCATTTTATTAATAAATCATCAAGTCAATTAACAGTTTTTAATGATGTTAAAAATATGTTTTAATTAATAATTTAGATAATTTTACTCATATATAGGAAAAGAATTATGAATTTTATTTTTTTAATTAATTCTGTTAAATAAAAAATTCTAACAATGGGGTATTTGTAATTTTTTAAACCACAGGGAACAATCTGTAATTTAAACAAATCTCAAGTGGTGTATTCGTAATTTACCAAAAAAAAAGAGCCTAAAAGATAGAAAGCGAGATTGTATTTACCTCTCACTTTCTTTTCTTTCGTAATTTCCATTATAACTAAACAAAAAGTGAGATTATATTTTATTTTTGTCTTTTAATTCCTCTCATCAAATCTTCTAGTTAAACACATTCATAATTAAACCCAATGGTTGATTGAATTTCATTCAAAACAATCAAGTCTTATAATACTTGAACCAATTAAAAAATAGGAGGATTTATTGGTCACCAAGCAGGTGAATGAACAGAGTCCGAGTCCATAGTCTAGTCTGGAATGTACATCGAACTTGATACAGTTGTATTTACAAGTAATATTGCAGATTAATTAACACCCACAGTAGTCATATACATTAGATTACATTGATGCACACTTGTAATAATAATCGTAAATAATTAAATCACGAGAAGGAAGAAAACAAAGGCAGAGTTATACTAGTACTAGTACCACGTACAACAATGGCATCAAGTGAGGAACTAGAGACAATACAGCAGCAAGTTGTAGTAGTTGGATTTGATCGAATGGTAAGGGTTGGGGGTTTATATTAAAATAACGAAGGTTTTTTCCTTACCAGGTTAATTTTTGAAATTTTTTTATGAACAAATTCTCAAAACTTAGCCAAACACTAATTTTTGTATTTATTTTTCATTATAATCAATAATATAGTTTGTATTAACGGTGAATATGATATTTGTTGGCATATCATTTGTTCATATTCTGACAGTTTTATATACGTCATATATATATATATATATATGGTGAATTACATTAACAATTTCTATAGTTTAGGATTCGTGTCATTTGGATTCCTGACTTTTCAATTATGACACATTTGACTTTGAGTTTTGAATCTTGTTCTAAATAAGGACAATTAAATATACCAATACTCAATTTTAAGGGCAAAGTCGTCAATTTGATAAAATATAAATTAATTTGACTAAGATTAATGTAAAAAAAGTATTTTTGAAATTTTAAAAATAATTTCTACCCACCAAAGATAAAATTATGTAAAATTGATAAATCTTTTAGATATTTATTTATTTTACCAAATTAATTTTTATTATGTGTTTGGATGATGATCATGTAATGGGTGATTGTTAGGCTTTTAATGTGTAATCGATATATTTAATATATGAAATTTTTTAGTTTTGATTTTTTTTGATTTAATAAATCAGTTTAATAATAATATCAAAGTTGTCGCTATATATGACTTTTGAAAAAATAGAAACTAATTTAATGAAAATAAAAATAACCATTCATTACATAATTATTATCCAAACACATAATAAAAATTAATTTGGTAAAATAAATAAATAAATAAATGTCTAAAAAAATTATCAATTTTACATAATTTTATTTTTAGTGGGTAGAAAATAATATTTTAAAATTCAAAAATATTTTTTTGACATTTATTTTGTTAAATTAGTTTATATTTTATCAAATTGACGACTTTCCTCATGAAATTGAGCAATTGTATCTTCAATTGTCCATATTTGGAATAAGATTCAAAATTTAAGGTCAAATGTGTCACAATTGAAAAATCAGGGACTAAAGTGACATAAGATCCAAATTATAGGGACCGTTAGTATAATTTGTCCACACACACATATATATATATATATATATATATGTCATTATATAAAATACACAACTCGCTAAAAAAAAAAATTCACAAAATATAAATTTTTTTTTTCAAATATTATTTTTGCCTACCCCTTATTATAAAGCTCAAAACCTAAAATCAACAAATCGCAAGCCACTGGGGTTGTTTCCCATGCAAAGTTGGGACTAATTTAGTTAATAAAAATAAAATAATGTAATATCTAAATTATAATTATTTAATTTTTTTTCTCTTGGAACATGAAATCAACTAAAAAAAAGGTCAATCATTATTCCAAACACAATTTTTTTAACCAAATTAAAATAGTCAAATAACTAAAAAATGAGGTTAAAAAATTTCATAACAAACGAAGGCACAGTCTCTCTCTCTCTCTCTCTCGATCTCCAGAACACTTTCAATTGCACACTACTCACATCGGTAATGTACATAATGTTCTAGAAAATATATATGTATCCATAAATATGAATTAATTTGTAAAGAAGATTAGAGAATCGCAAAATATTCAAATTTACTGATAATGACATGATAAAAGAATTAGGTCTTCACATGATTGAGTTTGTAGCAATTCAAAAATTAATATGTAGCTTAATCTCATTGTGAATAAATCAACGTTCTGTTTGGTTTATAAATTTGGATAAAAAATTAGAAAAGAGAAATAAAAATAAATAAATAAAATATGAATGAAATATAATTATATTATATATATATTTTTTATTTTTCTTTCTAAATTTATGAACCAAACAAAACTTAAGGGATTGTTTTTTTGGAAAGGTCTTAATCTTTCTGCTTAATTTGTGCTTTAAAGCAGGTGTTGTCACCTGTGAGGACTTGCATTGGATGTGGTGGGGTTTTCCAAGGATCCACTGGTCAGCTTTAGCCCCCTATATTGTTAAGCATGCAATGGTTTTCAGATTTCCATTTTTTGAAAATTAGAAGAAACATCACAATTTTAAAATCTGACTTGAAACTATATATATAAGACTAATTAGTGAGTTGGTAAGATTACGGCTTCATTTGGTAAGTGGTAATTTTAATTAAAAAGTTAAAAAATTATTAAAAAAATTAAAAAGTCAACAGTTTATATTAAAAAGTCAAAAATTTCTTTTTTTCTATATTTTTTACACTTCTTTTCGTAAAAAATTTAAAAATCATCTCAAATATATTATTTTTTTTATATCATATTTTAACTAAAAAATTTAAAAATTATTAAAAAAACCTATTCTCAAACGAAGCTTAAATTAAGGAGTTGTTTATGATGTCCTAAATAAGTGTATTTTTTGACTTTTTAGACTAAGAAGTTCAGAAAAAAAAATGGTTGTTTGGGATAATTTTTTAACTTTTTACGAAAAAATGTGTATTAAAAAATTATATAAATTAGTATATAGGATAAGCTTTTTGGCAAGTAGGCAGGACGATGGCAATATTGTGCAGAGTAGTGTATAGGAGATACTTGCCTTCTTTTTGGGCATTGAATTGGACTGTGTTGTTCGGCCCGTGGGGGCCCACTATGAGTCCCGTTTTGTTAATCGGAACCGTTGAATGTATAGAACTCGTCGAGTATTATGTACTTGTAAAAAATCACTTTGATCGGATATCAATAGCTATCTGATCGGATTAGTTTTTTTTGTCAACCGTTAACCATAACACCATCTATTTTTTTATACAAAATTGATTTGATCATATAGTTAGCAATATCCGATCAACGTGATTTTTTACAAGCGTATAGTACTCGGCGAGTTCTATACATTGAACGGTTCATATTATCAAAACGGGATCTATGATGGCCCCCATGGGCCGAACAACACCGTCTTGTTTGTGCACCTGCATGTTCCCTTTATCCAACCAAAGTCAGCTAAAGTACAACTCACGTGAGAAGTGAGTTGTACTTTTTTTTCCGTGTAAAATTAATTTTTTTATATTTTTTTAATAAATAATAATAACTTTTTAACTTTTTTTAATAATTTTTTAATTTTTTAACTTTTTTAAAGAATATCAAACTAGCCCTAAATTAAAACATGAGTGCTCTCCTGCACCTCCCACAACCATGCAAAATAATTTGATAACAAATCATAATCAATTCCTAATTTAAATCCGTCATGTCTTTTGTCCTTGCCCACTTTTTCCATCATTTTTAATAGACCCTTAAAAAGTTGTGGAGTTTTGTCACTCTTTTACCTCTACTTCCTAATCTTTTGCAAGTAGACCTTAAAGTAAGATACTCTCTCTCTCTCTCTCTCTCTCTCTCTCTCTCTCTCTCTCTCTCTATTTTATTTTATTTTAAAAAAGAAAAAAAAAATGAAGAAGAAGAGAAGCAGACTAATCATACAAATTTGAAGAACACAATTCCTGCTATTGGTCCTATGCTATTACTTGTTAATTCCTATCACAGTGGTTAACAATTAAATATGATATTAAACAAGTAATGGATCTTATTTTTGAATCTCACTCTTTATACGATAATTAAAATATTTACATGTATTTGTTAAGAGATTATGTTGAGAATATAAATAAAATTACATAGCTTTCCAGAACAATTTTAGTTTAAACAAGATGGATAGATTGTTAATAATTTAACATTATATATCAGAGTAAGTAATATCGTGTACCTCTGTGCAGTAAGATAGTAACATTGAGGGTGGCTCCTAGGCAGTATATATGCTAATTTGTTGTACATTTATTATATATTTGAATTTTGAATTTATGAAAGAAAAATAAAAGAAATGAGAAAAATAGGGGAAAAAATAAAATAGAATGAGAAAAAAATAAATATATATTTGTAAAAAAAATCTATATATTTTTATTTAGTTATTTGTAAAAATTAAATATGTATAAATACTTAGGCTAGGTTTGGCATCTCCTAAAAAAGTCAAAAAGTCACTATCCTATTTAAGTCACATTACCTCTCTAACACATCACTTCAAACCCAACCCATATTTTATAAAAAGTTAAAAAGTACACTTATTTAGAATATCCCAAACAACCCTCAGTAGCGTTTAGTAATGTTTACGTTTTTGGTTTATGTTTATAAAAATTTTATAAACTGGTTTTTATTTATTTTTAGAAAAACATAAACTACAAACGCGTTTGGTTTGAATAAAATGTTTGAAAAATTTTAAAAATATAAATTAAAAAATAAGTTTGTTCATGCCTAAAATATTTATATCTATTTTTTATTATTTATGACAATGAGATCATACATATTATAATCGGAAAAAAAAAAAATTGAAAAAAAATTTGTTAGTCAAATTTTTAAATTTCTGGTTAAAAACTAACGTAAACTCATTTTTTGAGTTTACATTTTTTCCTCAAATTTATAAACTGAAACAACCATTTACAAACCAAAAAAATTATCAAACAAGATTTTATGATAATTGTAAAATTTTTTATAAATATAAATTGAAAATTGAAAACGAAATGATTACCAAACAGGTATATTTCCATTTCCCTTTTATTTTTTCTTAACAAATCCGGAATGTAAACACATGTTCAAATTAATAAAAACTATTTAATATGCATCTATGATTTATTTCGGCACATAATTTTTCTTTTTTGGGTCCTAAAACAGTGTTCGTCTTCATTTCCTATGCATTTACATTTATATAAATTAATTTTAAATTTAAATCAAACAATGTCATTATAAGTAATGGAAAACTAGCTCAGCCCCATAATACCTACCCACCAGACCAAATGACAAACCTAATCATACATGCGCATGGAAATGTTACAATAATACAATTCTCTCTCTCTCTCTCTCTCTCTCTCAATCTAAAAGTTTTCTACTATTTACAATATAGTTATGATTTATTATAGGGTTAATTACACTAATAGTCCCTATAGTTTAGGACTTGTGTCACTTTGGTCCCTGACTTTTCAATTGTGACACATTTGACCCTGAATTTTGAATCTTGTTTCAAATAAGGACAATTGAAAATATTATTAGATTTTTCAAGGGTAAAATTGTCAATTTGATAAAATATAAACTAATTTGATAAAAATAAATGTCAAAAAAATATTTTTAATTTTTTAAAAATTATTTTTATCCACCAATGATAAAATTATGTAAAATTAATAAAAATTACATGATTAATTTTTTTAAATTAATTTTACATGATCATCATCCAAACACATAATAAAAATTAATTTGGTAAAAAAAATAAATAAATGTCTAAAAGATTTATCAATTTTACATAATTTTATTTTTAGTAGGTAGAAATAATTTTTTAAAATTCAAAAATATTTGTTTGACATTTATTTTTGTCAAATTAGTTTATATTTTATCAAATTGACAATTTTACCCTTGAAAAATCTAATTATATATTCAATTGTCCTTATTTGGAACAAGATTCAAAATTCAGGGTCAAATGTGTCACAATTGAAAAGTCAGGGACCAAAGTGACACAAGCCCCAAACTATAGGGACTATTTGTGTAATTTGCCCTTTATTATATTCAAGGTGGGATATATTGATCTATAACTAGTGTTGGATTTTGTCGTTAAATTAGTGTGATGTTATTATATATGTCGGCAGATTTTTTTATTGAAATTTTAAAAGTAGAATATTGAGACGAAGGTAAAAAACACAACCAACATCAATAAGACACATCGATAAATTAATTTGATAATTGAATTTATAGTAAGCTAAAATTAAATAAAATTCTTTCTTTGGAAAAATTATAATTATTGGATATAAAATGCAAAATCACCTAAAAGTGTGTTAACTTTATTTATTTATTTTTTGGAAGTTAAAAAGCCAAAGCCACCACCCCCACCATAAAAGCATATTACTATTATTGAAAGAAAAATGATGAGGTTGTGTATGACGTCATGAGTAGTAGGAGATACGTATTTAGTTAACGGAGTTTTGGAGGTCTCCATTATAATCATGGCCGTTGTCCCTCTAATTCTATGCCTCTAATTATTATCTTCACTTGCAAATTGACACTACAACAACTTTACACTTTAACTAACCTCCACTTACTACAAATCTCTCTCTCTCTCTCTCTCTCATATTTATTTGTTTATTTTTTAAACTTAAAAACAAACAAAATAAATATAAACATTTTTTTTACTCAAATATGACATGAAGTTTTGGAATTCGTACAAAAATCCAGTAAAATATTAAAATTAGAACAAATCATATGATCCAAAAAGAAATATATATGAAATTTATTAATTTGTATAACATTGATTTTTTTTAACTGACTTTTAGGGTTGGTTTGGGAAGTGGGTTGGCTTTTTGCCTTTTTAACTTTTTTGGCTATTTTAACCTGGGCTAAAAAGCTTGGTTTGGGAAGGGTTTTTTGACTTTTTGACTTTTTTGACTTTTTTTGTAAGAGAAGAGTGTAATGATTATGAGTTGGATGTGATGTTTTGTTTATTGTGGCTAAAATAGCTATTTTATCTTTTGTGACTGAAATAGCCAAAAAAAGCTTACAAAACCACTTCCCAAACGGTGCCTAGTCTATTTAGATAATTGTAGTGTTGATGTGTAAATTTTCCTGATGCTTTTTAAGTTCTTGGAATTATTTTCATGGTATAGTCCTAGGAAAATTTATTGTATGATTCTCTCTTTATCTTCTTATGAATCCAAAATATAATTTGCTTTTTTGATTTCAGCTTTGAAGAAGTTAGGAGCCCAATAGTCCAACAAAGAAACAACCAACTCAACAACTAATTAATAAATAATAAATAAATAAATAAAAACCAATGCTACATGTGTACAGTATAATTTCTAATTGGATAAAAAAAAAAAAATTTAAGAAAAATTAGTCAAAAATTTTTCTCCAATTTTGAAATCTCTATATGAAGCTGAAATTTCTCTGTATATGAAAATATTGAGAGATTCTAATTATTATAAAAATATTACATGTCATTTATTTTATAAAATCTTAATATCATGAATCTTAAACTAAAATTCCCTATTTTTTAAGTGTAAATGACACTTTAACCCCCTATGATTTTGTGAAATAACACGAATCCCCTTATAGTTTGATTGTTATATTTAAAACTCCTGAACTTAATATCCTAGTGTAATTTTTGACAGATGTATCAAAAAATAATAAAAAATCATAAATACTCTTAAATATTTTAGATCCAATCATTTCATTTGAGGACTACAGTTTTCGTCTCTATTAAATTTTGAATTATGTAATTGAATCAAAGAATGTAAGTGGAGGAGAGTGGGTTTCGGAAGTAAGTTACACTCCGTTTGGTAAGCCTCTCAAATTATAGTTCCACCTATTGATTTAAGTGTGTTGTTTGTTTTGAGCTTTCAAATCATAATTCTACACCCATTGCTCAAAACTCAATTCAAAACATAATAATTACTTTTCAAAACTCATAACCAAACATATAATTCAAAACTCTTTTTAAAACTCAATTCAAATTAATATTTTAATATTTTAAATATTTTAAATATTTAAATATTTTAACAATATTTTAATTTTATTAAGATTTTAAATATTTAAATATGTTACGATTTTTTTAATTTTTTTAATTTTTTTAAATATTTTAATTTCAAAATATTATGATTTTAATTTTTTAAATTTTAAAATATTTTATAAAAATAAATTCAAACTCTATTTTATAAAAATATTTTTAAATATTTTAATTTTTTTGTTATGTATTTGGTTACGATTTAAGTGTAGAGTTGTGAAAGTAGCATGGAGTTTCGAGTTATGTGTTTGGTTATGATTTGAGTGTAGAGTTGTTTTTAAATTTAAAATATTAACATTTTAAATTATTTAAATTTTTTGAATATTTAAATTATTTAAATTTTTACGATTTAAATTTTTTGAATATTTATTTTAATTTTTTACTTATTAAATTTTTTAGATTATTTAAATATTTATGATTTAAATTTTTTGAATATTTATTTTGAAACAAAATTATTTCTTTTGTAGTATTTTCAATAAAAAATTGATTAATGTTATTTTCTGTTAATAATAAAATTTTTTAATTGAATTTTAAAAAGAGTTTGATTATGAGTGTTGATCAGAATTTTCAATAGTGTGAAAGCAGTGTGTTTTGTTATGAGTTATAACAATTTAAATTAAGTTTTAAAAACTCTTTCCAAAACTCATAACCAAACACATTTTCTTATTTCACATGCCAAATTAAACTTTCAAAACTCAATTCCACACTCAATTCAAAACTCTATTAAAAACCAATAACCAAACAAATTTTCTACACTCAAATCATAATTCCACAACTTACAAACTCAAAATACAACTCATACTCTCAAATCATATTTACAAAACTCTACCAAACGCAACCTTAGTTTTTTTTATTTTTTTTGTTATTTTAATTTAGGGCTAAAAAATTTCATTTGGAATAGACTTTTTAGCTTTTTTGACTTTTGTGAGAGAAAAAATTAAATGATTATTAGTAGGATGTGATATTTTATCTTATTGAGTTAAAAAATTTATTTCTAAAATTGTTTGGGGTGTCCTAAATAAGTGCACTTTTTGTCTTTTTGGACTAAAAAGTTGAGGAAAAAAATATGAATGTTTGGGTTAATTTTTTGACTTTTTATGAAAAAATATATATTAAAAAATTATATAAAGAAGTGTGTAGGAGAAGATTAGAGAGGTGTGGGCCACAGCCGTACAACCTGCACAAGTGGAATGGGAGTAGGAAATTATTGACTACTTTTCGGGTATTACACTGGACGGTTTTGTTCAGCCGTGGGGGTCATCACAGGTCCCATTTTGATAATCTAAACCGTTCAATGTGTATAACTCGTCGAGTACTATATGTTTATAAAAAATCACATTGATCGGATATCGATAGCTATTTGATCAGATTTGTTTTTTCTCAATCATTAATTCTAACCCCATCCATTTGTTATACATAACTGATTTGATCATATAGTTATCGATATCCGATCAATGTGATTTTTTACAAATATATAGTACTTGACGAGTTCTACATATTGAACGGTTTAGATTATCAAAACGGAACCCGTGATGGCCTCCACGGGCCGAACAACAGTGTGTGAAAATCACACCCAATCATTTCATTTTTGTCCACAGCCGCAGCACAGCAGCTGCACATACATCAATTCAAAGTTGTACTTTTTGTAGAAAATTGATTTTTTAATTTTTTTTAGTGAATAGTAATACCTTTTTAACTTTTTGAGTAATTTTTTAACTTTTTACCTTTTTTAGGCTATGCCAAACCAGCCCTTAGTCTTTCTATTTCTAAAATTGCTCCAAATTTAACCCAACTCTTCTTTCCAAACGAGTGCTAAGATGTTGTGTCAATTACCCTGAAAGGCTTAAAGATGGGTTATCGTTGCAAGCTCGTAGTGTGGTGTTTTGTATCTCTTAATAAGATGTGTATGTATGTGCCCTATAAGCTCAATTATTATTTGGATTTCTATGCTTTTTCCAATTTGTCGTCACATAAATTCAGTCTCATGGAAATTATTAAGTTTACCACCTTTTGAGTGGCACTATTAATTTGACTGCATAAAATTCACGGCTACTGTTATATAAATAAAAGTTTTAAAATTTTTTACAAAATGATAATTTTTGAAATTTTTTCAATTTTTTCTCTGATAATTATTGGGAGTTTTCAATCCAAACCAATGAACAATGGATGAGATTATATTAATCAAAGTTGAGTAATTTAGAATGTAAATGTGGATGATACTTTCATTTTAAGTTAAAATATTTCAATTACATTATTCTAAAAGAATTTTGGGTCTAACGTTTTTGCAAGTAATTTTATAATTGACAAATTAAATTGGTAGTGTATCTTTTAACTCTTATGTCATTTTGATTTTTATAATTTTAATTGACACAATTTTGTCATGAATTTATGATTTTATTTTAATTTGGTCGAATTAATTCTTCCCATTAGTATTTTTTTTTAATGAAAACACGTATTTAAGTGACATATTACATGCTTTTAGGTATAAAAGAATAAACTTGGTTAACTCAATAAATTAAAATAAACTCAGTGACCTTTTTTGGTAAAAAAATCTTAATTAATATTATGAATTGAATTAAATTGATATAAAATTCAAAATAAAATGGCCAAAATAGAAACAATTAACAGTATAGAGAGCATAATAATAATACATTGAGAAAAATGTAAAAATCACTATGTAATTTGGGTTTTTATAAAAGGTTTAGGTTTGTTTTCAGTCTTAATCAAACTGGATTATACTGTTAGGTCTTTGTGGGCCCATTACGGATTCCAAATCGATGATCTGACCGTTAAATATATAGAACTCGCCGAGTGTTTCATTCTTGTGAAAAATTATATTGATTGAATATCAAGAACCATTTAATCAATTGACATTTCTGTCAACGGTAAATATGATTTAAGAAAATTATTAATAAAAATGTGAACCGATCAAGTCATTATTGATATTCAATCAACATAATTTTTATAAAGATAAAATATTTAATAAATTTTATATATTAAATAATTCAAATTATTAAACCAAGTCCAAAATAGATCTTAAATAAATTAGACTGGATGGTCTAATTCGACTACCGACCAAAAGACAATCCAGTCCCCTTATAAAAATTCACAGAGAGTGACAACAGCTCCGTCGTTAATAATGGTGGTAAGTAACCTATGTGACGGCATACCAATGAGAGAGAGAGAGAGAGAGAGAGAGAGAGAGAATGAATAGAGAGTTCACTGACTGACATCTAATTTGTGGTAGTGCGTGATTAATGGGATTTAAAAGGAGCATTGACTTATTACTCATGTGCTATATTATTATTATTATTATATACTACGTACCTTATAGATCACGGCTATGAAGAATGAATGCATGCATGAGATGGGACACAATATTTCGACCTATTATATATGGGTCAATCACATGTCCCATAAAATTTAATTCATCTATTTTGTAAATTTTGTTTTGTTGAATTTTTCAATTTTATTTTTAGAATATATTTTTAAAATTATAAATTAATTTTATCAAAATAAACACAACAAAAAATATTTTTAAATTATTAAAAAATATTTTTATTCAAAAAAATATATGAAAATAATGATTTTTTTTTTTTTTTTTGGGTTCACCAAATTAGTTTTGAACATATGGATAGTAAAAACTCAATCAAAATAAGAATTTTATTCTTTCAAAAAAATGATTGGTCTATTTTTTAAACTTGTACTTGATAAAATCAAGTAGGTATGATTAATTAATTATTAGGTTAATTTAATTTTTGGAAAAATTAAAAATGAGTGTAAAACTAGAAAAATAATTATAAATTAATAATAAATTTGATTACTATTAAGAATTAAAATTATAAATTTTTTCATACATATGTAATAATTTTTTCAAATTACCGCTAAAAAGTAATTTCCCTTTAATTTTTATGATAGAGAGAGATCACAACACCTAATCCCAAACTATTATTAGTTAGGAGATAGAGAGAATTGCATGCATGCTTCCATTTTAGTACCCAACTAACCAGTAAGTAGCTAAAAATAACCACTTCAACTTTAAACAGCACCTACACTCAACACAACTAAGCTTTCAACTAAATTAATTAAAAAATGACATGACATATCGGTGATTGAGGATCTAAAATGGTACGTAGTGCTGGAATTTATTTACACACTTTTGTTCTGCAATACCGTCATATTCACTAAATTTACTTAAATGAGTCTCTTTTTTAGAAGAGTTTTCTGTGCGCGAGTGTCTTTTTTAAAGAAACTCATTTAGGTGAATTCGAGCTAAATAAATTCGGTGTATGAATCATTAATTTTAATTTTGTGAAAAATACACACATTTTGAATAGTGTAAAATAATATATAACTTATTATTTTGAGTGGAGTCAATACACTTTTTGAATATGCATGGAATTCACATATTTAAATCAATCATATTTTGTGCAATGTTGTTAAAATTGAGATTTGAAGTAGAATCGTTGAAAGCAACTTACGAATAAGATCGTAAAATAGAGCTGAGAATGTGAGATTCTACTCTCAATACAAAAGTTAACATAATAATGTATGTTAAATAATTTTAAAATTATTAAAGTAAAATGATAAATTTGTTATAATATATCTTTTATGTTAGCATAAATTTGAGAAAATATCTAGAGAAAGAATTTACAGCTAATTTTTTTATACATATATAACGTTCCGTTTGTTTGGATATAAAACATTTTACGGAAAATATTTTTTGTATTTTCTAGTGTTTGGTACAATAAAAAACAAAAGTTAATGGAAGATATTAGTTAATGAAAAATAAGCTTATTTGGACAGAAAATGTTTTCCACTTTTAAAAGTTACAAAAAGTTTTCTGAACTAAAATTTTACTAATATCACCACACCCCCACCACCACCCCCACCACTCTCACCTCCACCACCACATCACCATCACCACAGCCACCTCCACAATCACCGTTGTAGTCGCCCCACCACCATGCCATTATCATCACCTCCACTTCCACCTCCACCTTCATTCCACTACCACCACCACCACCACCACCGCCACCACTCTCACCTCTACCACCACATCACTATCACCATGGCCACCTCCACTATCACCGTCGCTGTTGCCCCACTACCATGCCACCACCATCACCTCCACTTCCACCTCCACCTTCGTTCCACCATCACACCACCACCAAATATAAAAAAATATTTTCTCTGGAAAATATTTTTTGGAAAAAATTTTCCACTAAAAAATGTTTTCTATCTAAACAACTGAAGCATAAGAACTAAATAAAAAAATAAAAAAAAATTTTGGTAGAATCAGGATCGTAATAGAATTAGGATCGTAGCACAATCCTACATGATTTTATTATTAGGATTGTAGCTACTTTAAGATTTTATAAAATTTAAGATCCTATTCACTGTGTTTGGATTCAATTTTTTGAAAATTGTTTGTTTTTTGTAATTTTTTGTTTTTAGTGAATATTTTTAAAATTTTAAGCAATTTTTTTACTTTTTTAGATGCACCTTAGATGATCTAAAAAGTAAATATTTGTAAATTTTTCTTTCAAAAAAAATCAATAACTACTCAAGAATATGAAAAATGTTCTGAATTTTCTCTCTCTCTCTCTCTCTCTCTCTTTCTTGTATTTTTGGTATTTAGTGAATTTTTTAAAGATTTTTTTTTCATAAATATTATACTTTTTAAGTATATTTATGTTAGGTGTATCTTAAAAATTTAAAAAATACTTAAAATATTAAAAAAATTCAGTGAAAACAAAAAACATAAAAAACAAAAAATTTAAATTTTTTAAAAAGTAAATTAAAAAAATTTAAACCAAACAAACTGATCATGATTCATATCGTTTGACCCCACTAATACCATAGTATCGTAAGCTCCTACGATTTAGATTTAAATTCTGATAATCGCAATTTTGTGTAATATGTACCCACTAACAAATGTGCGAACACATTCAATTTCTGTACATCTCTAAGTTCTTCAATTTCCTTTTTACTACACCATACAGTGATTTGCTATCTGCTTTGCTCTGATATATGTTGAATTATTAATAATCAATACATCTAAATGTTTAAGTTATTAAAACAAAAAATAACTTTTTTATTTGCGATCAGTGAGAGCAACTATACCATTTGTTGGAAAAAGAATGGTTTTTTTCGTAACTTTAATGCAATATTAAAGTGGGTGTTAATCCTTAATTGAGGTGAAGTAAAGTAAGTTTAAATTCTTTGTAATGAAATCTTTACACCACAAAAAGAATGACAAAAAACTATTAAAATTTGAATGAGAAATTGACTCATTAAATTGGCCTCATGAAAGAGGTGTTGGAAAATGTGGCTGTAGAATTATACACATTACACGTGTATAAAATGGGTGTAACTCCTTTATAATGATGATGGATTGAATGGCCATTAATTGGGAGTTTTACAAAATTAAATCTCTTATATTTGTTGCAAGAGTCTTTTCCTCTCTCCCTCCATGTGTATAAAAGGAGACCCTCTCCTTCATTCTTCAACACCAGAAAATTGTGTTGCTCTTCCTGTCAAAAATTTCCTTCAGTTTATATTATATTCTTCTTGAGAGAGAGTCCTGTAAAGTTTTGTTTGCCGAAGTTATTCAGTCGGTGCATTGCATAGCTGGTCCAACCGTCGTATCCTGAGAGACAGATATCGAACAACCTCCAGCACCCAACCAATGAGGCGTCGAATCTGTTTTAAGGACACTGTCTAGTACAGACTTCGGTTTGCGTTCTTCTGCAATTTTATTTTATGTATTTCTGTTCTTCTACTTGTAATTTCTAGCATGAGGTTATAGTCTATAATTGCAAATATGAAATATGGATTTATTTGTTCTATGTGATACCACAATTTGTATAACAAACTTAAAATTGATTAATATTTTTTCATGAAATTAGAACAAATAATTTCATATGTAATTGGATTAGTTATTGTTATAAGATTGCTCACTATTTCATGAGGGGGTATTTTGGGAGCAATGGTAAAAAGTCAGCTTTTTGACTTTTTTAGCCAAAAAAATCAATTTTTTTTACCCAAAACAACCCAACTTTTTGCCAAAAAAGGCACCAAAAAAGCCAAAAAACTAAAAAATCAATTTTTTACCAACTTCTCAAAACACCACTGAATAGGAATTGTGTCTTATGTAATTGAACACATATTTGGATCATGCGTAGAAATTCTAAGTTGTCCTTATGTCCCATAAATCTGCTTCTATTGCACAGATTCATTTTTTGTTTAATTAAGGTTACTGTTTCTTGCATATCATTGAACATGATTGTAAAACAATTTGGCTTGCATGCTGATTTGTTGTTTCTATGAGGTCCTATATTACCTGATATAAGGTTTATTGTATTGAAAAAAAAAAAAAAAAAAACCAACCGCCTACTGTCTGCTGTTGTTTATCATGTTTTCTTGAAATTGATCAATTAAATTCATAAGGATTATAGACTATTACAATTACTCACTGTTTTATGGAAAGGCTACTATATGTTTTTATTTAAATTATTTGCATGATTCATGATTCTGCTTATTGCTTGCACATACAAATATCTTTATGCCTTCTTGCATAGGTTCATTCTTATTAATGAATAAATCCATTTTGTATAGGTTCATTCTTATTAATGAATAAATCTATTGTGTGTCCCATCAAAACAATTTCATGTTTGTACACTATAGTAGCACTGTTTCATTTGTATACAAAAATTGCATGATCTTGTTTAGGAACAAAACTACATTTGCATGCTTCTAATTTTACAATATAATTTGCATGTTAAATTGCTTCTAATTTTCTAGAATTATTTACATGTCACTTGCTTCTTAAAATTATATGCTCATAATTGATAATTTTATAATTTAATTTGCATGTTAAAAAATGTTCTAGTTTTTAATTTTTGTTACATACTTATTGTATGATTTCTAGTGTATTATGTTGTGTTAATTCTCTATCATGATTTGCATGTCATTTAATTTTATCAGATACTGTGGATGCTTATGGGTGTTGCAATTTTTTGACATGCTACCTATTTTCTAGATTTTAGAATTATTTGTAATTTTACATGTGAATTGCTAGCATTATGTTCAAATTTATTATGTGTTTATTTCATACATAACTCATGATTATTAAATAATTCAATGCTTAGAGTTATAGATTTATATGTAACTCTTACATATTAATTTAATTTATTTATTATTGTGAATTAAATTGATTTGTAACTCATGACTAGAATTTTAATTATTTAGGAGGTATAAGGTTTGTAACCTTTGTAATAATTTTATACAACTCTAGCCTATTAATTTTGTAGTTTAAGGTTTTGGAGTTATCAAATTTTTGTAACTTGTCTAGATTTATTTGCATAATTATTATGTAATAATTGATATATAACTCATGGTTATAATATTTAAGGTTTTGTAACTTTTGCCAATTAAAAGTGTTAAATTGTTTCAATTTATTTACATGTTTATTATGTAATAATTGATATATAACTCATGATTATAATGTTTAAGGTTTTGTAACTCTTGCCATTAAAAGTGTTAATTGTATATTTATTTACATGATCATATAACTCTTGTCAATTAATTTTATTTAATTTTTAAGTTATAAATTTAATTGTATAACTTGTTGACATTTTAATTTTCCTTAATTTTGCTATGAAATAAATTTATTATTTTACAGTTTCTTTAGATTATTTATTTTGTATTTTGTTGTGATTTTCTGTTAACTTTCTTTACAGGAATACCGATCCGCAAGGGAATGGAAACAAAAATACAAATCCAAATGAATAAGATTTGGGACTGTAAAACAAAATTATGGACTACTAATCTTTTTTGAACAGAAATACCTAAGCGATGGAAGGAGTTTAGGAAAAGGATAATCCTATTTGGATTGGTTTACATTTGTTTAGTGAAGCAATTTTTTGCTTGGGTTTAGTTGGTTTTTACCAATTGTGTAAAATCAAGTTTTATTTGCTTGTATTATTAGAAGCATTTTATTTGCTTAATCATTGTTGTGGCAATTTTTTACATTGCTTATAATTTGATTAGCAATTTCTAAATTGCTTGTAAGTTTGAAACTTGGTTTGATTTTTGAAATAGAAACCAAAGTGTTTAGCCTTAGCTAAAGAATAGTTCTTATTTGTTTAAAAATGACAATTAAGATGGATTTGGTTTCAAACTTTTGGGGTATGAGGAAGTCTTTGAGTTTAATCTTTTTATCCCCAAAGTGTTGGAAATCCAAATTTGGAGAAAGTCTTTAGTTATAATTTGATTATTTTGGCGTTGAGAAAAGAAACCAAATTTTAGCATTAGCTAAAATATTTCTGATTTTTATTCAGAAATAAGGGGCTCGGTTTCGGGAGTATCGGTTAACTTTTATGAGTGGTGTAATTCTAGTAGCAAATTTTATTTGCTTGTGAATTGGTTTGTTTTAACCTGGTTTATCCTCTGAAAAACTTAATTCTAAATTTGTTTCTCATGGACTAGGAGTCAACATGCTCTTGAAAGTTTTGTTTAAGGTTAACTAGGTCTTACGTGGGACCGGTGTGACCCCTCTAGTCTTCCTGAAACTTTCCTGACCATGTTCGATTCTAGGATAAGTGGTGAGATCAGTTTTGAATTAAATTTCAGACCTTAGGATTTCTAATGTTAAGTTTAGTTTTTGGAAAAACAGAATAGTGAAATTCTGTTGTGGTTTTTTAGAAATGGTTTTAAGAGGTGACAATTGGAAATGTTGTTCCACCTGACAACCTTAAACATTGTGAGGTTCTTAAAGGAAGATCTAGAGAGATCAAATCTAGTTAAAGGAAATCATAAGATTGCATGATGATATCTTTGAATTAATCAGAGGCGATTAGTATGTTATCCTTGTGTCAATTATAGCATATATGATTGCTATGTGACTTTGGTTGAAAGCAAAGATGAGATAACCCGATAGGGTGGGTGAATATATTTTTTGAATTTTTAAAATTCCAAATATATTCTTAAATTGGTGGCTCCTAATGAGTGCAATATCACTGATTACAAATATAGGAAACTGGTGGTTTCTAGGAGGTGTTAGACCACTGACTACACAGAGATTGTGGTTCCTAGTAGTAAATAGATTACTGATCATACGTTAAGACATGATAATTCCTAGTAATGAAATGATCTATTGATCTTATGTTAAGACATTGTGATTCCTAGTAGTGGAGTGATTACTGATCACATGTCAAAACATTGTGATTCCTAGTAGTAGAGAGTCTATTGACCACATGATAAGAAATAAGTGATTCCTAGTGATAAAACTATTTGTATGTTATAAAGTTCCGAATAGTAGACTATTGATCACTAGGTTTGTGATTCCAAAAAGTAAGGCTATTGACTTCAGAGTGACATGTTGGACCAAACTTGTTTTGGTGCCTTGAATTCGAGAAAAAACTAATTCGGTTAATGACGGTCTGGAAATATGTTTTCTGTGATATGATTATGAGTCTCATAATCATTGTGACACAAGGAATTGTTTAAAGACCCTGTATGAATTTTTGAAAAAAGGTTAAAAGCCTTTGTATAAATTCTACAAATGTGGAGGTGTCATGCAAAAGGTGGTAATACCTAAACCAAAGAGGGTTATGATAAGCCTAAAAATCCATTGACTTTGTATTCAACGGGTTATGCACAATATAGCAGTGCATATCGATTTCTTGTGTTTAAATCTGCTATTCTACAGATATACAAGAATACTATCATGGAATCTAGAAATACATCTTTCTTTGAAAATGTAATTTTTTTTTGTCATATCTAAAAAGGGGTTCCGAGCTCCATGAAAGAGGTTGAAAGTGACAATGATCACATAGCTGATCAAACAGATGATCACTTAGATGATCAAGTTAATGATTAAGCTGAGGATTTAGATAAGCCAAGAAGGAGTAAAAGGGCTAGGACTGAAAAGTCCTTTATTTTGGACTTCTTGACTTTTATGATAGAGAGAAAATCTCGAACTTTCCATAAAGTTGTGACTTCACCTGAAAGTCTTTTGTGGAAAGAAGCAATTAAGAATGAGATTGACTCTATCTTGCAGAACCATACTTGGGAGTTGGTTGATCTAACCCTGGACAGTAAGGCCTTGGAGAGTAAGTGGATCTTTTGAAGAAAGATGAAAGCTGATGGGTCAATTGATAAGTATAAAGCTAGACTAGTTATCAAAGGATATAAGCAGTGAGAGGGCCTGGATTACTTTGATACGTATTCACCTGTGACAAGGACTACATCCATTTGCATGTTGATTGCGATAGCAACTTTACGTAGTCAAGAGATACATCATGTACGGAAAAGAAATAAACCTTTTCGTATAATCCTGTTGATGAAGTCTGCGCTCCTCCGTACGTCGTCGCTTTATCACCTGAAAACACAAACATGAGCTAGCCGGCGGGTGTGTGCCGGAAACCTCTCCGATGCCTAAGTTAGCAAACTAGACAAATAGACAAAAGCTCTGTGTATTCGGAAATCAAAGTTGCGTTACCTTTTCATAGGTGATGTTTGTGAACTTTTATAGGTTTCGTGTGGCACAATCCAAGTAGGACTCTTACTCCTCCATGTAGAGTCCCCCTAGGATTCATACTTCTGAAGGATAAGGCTTATCCTCCAACACCCCCCTCACTGCTTAAACCAAGTGAGATGGCCTTACCATGGCCGGACTACCATACGACCGAAGTAATCACGGCTTATACTTAGCCGAACTATAATTAGGTCGGTTCTCTGCCCTTAGTTCCTCTTCCATTAACCACGGCGTGCCTAAAACCGAACTATCTTCTTATCAAGGTTTAGACCGGTCAAGCTTTACTGCGCCATGACCGGTGTAAGTTCAAAGCATCCTTAAATTGGTCTGACTGTAAAGCATACTTCAACCGGACTAACAACAAGAGTCCCTTGGACCGGTCTAACTTCTGGGCACCGGACTACCTTTAAGTCTTTTCAATGACCGGAGTAACTTCACGGCCATTTTACTTAGCCCTTCGTACTGAGGCCCATGATGTCCCAGCTCGGCCCAATTTGCTAATAAATTACCCTCTCAATTGCCCCTTAATTCCATCTGCGCAGCATGATAGGGATTACCTGTCTACGAACCGGGCTAAAATTTTAACCTTTCCAGCCGAGCTAAAACTCTGAAGCCTCTCCGGCCGAGCTATTCTTAGCCTTTCCAGCCGAGCTAAACTCAAGCCGAGCTGCGCATATCCGGTCAAAACGTCTCCTCAGTTACAGCAACTGAAACGCTTCTCCTTCCAAGGACACGTGGCAGCCTCTGATTGGTTCTTTGCAACTGTCACGCCGCCCTCGTACTTCATAAGATTTGAACAGTCCCGCCCTTTTTTTCGCCTTTTACACAAAACAATCCTTTCATTTTGAATCTCACTATACTCTGTTCATCCTCTCTCTCTAGCTCTATTGTTCTTCGATTCTTGGAGCTGTGAAGCTTGCTTCGTGTTCTTCATCACTGCAGTTGCCTCTACCTTCAGTTCTCCTGCTCTTGCCCTAGTAAGTTACTTAGATCCCTTTTGTGTTTGTATTCGCTTCATCCACTGTAATGTGCGTTTTTGCAAAACACATTTCTGTTTCTACTTTCCATTAGTCTTGTACTTTCTGGAAAAAATCTTCATAAGAACAATATGAATATCATGAAGCAACCTGGAGAACGTAGTTTTGATCCATAAACTTTGTCCCAACCGAACTAGGATACTGTTTGTGCTATATAGGTAGATCAATCCAGACAGTAACCGAACTAGAACTAGTAGGTACAGTAGTAGTTTCAGTAAGTTACCAACTCCTGATTCACTTTAGCTGAGATAAACTCACCGAACGAAGTTTGAATTTAGCGAACTAGAAACCTTAGCCTTCAACCGAGCTAAGCCTTTGGGGGCCAAGCCAGCTTTCTCAGTTTCTTAAAACCGAGCTCAGAAAGCTGCCCCTAGAGGCTTAACCGTAGTAAAGAATCCCATAGCTCAAACCGAGATATCCATCCCCTTACTCAAACCGAGCTTCCAAACACCATGCGGAAACCGATATAGATCCTGTAGCACTCCTTAAGCCGGAGTAAGACTTCTTTTATCTTGCTTTTATTTGTAGCACGGTCCAATGATCTGTGCTTAACCCCTTTCTTCTCCACTTTGCAGACTTAGGTTGTCCAGGCACTCTTCTGCACACTTAACCGAACTACTGAGCACAGTTATTCAACCGGAATAACTTATTCTTAACTTATAGAACAAATAGGTAAATATAGATTTTTGGTAGAAACACCTGGGGGTTTGGCCGAATTCCGAAAAGACTATAACATTCCAAACGATGTGCACCTTACCCTAGCCAAAAAAGGTGTCATACCATGGGGGAATGAGGGTTTTGTTCCTTTTACCCTTCTTTCAATAATAGAGACCGGACTAAGATTTCCAGTCTAGCCCTTGATTTGTGAATTCCTTAGGCAAACCAGACTATGCCCTACCCAGCTTTTCACCAACTCATACCGTATAATAATGGGTATAGCTGAACTAAACCGCCAAGCCGGTCTAAACCTCGGTCTAGCCGAACTCTTCCACCAATATTCCTTAGGTTCAAAAGAGGATGGGTGGGTATATTATTTGAGAATACGCCGCTGACGTGAAAAAATAATAAAAGACACGCCGGATAAGGACTTGAATGATGACGATTTTTTCTGGGTGTCTGGGAATTTTGAAGACCACCAAGCCCAGATCCCAGGCCGAAGTATAAACTGGAACAAAGGAATCCCTGGTATACTTTACTTCGGTTTCCTTGCTTTCTCTTGCTCTCTTTTTTTACTTCGGTTTCTGATTTTAAAGCGGACTAACAGTTGTCTTCTGTATGCAGATCCAGCCCATATCCACTCCCTCTACAGCTACCCCCACCTCAATACCCTCCGTGCCGCACTACGAGTCGAAGAAAGAAGTTGGGCCAAACTTCTCAAATTCGAACCGACCTACAGATACAGCGGTCGCCGAAAAGCGAGAGTGACCGACTTCCTTCTTGAAGACGCCCCAGAACCGGACCCAACCTTGCCCCAAATCAACCTTGTTCCTCTGACTACCGAACAAGAAATGGAAAAAAGGAGCAGACTAAGGGCACTTCTAACCGAAACTAACAGACCCGAAATACCGCCTCAAAGTCAAACCCAAGAAACCGTGGTGGCTCTCCCCTCTCAATAGCCCTCGACATCACGGGCGAACAAGCGTGCCCGGACTAGCCAAGCCGAACAATGCCTTGTTGACGAGGATGAGCCCATTCTTCCACCGAGCCCACAACCTCGCCTTCAACCGGAGCAATCTGACCGAGCTGACTCCTCCAAATGGGCTCCAATTCTCACATTTGCCAACCGAGATATCCAGGATACAGACTCGGTGGTTGCTGAGAAGGATCACTTGTTGGCTTTCAACCTTGCCAAGAGTGTGTGCCTTCCCAAGGACCTGGAGCACCACCAAAAATAACTAAACACCGAGCTGAAGGCAATCCGGTCTTCAACAAAATCAATGATCCTGGTAAGTGGCTCGCTGTTTTCTTTGTCTAACTTTTCCCAACTGTCAGTTCGGCTAAAGAGAGTTACTATTTTGCAGGCCATTCAGAAGAACAACATTGCATATAGGAAAGTGTTGGAACTGAGGAGAACAACAAGAAAGACCATGGCAGAAGCTGAGGCCAAGAACGCCGAGCTAAAACAATCTCAACAACGGATGGCCGAGCTGGAGGCCGAGGTAACTCGTCTAACCGGACTAGTTGCCTCGGCCAACAGTGACAAACAGCGCGCCGTTACCGAAGTAAAAGATAAATATTTGTGGGAAATGGCACAGCTTGAAGGCGCTAAAGACGCCGAAATATCAGCTCTGAAGATGAAGGCTGAAGACGCCGAGCTGAAGGGTTTCAAGGATAGTGAGGTTGCGTACATCCGACAGTGTGAAGCTGCGAAGGACTTGTTCTTCAAATGCGGCTGGAGGGGTGCTGTGGAGCAGCTCGGTTGTGGGCTTGACACCGAGGTCTACAATGCTCCACAGTATTTCATTCCGGCCTCATTGGCGGAGTATGCTGCCGACCTCCAGAAACAATTTCTTGAAGCGTCTGATGATGAAGAAGAAGATGAGCAAACTGAGACTCCGGTTGTCAACGCGCCTGCCATTGATCAGTCAGCTCGGTTGGAGCCAGTGGTCGAAGATTTGACGATCGAAAATTTGCTTCCAACAGAGACCGGGCTTCCAACCGAGACTGCTCGAACCTCTAAAGCCGGAGTCAGTGTTGATATTGAAGCCGATCTCGATGATCTTTTTAACTAATTCTGTAATTTTTCCTTTCTTTTGTTTCGCACTTGTAACCGGGCTGCGGCCCTCCGTTTGTACTTGCTCTTCACTTGTTGAATGAAAAATCTACTTTTGTGCTCAACTTTTATTCCGGTTTTGATTTCTAAGCTTGCATTTGTAATGAATTTTTCAATGTCTTTTACTGCTTCAACTGTTATTTCGGTTTGCTTTCCTGTTTGAGCATGCTTTCTTGCAATATTTTTGATCGAGATACAGTATTCGGGTTTCAACTGGTTAATCTTACTAGCCAACCACTCTTCAGCCATAAACTTACTTCGGCTGAAGAGTACAAAGAGTTGGATTAATCCAGCCAACCCCTCTTCAACCATAAACTTACTTCGGCTGAAGAGTAGAAAGAGTTGGTTTAATCCAGCCAACCACTCTTCAGCCATAAACTTACTTCGGCTGGAGAGTAACAAGAGTTGGTTTAATCCAGCCAACCACTCTTCAGCCATAAACTTATTTTGGCTGAAGAGTAACAAGAGTTGGTTTAATCCAGCCAACCACTCTTCAGCCATAAACTTACTTTGGCTGAAGAGTAACAAGAGTTGGTTTAATCCAGCCAACCACTCTTCAGCCATAAACTTACTTCGGCTGGAGAGTAACAAGAGTTGGTTTAATCCAGCCAACCTCTAAGTTGGTTTTTCCAGCCAACTTAGAATATATTGTTTGGTTATGCCGACCAAACGTCCTGCAGCCTGGATCCTTATCCTGGGCTTAGGAGGAGTGTTGGTTTAATCCAGCCAACCTCTAAGTTGGTTTTTCCAGCCAACTTAGAATACATTGTTTGGTTATGCCGACCAAACGTCCTGCAGCCTGGATCCTTATCCTGGGCTTAGGAGGGGTATTGGTTTAATCCAGCCAACCTCTAAGTTGGTTTTTCCAGCCAACTTAGAATACATTGTTTGGTTATGCCGACCAAACGTCCTGCAGCCTGGATCCTTATCCTGGGCTTAGGAGGGGTGTTGGTTTAATCCAGCCAACCTCTAAGTTGGTTTTTACAGCCAACTTAGAATACACTGTTTGGTTATTCCGACCAAACGTCCTGCAGCCTGGATCCTTATCCTGGGCTTAGGAAGGGTTCATAGTTGGTTTTTCCGGCCAACTATGTTTACAATGCTCCTAACTTACTAAAGTTACCTTCTACTGAAAACAATTATGCTGGAAAGAATCAATTTGTTTTATTGAGAAAGTAAAAAATTACACATACTTAAAAGAAAAAAAAGCTAAAAATAAAATAACTTGAGATTGGCAGTGTTCCATGGCCTGGGAATTGCTTTGCCGTCCTCATCTTCTAAGTGGTATGCCCCTTTGCCTGCTAAGCCGACCACTTTGTAAGGTCCTTCCCAATTAGGTCCTAACTTGCCGTCTCTTGGTACCAAAGTGTTTCCCATGACTTTGCACAGTACCCAATCTCCGATCTTGAATTGCCTTGGATGAACTGTCTTGTTATATTTTCTGGACAATTCTTGTTGGTAGGAGGCGATGTGAACCAATGCTCTGTCTCTTCTTTCTTCCGCAAGGTCAAGCTCCAATGCTATGGCTTTGCTATTTAAGTCGGGGTCAAAGTTCTCGCTTCGAATTGTGGGGAGGCCAACTTCTAATGGGATGACTACTTCCATGCCATAAGCTAAGGAGAATGGTGTTTCCCCTGTTGATCGGCGATGTGTGGTGCGGTAAGCCCATAAAACATGAGGGAGTTCTTCTGCCCACATGCCCTTCGCCCTCTCTAACCTTTTCTTCAATCCATCCAAGACTACCTTGTTTGATGCTTCTGCCTGACCATTTGCTTGGGGATATGCCGGTGTAGAATTGTAGAACTCTATCTTGTACTCTTCACAAAAGCCCCTGAAAATCCTACCATCGAATTGAGTGCCGTTGTCTGATATCAGTGCCTTTGGTATGCCAAATCGAGTGATGATATTCTACCAGACAAACTTTTTCACATCTTTTTCCTTGATTGACGCCAAGGCTTCTACTTCCACTCATTTTGTGAAGTAGTTGGTTGCTGCAAGGAAGAACTTCCTGTTGCCGGGTGCTGTTGGAAGTGGCCCTACTATGTCCAATCCCCACATTGCGAAGGGCCATGGGCTAGTTAGAGGTAGAAGTTCTCTGGCAGGTTGGTGTATTTGATGTGCAAACTTTTGGCATTTTTCGCACTTTTTGACATACTTCTCTGAATCCGCTTGCATGTATGGCCACCAGTATCCTTGTGAAATTGCTCGGTATGCCAATGATCTTCCTCCTTGATGGCTGCCGCAGACACCCTCATGTATTTCGAACAGAAACGTTTCCACTTTGCTGGGGTGAACACATTTTAGGTAAGGTCCTGAGAACGACTTTTTGTACAATGCCAAAGATGGGGAGAGCCAAAATCGCTGCGACTTTGCTCTTATTCTGTTGGCTTCTTTCTTTTCTTCCGGTAAGGTGCCGTCTTTCAGGAACAGTACGATGGGATCCATCCAAGAAGGGCCTAACTCTGCACAACATACCTCTTCTGCTTCGGGGTCTTCAATGCTGGGTCTAGGTAGGTAGTCGATTAGTAGTGGGTGAGGAATGGAGGTATCCGCCATTGAGGCGAAGCCTACTAGTTCGTCTGCTCTGCTGTTTTCCTCTCTACCGATCTGCTCTATCTTGACTACTTCAAATTTTTTGATCTCTGTTCTGACCAACTCTTGGTACTTGGCCATCCTGTCATCCTTTGCTTCGTAGTCGCCAGATATTTGGTTTACCACCAGCTGTGAGTCGCTATAAACCATTAGCTCGGTGGCCTTTATGTAGAATGCTGACTTGAGACCTACAAGAAGCGCTTCATACTCCGCTTCGTTGTTTGATGCTGGGAAGCCAAGGTTGACTGCTTGCTCCACCACTAGGCCGTCTGGAGAGATGAGGACTATGCCAAGTCCTGCTCCATGCCGGTTGGATGCTCCATCCACGAAGAGCTTCCACATCTCTCCAACAAACAACTTCCAGCAAGTGGAGGGATCAGATGATGCCTTGGGATCTTCCATGTTGATGGTGTCTTCTTTAAGGTCCATGCTTGCTGTCTGCCCTTTGCTTTCTGATTGTATCAAGTCTTCATTTGCTAGTGAGTCTTGACTTGGTGTAGCATGGTTTGCCTCTTCCTTCCCTGCTTCGTTTTGGGCTGCCTTGGCGTCTGGCTGAGTATATTGCACCAGGGGTTGTGCTATTCCAGCGTCAACTTCCATCCCTAGTTCGGTTGTTTCAGTCAGGTCGACTGGGCAGATGTGATGACTTCCTGGTGTGAATTCTGCGACAAAATCCGCCAATGCCTGAGCTTTTATTGCGGTTCTGGGTTGGAACTTGATGTCGTATTGCCCCAACTCTACTGCCCACTTCAGAATTTGCTCAGAAAAGTTCGCCCTTTCAATCAAAGCTTTTAGTGGGAAGGCTGTGAGAACCACTATGGTGTGGGCGTGAAAGTAGTGCGACAACTTCCTTGAGGCCATCATCAAGGCCAATACCAGTTTCTCCAGTGGCAAGTACCTTGTTTCGGCGCCCAGTAGTGTCTTGCTGACATAAAAGATGGGCAGATGTTGGACTCCTTCTGCACGGACTATCACTGCGCTAATTGCATGCTGTGAGACTGCCAGGTACAAGAAGAGTTCTTCTCCAGGAATTGGGGTTACAAGTAGTGGTGGAGAAGACATGTATTCCTTCAAGCTTTCCAAAGCTCGGTCGCATTCGTCGTCCCATTCAAACTTGGCCTTTAGAGCATGGAAGAATGGTCGTAGCCTGTCGGATGACCGGCTTATGAACCGATTGAGCGCAGCGGCCATGCCGGTGAGATGCTGCACTTCTTTGACTGAGTTTGGTCTCTCTAGATCCTGAATTGCCTTGATCTGGGAGGGGTCTGCCTCTATACCCCGGTTGGTCACCAGGAAGCCCAGGAATTTGCCAGATCTTACTCCGAATGCACACTTCGACGCGTTGAGGCGTAACTTGTGCTTTTTCAGGATCTCAAACATCTCACCTAGGTCCTTGAGATGGTCATTCTCATTCTTGCTTTTGACCACCATATCGTCGATGTAAGCCTCCATTGTTCTGCCTAACAATGGCTCAAACATCTTGGTGACCATTCTCTGGAATGTCGTCCCTGCGTTCTTTAGGCCAAAGGGCATGACCTTGTAGCAGTATAGTCCTCTTGGAGTTGTGAAGGACGTCACTTCTTGATCTGGTTCGTGCATGGCAATTTGATGGTAGCCTCTGTATGCATCCAGAAAGCTAAGTCGGCTGTGCCCCGCCGTTAGGTCTACCAATTGATCTATCCGTGGTAGAGGAAAGCTGTCTTTTGGGCACGCCTTGTTGACTGTTTTGTAGTCGACGCAGACACGCGCCATTCTTCTTTGGCACTACGACTGTGTTGGAGATCCATCTTGGGTAGTGCACCTCTCTAATTGCTCCTGCCTCCAGCAGGTTTCCTACTTCTTCCGCCACTATTTTGGCGTGGTGGAGTGCCGATCTGCGCGTCCGCTGAATGATTGGTCTGGCGAATGGGTGGACATTGAGTTGGTGACAGATGAAGTTGGGATCAATGCCTGGCATGTCGTATGGTGGCCAGGCGAACACTTCGATGTTAGAGGTTAAAAATTCCAAGACCTCTAATCTCTCAGTGCTGGACAACGACGAACCGAGCAAAAAGAACTTATCCGGGTTCTTGTCATCTATTCTTATCTCTACCAAGTCTTCCACCGCTTTTTGACTTGCTGCTTTGCCTACATCTGCGAACAGTTCATTACTCTCAGGTTCTTCCACCGAATGAACGTATCCTTTGGCGGCGCGGCTGCCATTCACCATGACAAAGCACTGCTTCGACATGATCTGGTCTCCATAGACTTCTTCTATTACCTCGGTGTCGTTGGGAAACCGCATTACTTGGTGGTAGGATGACGCCACCGATCGCATGGCATGCAGCCATGTTCTGCCCAAGATGATATTGTAAGTGGAGGGGACCTTCAATACCTAGAACTCCACTTGTTTCGTCACACTCCCTGCTCTGACTGGGAGGATTATTTTGCCGACGGGCCATTCTGGCATGGAGTTGAATCCAATCAGGGGAGATACAGCAGGTGCCAAGTCTTTGTCTTGTAGCTTCAGTTGTTTGAATGTTTCGTAGTACATGATTTCACATGAACTACCCTGGTCTATCAGAATCCGCTTGACGTCAAAATCCTTGACTCGGAGAGTGACGACCAGGGCATCATTGTGAGGGCAATATATCCTTGCCAAGTCTTTATCCGAAAAAGACATGACGTTTGTGGCCTCAGTCTTCCCCTTCTTGACTGCAGGTTGGCACTTAGCACCTCTCTTAAGTGCTCAGCCTTTTTGATTGATCCTCTGAGCTCGCATACACGCTCAGGTTCAAAGACTCCATGTATCACGTTGATAATGCCTTGAGGTGGGGTGTCGATCGGCATTCCGTTGGGGTTATTATGGTCCTGGGGGGCTGGTTGCGCCCCTCCTTCGATGTATTTGTCGAGGTGACCTGCTGCAACTAACTCTTCCAAGTGCTGTCTTAATGGCGTGCAGTTTTCGGTGCGGTGCCCCTTTTCTTTATGGAAGGTGCACCGTGACCTGTCGTCGTAATCCTTCTGTGCCTCGCCTAACTTGGCTGGCCACTTGACGAAAGGCTCGTCTCGAATCTCGCTAAGTATACGGTAGATCAGTTTTTTAAAGACCGTGGTTATGGTAGTGCGGACTCTCAACCATCTCTTGTCCTGGTCTTCTCCGTTGTCTCTTTTGCCACGTCCGTTTCTGTTCGGACGGTCTACCGTGTTGACCTTTGTTGAGGCCTTCTTTCTGGTACTACGGTCGCGCCAGATTTTGCTTTGGCACGTGCGCCATCCTCTTCCACCCTGATGTGCTGATGCACTCTCTCCATCAGGGCTTCCATGGTGAGGGGCGGTGTCATGGTGATGGAGTCCCTTAATCTGTTCCCGACTGGAAGGCCTCTTTTGTACTGTGCAATGGCGAGATTGGTGGGACAGTCCCCAATCTGGTTGATGGTCTTCCAGTAGCGACTGTTGTAGGATCTTAGGGTCTCCTTGTCGCCCATGTCGATGGAGAGTAATTGGTCGATCTCCACCGGTGTTTTGGTGTTTGTTCGGAACCTTGTTACAAACGCTTCCGCCAACTGTGCCCAGGAGGCTATGCTGCCTTCTGGAAGTTTCTCGAACCAAGTCAAGCCTAGGTCACCAAGGCTCGAGGGGAATAGGATGCACATCAAGGCCTCATTGCGCCGATATACCGCCATAACCTGGCGGAAGTGGCTTAAGTGTGAGTAAGGGTCCGTCTTCCCCTCGTACGTGGTGAATTTGGGCTGTAGGAAGCCTGAAGGTAGGGGTGCGTTTTCAATTGCTGGGACGAATGGTGAGGTCTACAGCCTCGCCAACGCCTTATCCGTTGGTTCGTAGGCAGGGCGCGGTATTGGCATTCTAACCTCGATGCTTCCATGCGTCCGAGGAGCCAACCGCTGTAAGGCAGAAACTCTGTGTGGATCGCGCGCCCTGGCGTCCTCCTTCCACTGTGCCTTCTCTTCTAACACGGTTCGTAGGTCGGACGATCTGGGCAACTCTGTCTGTCTGGATCTCGTTTGGTGCGTATGCGACAGCCAATATGTGCTTCCCTCAGTGTTCGATGTGGAATGACGAGTTCTGAAGGATCTGGATTGCGTATCGCCCGTCCTGAGGCTTCTGCTCTCTGCTTGAGAGGGCGTAGTATTCCGACTACGACTTTCCGAGTGGCGAGGGGGCGTCTTGTTTGTGTGCCCCTCTCCTGTCGCCACTCCTTTTCCTTTCACCTGGCGCTTAAGAGATTCCATGTCCGCCGCCATCCGACGTATCAATTCATCTTGTTCCCTGACGCGATCCTGCAAAGCTTGGGGATCAATCCTGCGCCTTTGTCTTTCTGGGCTCTGCGAACGAGAGTGACGAGGGCTGTTAGTCCGCCTTCTCCCTCTTGTATCCCTCCTGGGATTCTGTCTCTGTGGCTCCAAATCCCCCATTGGAGGGATAAGGGGTAGACCTTCGCGCCTCGCACCCCCTTCTGGGGTTAGTCCGTCAATGGCGGACTGTAGTAATTCTTCGTTGTGCGCCATTGATTCTTAAGAGGAAAAGCTTGATCAAGAGGTTTGTTCTTGTCTAAAATTTCCCACAGATGGCGCCAATTGTACGGGAAAGAAATAAACCTTCTCGTATAATCCTGTCGATCAAGTCTGCGCTCCTCCGTACGTCGTCGCTTTATCACCTGAAAACACAAACGTGAGCTAGCCGGCGGGTGTGTGCCGGAAACCTCTCCGATGCCTAAGTTAGCAAACTAGACAAATAGACAAAAGCTCTGTGTATTCGGAAATCAAAGTTGTATTACCTTTTCATAGGTGATGTTTGTGAACTTTTATAGGTTTTGTGTGGCACAATCCAAGTAGGACTCTTACTCCTCCATGTAGAGTCCCCCTAGGATTCATACTTCTGAAGGATAAGGCTTATCCTCCAACACCCCCCTCACTGCTTAAACCAAGTGAGATGGTCTTACCACGGCTGGACTACCATACGACCGAAGTAATCACGGCTTATACTTAGCCGAACTATAATTAGGTCGGTTCTCTGCCCTTAGTTCCTCTTCCATTAACCACGGCGTGCCTAAAACCGAACTATCTTCTTATCAAGGTTTAGACCGGTCAAGCTTTACTGCGCCATGACCGGTGTAAGTTCAAAGCATCCTTAAATTGGTCTGATTGTAAAGCATACTTCAACCGGACTAACAACAAGAGTCCCTTGGACCGGTCTAACTTCTGGGCACCGGACTACCTTTAAGTCTTTTCAATGACCGGAGTAACTTCACGGCCGTTTTACTTAGCCCTTCGTACTGAGGCCCATGACGTCCCAGCTCGGCCCAATTTGATAATAAATTACCCTCTCACATCATATGGATGTAAATACAGCTTTCTTAAATAGAGATTTAAATGAAGCAACCCGAGGGGTTCTCAGCCCCAGTACAAAATAAGAAAGTCTGTAAGCTTGTCAAATCATTGTATGGTTTGAAGCAAGCTCCCAAGCAATAGCATGAGAAGTTTGACAATGCTATGTTGTCAAATGGGTTCAAATCAATGAGTGTAACAAATGCGTACATATTAAAGATACTAACAGAGGTTATGTCATTTTGTGTCTATACGTAGATGACATACTTGTTGTTGGTAGTAATAATGAGATGATTAAAACTACCAAGAGATTGTTAAACTCTAAGTTTGACATGAAAGATATGGGCTTGCAGATGTAATTAGAGGTGTTAAGATTACCAGAACATTTGAAGGTATTGTACATTCTTAATCTCACTATGTTGAAAAGATATTTGAGAAATTTGGTAAATCAGATACAAGTGCGTCTAGGACATTGGTAAACATTTGACCAAGAATAATGGTGAGAGTGTTTCTCAGCTAGAATATTCTCGAGTCATTAGAAGCTTGATGTATCTGATGAGCTGTACAAGGCTGGATATAGCTTACTCTATTAGTAGGTGTAGACACCCCATTTTTGACCGTCCTCAAGACTTGGTTGTGCTTGTAGGTACACCCAACAACTAGTTCGATTGCTCGCTGAGTACTTGACTGTCGCGGCGGAACGTCACCGGTTCGAGCTTCCCGGACCTTGTATTCTTTCTGCCACTTTTTTTTGGACCTTGGCTAGGTCCTTTCTTAGTGGACCTTTTGGTGCACTGCCGTCCATGTCTTTGTGCCTGCCGGCCTTTGGTGATGCCCTGCCGGCCAGTGGTGAACCACTGCCGGCCATTGATAATGGCCGGCACCTCCCCTATCTCAGCTGGTTTTCCTCCAGATCTTTTGAGCCAGCTGGTTTTTTGTTTGCTCCCCTCCATACACGTGTATGGAGGGATGGAACCCTTGTAAAGCTTCTTGAAGAAGCTTTAGCTTTGCTTTCCTCTATATAAGGAGAGTGCCTCTCTCCTTAGAAGAGGTTCAGCTGTTTTTGAAGAGCAAAGCTTTCTTTATCTCTATATTGCTTATATTTTGTGCTTAAAAGTTGGATTTCCTTGCACTTTTGCACTACAACACATAGAGATACACCACCACCATTGGACCAAGCTTCTTGGGAGGTCTGCTTAAGGTCTGAAAGCTGGTTTCCACCCCCTGAAGTTGCTGGTTTCAAAGAGGGTTTTCAAGGGTGAGTATTTTCCCCATTTTTGCACTTTTTTGTACCTCACTTTAGCCCTCCTTGCATATTGATTTAGGCTTTGCTTATAATTGAAAAAAGTCTTGTATTTAAGTGCTTTTGAAGTATGGTTAAGGCCTTTTTGCTGCTAGGGGTGTGTAACCCCCTTGCATGCTTAGTTTGGCTTTGTTTCAAGCCATTTCTTGAGGCCTCTGAGCTAGCCTTGGTTTGGCCTCCTTACCACTGAAATCCAATGGATTTTCAGTGGTAAAGGTATGGTTTTGAGGTCCTCAATCAGAGGGGGTGGCCCCCTCTCTTTTAGTTCCTCTTTGCTTGCATTTTTGGCATTCCAAAGGACCATCCCTCTATGCATTTTTGAGGCTTGGTTCAGGCCTATTTTTGTGACTTTTAGGACCTGCCTTGGCCCTGTCCATGGCTGGTGTGGTCATATTTTGCATGCATCTAGTATGTGTAGTGTAACTCCATTCATAGCTCATCAAAGTAGCATGTGTGCTTAGCTTGTGTTGAGTCAATTTCAGTGGGTTTTTGGTGATGTTTTACCATGCCATGAATCTGTTTTGGGTTGGTTTTGTCACTCCATGCTTGCATGATACACTTGTAGTGCAAATCCCCTAAACTAGTTTCATATGCTTCATGCTTTGCCATGTCATGTTAGCTTGTTTGGTTTACATTTCAGCATGTATTTGGCCATCATTTGGCATGTTATGACCCTATCCATAGTTGGTTTGATCATCCTTTGCATGCTCCATATAGGTGTAGAATAAATCTTGTTTACTAGCCCTTTGTGCATGATGTTTTGACCAATCATACTAGCATATTTTGGCTTCGCTCTAACATGATTTTATGCTTATTTTGGGCTTTCCTTGGACTGTTTTAGTTTTCCATGACCATATCACTCATGCTTTGTATAGCTATAGTGTAAATGCTTAGGCTAGTCTTGGGTTTTGAGGCCCCTACCATGCCATACATGTGATGTTTGCATGCTTTGCCCTCATTCCATATGCTATTTCAGTCCATGAAATGTTGTCATACACTTGCATTTGACATGCCTTGAATGCTTCATAGAGCCACTGTTTTATGCCTCAAGAATTGACTTTTGTGCATGCCATGAAGCACAAGCCTTTGGCTCATCATTTCAGTGCATTTTGGGTCTCATTATACCATGATGTAACTCTGTTTTATGTTGTCCAAGTCTTGTCATGTTTGGTTCCAATAGGTGTAGTGCATTGCCTCTTTTGTAGCCTTGCATGTCCCATGTTTTAGCATTGTATGCTAGCTTATTTTGGCATACTTCCATGCATGTTTTAGCCTCATATTAACATGTACTAGGACTGTTTTGGGTTGCCCTCACCATATCCTTCATGCTTTGTATAGTTGTAGTGTAATTGGCTTTGCAAGCTTCGTGTTTTGTTAGCTCATGCATGCTATCTTTGTGTTGTTTAAATGATTTGGCATCGTTTATCATCACATTTCAGTGCATCTAGTGTTGTTACACTTGCACATTTGTCACTCCTTAAGCACTCTCGAGAGTTGCCCTCTTAGGCCTCTTTGGTGAGCCTTTTGCATTTTGCATTTTGCATGCTTGAGTGTGTTTTGATGGTTTAATTCCGTCACTTTGGCCACTGATTTGGGCTTAGTTGAGAGCTGCCCACATTAGTTTAAGTCCATCTCTTTGCATGTTGTCGCATGCCTGTCTTGCATATTGTTGTATGCTTGCTCGATCCTTGCATGTTGTCGCATGCTAGCCCCATTACATGTTGTTGTATGTTCATATTGCATTTTTGTCATGTTTTCCAAGGTTGTTGCCTCACATCATGATTATATGCTTGTTGCATGCTTGAGTTAGTTACATGTTTGCACACTGAAGTCATATTGCATGTTTGCCATGCTTATGTGTTGCATTGTTTGGATTAAGTGTTAATCCGAGCACGAGAAACGAGGGACGTTTCATACTCCGAGTGATAGAACGTGTCTCAATTCTCGGTCGCCGAAGCTCTTGATGATTCATGATAGAGTTCTAGGCTTTACTTGCTTTACTTGTGCATTCATTTTCATATTGATTTGCACAAGTTGGATTTTTGGCCATCATGCATCGGGATGCGTGATTGATGGTCGTGGATCCGACTAGGCCTCTCCCTTGATGTTTTGAGGTGATTTGGGGTGGCATAGTGCACACATGCCCTTGGGAGACCCTCCATTTCCTCTATTTTGTGCTTTGTTGCAGTTTGGTGTCACAGCACACCAGTGGCCGGCAGTGCACCACTGATGGCCGGCAGCTTCCCATCATTGGCCGGCAGTGCCCTGTTGTTGGCCCGCAGTGCTCCTTTCATGGCCGGCAGGCCACTGGTGAATCCCCCAGCAGTGTTTTGGTAAGTTTCAGTAACAAACACTGGAAGACACCCTGCAAACAGAGCCTCTAAAGAGCAACCAGAAGGCGTTTTGAGGCGAGGAACCGAAGCAAGCATGCATACCCTCCTCTTCTTCAAACAGAGCTGGAATAGCATTCATTTACTGCTTACTTGTTAGTTAGTAGTTGTTTAATAATTAGTTGTAGCTAGTTATTCATTCGTTTTTTTTGTAATAATTAAGTAGCTTGTTAGCTAGTTAATTAGGCAGCTTGTATTATTCATTCGGACCCTCCGAGCGAGGGCACAATTGTAATAAGTGTGCGTGTGTGTGATGTATGTCTTCCAACCCCACGTCTTTCTCCCTTTTATTTACCAACTTATGATGGTTAGTTTAGGGCATGTTTCAATTATCATACTTATGCTTGCATGTTTGCATCATTCATCTGTATTGCATGCACCGGGCTCGGTGCATCATACTAACTGCATTGTATTCCAATTCCGAGTTGAATACGTGTTAGCTGTAGCATCATCATATGCCATCTTAGAATAGCTGAGCCTATCTTAGTTGCATACCTGTATGTGTTGCATTAGGCATTTCTGCATAGCTAGGATCATGCATTGATTAATAACTAGTTTCTATTTTGGCTTGGAGTACTCGGTAAGTACTTATGCTTTAGCATCCTTGCATGCGTGTGAGTGATTGCCATGATAGCATGCTTACCATGAGGCTATGTGCTTATGTGATATACCTGCCTGAATGCCTGTGGGTGAAGGTTGGATTACCTGAATTGGAACAATTCATCGATTGTGAGTTTTAAGCCCACTTGAGAGTGGCAACACCATGTTTTCTAAGCCCACCTGAGGGTGGCAAACCCGCATTTTAGCCTACTTACGAGTAGCAAACCGCTTTAAAAAACAAACATGAAATGTTTTGTTCCAACTCAAGCGATCCAGTCTATACTTGTATGCTGTGCGCATCACATAGTAATTTTAGGCTAATAACCGGAATAAGAACGCATAATGTTTTCAAAACTCGATATCATGGTTAGTAGAGGCCGATCTTTGATCGGGCGAGCGGGGGTGCTCACGAAGTGACCTTCCCCAATCGTACCCAAGTTCTCGAGTCGAGGCAACTTTGGTGATGACAGACACGTGGCCTTAGGCAACGAGTCGGGGTTTCCTAAATTTCCTAAAATAAAATATTTAGGTGGCGACTCTGTATCTGGCAAAGCAGTCCATGTTTGGCACTTCTTTCAAAAAATCTGTTTTCAAAAACGATTTGCCGGATTTGGACTCTTTGATGATTCATCGGTCTTGCATTGCACTCTGCGAGATTAGATACAGGACCGTGACATTGAGTCCTGAACTGTAGTGAGCCCAAACGAACAAAACGGGATTCCCTCCCGAGACATTCGGGGACGTCTACAGTTTCTAGCGACTCTGCTGGGGAGTTAGAGAACTTGACTCGAACTCATGATATCTGGTTTTGACTACACTTGTGTGTTTCTTTGCATTGCATTTGCATTGGTGCGCCTAGGACACCGTGTTTGCCGTATGCTATTCCTGAACGGTTTGCCGGAGGCTCGCTTTGCGAAGCGTGCCATAAGGCTGACCGGTTGCGGGCTCTGCCACGACGGGAACACAAACCCCGGTTTTCACCGGGGCACCCTTTTGACCATTCGACCTAGTACATATTCGGAATCCATAGTGACCATTCCAAGCTAGGACAAGTTGCTTACCCATTTATAGGTTGTTTGAAGCCGCTGCGCGCGTAGTGAACCCTAGCTCCTGACAAAATAGGACAGGGAAACCTTACCGCAACATAGGGGTGTTTTTGGCTCTCACTTGTTTGTTATGTGCTTTTAGAGTGCGTCTCTATACGAATGCATGTATCAGTTTACAAGTCTGGGCATCAGGCCTGCGGACACCAGTTCAGTATTTTGGGTATCAGGCCTGCGGGCACCAGTTCAGTATTTTCGGAATCAGTTATCTGCGGGTATCAGATTCAGCTTTGGGGACAGTGATTTGAGAATAATGATCAGTCTTTGAGAACAGTGTATTTCAGCCTATCAACTGTGTGTTGTGATGCCCAACTGTGTGTTGTGTTTATTTACGCTGTTATGCTGTCCGTTTGTCTGCTCGTTTATTTCCTTATTATTGCTTTATTTATCTTTTTGCTAGGGTAGTTTAGCACAATTGCTTCAGACCAAGCAGATATTCCCTAAGCACTCTGGACAAGAGGTCGCCGACTCCATCGATCTGAGGATCTAGTCGACGGACAACCAGTGTATCATTCCCTACCCCCGGTTATCAGACAGAGGTCGAGAAGACGTAGTGTATCCGAGCAGAGGTTGCCAGAGCAGTAGATTACCCCATCAGTGGACAATCGGGCTGAGATCCCAATTGTTGCCATAGAGATAGACCTACTAGTAATTCAGACAGATCAGGGCAGTATGGCAGGAACGCCAGGAGTTGAGGAAATGATGCGTCAGATACAGGAGACCATGAGAGCCATGCAGCAGGACGCTGTTCGCCGGGATGAGTTTGCCAAACAACAGGCTGAGATCATGGCCCAGCAGGCAGAGTTAATTGCCAGGCTGCAACAACAAACCGGGGCATCTGCTTCACAACAAGTCCCTCCCCCACTAGGAATTCCGGCGTCCGGAGAGGCACCAAATGTCCAGGCAGATACGGACATCCCAACGGGGCCGGCTCCGCCCCCGATTCTACCTTAATTATCCAAGGCACCTACGCCTGTCAATCAACCGGACTCTCCCTTTGAGTTCGAGGTGGACCATACAGCATTAAAGTTAAGCAAACTCGAGAAGCTGTTCAAGAAATCGCAGGGGGTAAAGTCCATCCCAGACATCGAGGACGGATATACCGATGTGGCTGTGACGCTGCCAGATAGGTTCAAAATGCCTCAAATCGATCGCTTTGACGGATCCGGGGATCCCATGGTCCATCTTCGGTTGTTCTCAGATATACTCCGACCGATGGGCCTCACTAGACCGCAGAAGCTTTCACTATTCGGCCGGACCTTGTCAGGTGTGGCCGCTATCTGGTATGCAAAATTAGAAGATGATGTTAAGCGAAATTGGGACGAGATGGCCGAAGCTTTCATTGCACAGCACTCCTATAACACTCAAATCGAGATTACAACCCGTGATCTTGAAACAACAAGGCAGGAGCCTAAGGAGGGCTTTTCGGATTTTGTAGCCTGGTGGAGGGCGAAGGCCTCAATGATGACCCTAAGGCCTACAGATAAAGATCAAATCCGGATGATTGTGCGCAATCTCCAGCCAAAACTAATGTAGAAAATGATTGTGCTCCCCTTCCCTACCTTTTCAGATTTGCACGAGATGGGGGTACAAATTGAGGATGCTATGAAACAAGGGCTGATTGACCAAGACAGAGAGCAACCCCGAAGAACCTTCAACCGCAACAACAATACAGGCACAAGCAATGCCGCAAATGCTAGAGCCTTGGAGGTAAGCATGGTCGCCACCATCCCCCCCTCCAAAACCCATGGCAGCTACGCCTTTCTCCGGTGCGTCCGAAAGCAACACACAAGCCACCAGATCCCAACCCAGAGGCCAAAGAACCTTCACGCCTTTATATATGCCCCTGTCCAAGGCTCTAGGGGTATTAATCAGGAAAGGGCACTTAAGGCCCTTGGAGCCGCGGCCATTGCCGGAAAAACTTCCTCCTACCCACAACCCAGCCAAATATTGTGCATTCCACCAACAGCACGGTCATGACACCGACCAATGCTACCGATTGCGTCACGAGATTCAGGATCTCGTTGACAAGCAGGTGATTGTGCCTCTAGAAAAACCCAATGTCACAACAAACCCTCTCCCACCGCACAACCAAGCTCCACCTCCCAAAAGAATCAACTTTATCCAGACTGGGGTCGTGTCTTACGATCCCAGCATATATATTACCCCAACTCACCTACCCCAGCCGGAGGTGCTCCTTCCTGACTGCACTGACTTGTGCATGTTGGACATCTCCAGAACCCAACCCGAACCTATGGTGGTGACTATCGAAGACAGAACATGGGAGATTTCAGGGGAGAATGGGATTGTAGAGCCAGAATCTGAGGAATCCGGGAGTTTTGTTGAGGGGGTATACAGTCCGAGCAACTACATTCCATCAGTGGGCCAGATTAGGCCAAACTTTGAGTTGCCGGCAAGGGCAGAGCTTTGTATGATACAGGGAGATGAATCTGGTCAGAGGACAGATGACTTGGTAGCTGTGGAAGAGGACTTTGCTAACCTCCAATTTTTCAATGAACAAGAGCCAGAGGGCATGGTAGTCAACTGGTCAGATTTTGAGGAGTCAGCAGATGTCACCGGATGGCTTGATGACCTACCAGATGTTGTCGATGAAGCTTAGTTGGAACGGGGCTCGGCAGGGGCAAGAACATCAGTTACGGCCGGAAGGGCCGGAAATCAGAATGAATCGCCGGAGAGCGTCGGTGCTAAGAATTTCGCTCAGGACTTGGGCATTGTGGATGCAGGAAGTATTGAACAGCCAGCTGTACTGACGCAGTTGGAGCAAGAAAGGTTTGAGGATTCTGAGAGAATCAGGAAAGCTAAGGGCCCTGAGGGGACTGAAAATGCTGTGTGCGCGAAAATAGAGAATGCTACGAGCATGTGGACAGAGAGTACTGCGAGTACAATGGTACCGGAGCCAGACAGGTGTCTGTTGGCTGCCGACGGAATGTGGTGGGAGGACGATGATTTATGTCTTGCCCACACGGATGAAGATTGGGGAAGTAACCAGCCAGACGATACCTGGTACATCGGCGAAGTCGATCATATGACTAGAAGCGGGTGGTATTTCAAGCCCCCACATCTAGATCAGCTAGAGGCATCTGGGAAAGATAAGGAGGCAGAGAAACAGAAAGAGAGGCAACTCGAAGAAGAAGCTGTACTGAAGCAGTTGAAAACGATACAGGCAGACATCTCCATCTGGGGACTACTTATGGCATCGCGAGTGCATCGACAAGCTGTCCTATTGGCCATGGACAAGGCCAAGCTCTCAATAGACACCACGCCTGAATAGTTGGTGGGCTTAGTTTTTCCAAGAGGGGCTACCCCGATGTTGACTTTCTCCGATAAAGAATTGCCACCTGAGGGTGTGAACCATAACAAGCCACTCTACATCTCTGTGGAGTGTAGAAACAAATGGATACCCGTGGTGCTCGTCGATACAGGGTCCGCCATCAATGTCTGCCCGGCAAGGACAACGTATGCAATCGGTTTAAAGACCGCGGACTTTGCACCGACAGCTCAGGTGATTTGGGCATATGACAACACGAGCAGAGACGTCATGGGGATAGTGAAAATTCAAACCAAGGTTGGACCGGGACAGCATGAAATAGACTTCCACGTCTTAGAAGTTCCTGCAACTTTCAATATGCTTTTGGGGTGGCCGTGGTTGCACCAAGTAAAGGCAGTTTCGTCCACCTTGCATCAGATGGTGAAATACCCCCATGGGAAGGGAGTAGCCATTGTTTTTGGGAATTCATCGATTCATCCACCGCCGGAAGTATCTACGCCAGTTTTGGAAATTGAGCACGGTATGGAGGATGTGTTCTTATCCGGTTTTACCCTGGCTGAGGCCCGGGTCGTGCAGAACATCATGGCTGTTAATGAGGGGTTGTATGTCAGTGCTCAATCAGTATACCTCATGAACAAGCTTCAACACATCCCCGGGATGGGATTAGGAAAGAGCGGTCGGAAGGGCGTCGCAGCATTGGCTGAAGTGCCACACAACCCACACACCTTTGGCTTGGGTTATCTGCCCACCAAAGAGGATTGGATCAGGAAAGGTAAGGAGATGGCTGAGAGAGCCAGAGTGAAGCAGGCGGGGAAGCCTTTTGACTTAATGTACCGGCCCATTCAGGGTACCCTAAACGGACGCTTCGTTCGGGAGGGGGAGGACTTTCCGTTTTGTGGCTTCCCATAGTTGTGGCTGAACGCGGAGAGGAAGCGCGTGCCAGGTTTTGAGATTTTTTTTGACCTACAGTTATCCGGGGAGGATGTTGCCGAAGAGTAGACGGACCCATTAGCTGGGGCTGAGCAGAGCAAGAAAGTGAAGTCTGAGGACGCCGAAAGTGAAATGGGGGTAGCACTGGCGTGTCTACTTTCAGATCCTCCGATCGAACAGAAGTGCTTGGGGGATAACTTCTCGGTATGCATGATTGGGAATGAAATGGCTGCGGGCCTACCAGCAAACATTTTGGATGCATCTATCGCACTCTCTCTCATTTGGCAGTATGAAGAGGGATTTTTGTCAAGCAGCACCGGGTCAGGTAGTGAGCCGGAATCTGATTCCTCCGAATCTGTTGAGTCGGAATCAGGTTCCAGCTCGACTGAGTCTGAGTCCGGTATTCCTGGGAGTGATAACCCGGATACCACAGTCCTGTCTAGGTCGTCTTTTTCTTTCTCTTTTGAGTCTGTTGTAACCGAAGAATCGGACGATTTGGATGTGCTTTATGAGAATGATGTGGCTATGGTTTCTGAGTACTTTTCTGTGCCCTTGATTTATTGCATTAACTCAGACTTTCAAAATTTTGATGAAAACGACGAAGAAGAAATTCCTCCGGTTTTGCAACGCTTCATTGAACAAGAGCAGGAGAGATTTGTTAAACCCTTAATGGATGAAATCACTACCGTGAATATTGGTACTGAGGAGGACCCGCGGCTGGTCCAGATCGGGTCCACGTTGTCTTCGGAGGAATGCGAGCGCTTAGTCGCTTTATTAAAAGATTTCAAAGATGTTTTCGCGTGGTCCTACGAAGACATGCCTGGGATCGATCCTGAGATTGTACAGCACCGGATCCCTCTTGACCCCGAGGCCCGACCCGTCAAACAAAAACTCAGAAGGATTCGCCCGGACTGGGCCCTCAAGATTAAAGAAGAGGTCACCAAGCAAATTGACGCAGGTTTCCTGCTGGTATCCGAATACCCGACTTGGTTGGCCAACATTGTTCCGGTGCCGAAGAAGGATGGCAGGATCCGGGTATGCGTGGATTTCAGGGATTTGAACAGAGCCAGTCCGAAGGACGACTTTCCCTTGTCGCATATTGATGAGTTAGTGGATTTCACAGCGGGGCATGCTTTGCTTTCGTTCATGGATGGCTTCTCAGGCTATAATCAGATAGTGATGGCACCTGAAGACTGAGAGAAGACTTCTTTCACCACCCCGTGGGGGACATACTGCTACAGAGTGATGCCATTTGGGCTAAAGAATGCGGGAGCTACATATCAACGGGCCGCGACCACGATATTGCATGACATGATCCACAAAGAGGTTGAGGTGTACGTGGACGACATGATTGTTAAGTCCAAAGAAAGAGAGGGCCACTACACCGCCTTGCAAAAGTTTTTTCAAAGGATCAGAGAATTTCGGTTGCGGCTGAATCCTCAGAAGTGTACGTTTGGTGTTACAGCGGGAAAAATGTTGGGGTTTCTGATTACACAGAGAGGTATCGAAGTCGACCCTTCCAAAATCAAGGCCATCTTAGAAATGCCACCACCAAGGACTGAAAAGGAGGTGCGAGGCTTTCTGGGTAAAGTGCAATTCATAAGACGGTTTATCTCAAAATTAACCTTGACTTGTGAACCACTTTTTGGCCTCCTGAAGAAATGAAAGAAATTCCAATGGGATGGCCGATGCCAAGCTGCTTTTGAACAGATCAAGGAATATTTACAGAACCCACTCGTGTTGTCACCGCCAGAGCCGGGAAAACCGTTGATATTGTACCTTTCAGTAACTGAGACTACAATGGGCTGCATGCTCGCGCAAGAATCAGAGGACAAAGTGGAGAGAGCCATCTACTATCTGAGCAAGAAGATGCTGGAGTATGAGACTCGCTACACACCGTTGGAGAAGGCTTGCTTAGCCTTGGTATGGGCTACCAGGAAGCTGCGGCACTACCTGTTGGCTCACTCCGTAATGTTGGTTTCACGATTGGATCCCATCAAATATCTATTCGAGAAACCGGCGCTTACGGGTAGGCTAGCTCGTTGGTTGCTATTGCTTTCTGAATTCGATCTGAAATATGTGACGCGCAAGTCAGTCAAGGGAAGAGCAGTAGCAGAATTCTTAGCTGACCATCCAGTGGAAGGAGGTGAAGCAGTTGAGTACTTATTCCCAGATGAGGCCATTTTGCATATCGACGACGAGTTTTGGACGATGTACTTTGACGGAGCGTCAAACCAGTATGGGTATGGGATAGGAGTGTTGCTGATAGCACTCGACAATTCCCGTATCCCTTTAGCCTTCAAAATCCGGTTCAAAGTCTCGAACAACGAAGCAGAATATGAGGCATGCATTGCCGGTCTAGAAGCAGCCCTGGAACTAGGGGCAAAACGGTTGGACGTCATCGGGGACTCGAACCTTGTTGTATCTCAAGCGAAAGGAGATTGGAAAGTCAAAGAAAAAAAGATGATAGTGTATCACCAGACCTTGGACTTGTTAATTCCTCGGTTTGAGAAGTTAAACTTTACTCATCTGTTAAGAGAGAACAACAGGTTCGCAGATTCACTAGCAACTCTATCTTCTATGATAGACATCCCGTTTGGAGTCCGGATGCGTCCAGTCAGTATCGACCAAAAATTTGTGCCGGCTTACGAGTCGATTGCCGCTATAGATGAGGTTCAAGATGAGAACCCCTAGTATTACGATATTTGGAACTTTTTGGAGAAAGAAGCGTATCCACCAGGGACAAATGCCAAGGATAAAAGGGCAATCAGAAGAATGGCCATTCAGTTCATCATCTGCGAAGGCAAATTGTATAAGAGGGGTCACCTGGGAATGCATAAGCTGTGTGTTGAAGCTGAAGAATCAAAACGCCTAATGGAGGCCATCTATGGAGGAGAATGTGGTGCACATATGAACGGGGTAATGCTAGCGCGGAAGATCCTCAAACAAGGTTACTACTGGTCTACCATGGAGGAGGATTGTATCAGCTTTGTTCGGCGATGTCACAAATGTCAGATCCATGCAAACCGCATGAACATCCCGCCATCGAAACTATACAACATGACTTCGCCATGGCCATTTTCAGTTTAGGGAATCGATGTGATCGGGGTTGTCACTCTGAAGGGGTTGAATGGGCATGAGTTCATCCTGGTCGCGATAGATTATTTCACAAAGTGGGTTGAGGCCCAATCCTATATGGTGTTGAAGGCGTCGCACGTTGCAAAGTTTATCAGAAACAACATCATCTGTCGTTATGGGGTCCCGAACGAGGTCATTTTAGATAACGGTTCCCACTTCAAGAATGAAGTGATTGACTTGTTGGAGAAATACAACGTGGCTTTTCATAAGTCATCCACCTATCGGCCGCAGACCAACGGAGCGGTCGAGGCCGCCAACAAGAATATCAAACACATATTACAGAAGATGGTGGAAACCTACCGGGATTGGCCAGATAAGCTGCCATTTGCTCTGTGGGGCTACCGGACTTCAATTCGAACTTCTACTGGGGCGACTCCGTATTCATTAGTTTATGGGATGGAGGCCGTTCTACCTATTGAAATTGAGGTTTCGTCTTTGCGAGTGCTGGTTGAGTGCCAGATAGCCGAAGCAGATTGGCAGCAGAACAGATTTGAAGACTTCATGCTCTTTGACGAGCGCAGATTGAAAGCACTGTACCATGTTCAAGGTTATCAGCGCAGAATTGCCAGGGCTTTCAACAAGAAAGTTAAGTCCAGGAATCTAAAGGAAGGAGATTTGGTGCTCAAAGACAACCGAGCTCCCATCCACGACCCAAGGGGCAAGTTCAGACCCAATTGGACTGGTCCTACATCATTAAGTCTATCTGGTCAGGTGGGCTGTGGTTCTGATGGACCTAGATGGCCTAGAGTTCTCACAACCGATCAATATGGACAAGTTGAAGAAATATTACCCCTGAGAGGCTCGCTAGGCCGAAAACCCGAAAGGGCGACCTAGGCAAAAGTTAGAGCACAAAAATTTGAAATTATAAAAACTGAGCTCGCAAGGTTGAAAACCCGCAAAGGGCGGCCTTGGCAAAAGTTAGAGCGTAAAAGGAGAGTGAAAATACTCGAGTGAACCTAGCCTGAACTACGTAAGGCTTGATTCCCATCTTTGGGATACGTAGGCAACTTCATCCTGAAGTTCAGCCATAAACTTTTCCCCGATCAACTTTGTCCATTTGATCATCTCGGTCATCTTTGTCTATTCAGCATTCAAGAGTTCGGTTATGATCCTGGTGCAGTGCTTTTCAGACTAGGGGCAACTTTCCGTTGCTGTGCAGTGCGGCGGTACCATTCAGACTAGGGGCAACTTTCCAGTTGCTAGGATCCGAGTTGTGCATCTCAGTGACAGACTTCAGGCGTGTCCAGTTCTGATCCATATCGAAAATGGTTTTGAAAAGTTTTAAATAAAAGTTGACTTTGTTCAAAATTAATCTTTTTACAACTTAGACCATTTTTGGACCAAAGCGGAAAAATTTCAGTACCCACAACCTTCAATTTCATTGATTTCAATACAGAGTTCTCCTGCTCTTGCATACAAATTGAAGTTGCTTTTTATTACATTCATAAGGAAAACTTGAAAGTACTAATAAAACAATAAATCCGGGGCATAGATAAGTCAGGTGTTCCTGCGCCCCCTCTCAGAGCTAGTCGAAGCTTCTGATGCCAAAGTGGGCCCTTCTTGTGCCTCTTCATTAAGCCAATCCAAGCACTCATCAGACAAAGTGCAACTGAAAATGGGAGCGGGGGCCAGGAGTTCTTTAGTCCTCCATGCTGTGGCATACCGGGCAAGCTGTGCGCCTCGAACCGGGAATGCGGCAGGATACTCTATTCTCTCTGGCGGACAAGTCTGATCATGACCGAACTGGCGCTGGAACCGGAACGGAAAATAAAAGACACAGTGTCATGCCAATCAATTGAATCCCGGGTTGACGGGTCATGTTGTAACTCATTGCCGGCAGATTAAGCCAAGGGCAGCGCCAGCGCAAGCGATGTGGTTTGCAGACAACTGCACATCCAGCTATACCACCACCCCCTCATCCAGGGCATCGACCAGACGTTGTCGAAAAAAGTAGCCGCGAGCTGAGTATGCGGGGCAAGACTCCATAATCTGTAACTTGTCCATCACCACACCTGGGAGGGATGAAAAATGAGAGAATAAAGAATAGAGAGATGTACGATGAAGAAAAGTAAGAAAAGGTTTTTGTTGAGAAAAACCGAGCCTGAGGGCCGAGTGATGCGAGCAATACATATGTAAGATTGGGTGGGAAACATTACCTGCAATAGTAGTCGGCTCCCCGCAAGCCTAGCCGTCTCCCGGCAATGAAAAGCATCCAAGCCCATCAATGTCTCAGCCAATGTCATGGCAATGCAGCTCTTGTCCTCCTTCAAACCCTGGGCGACCTCGATCAACCGGACACTGAATCCACCGGAGCCCGGGGCAAACAAGAAATGAGATAGCAAGCATAGGCAAAGCGCGTGTCGCCGATAGCCCTGCCAATGATGGTCGCCGCGGTCGCCAGCATCAGAAAACCGACAAACCAAGCTTGGGATGTCCAGCTCCCAGTCATGAAGCATCATGCAAAGTGAGGCCGCACATTTGTCCTAGGGCTTGGACGTGGCCAAATCGGAGTTGAGGCAAGATTTCCTTGTTACGCTTGGACTCCATCAAAGCTTGGAAATCCTCGAAAGTAGGACACATCTCTTGCCCGCCGAAGCTAAAGACGTGTGTTACCGGATTCCAAAACCTTGTTGCAGCATGGAGGAAAGGAAGATGCAGCAGAGTACGGCCCAACGTGAATAGTGCATTCAAGCCGAAGCCCCGGAAGTTCAACTTTTCCGAGCCATCTAGAGAAGCGATCCAATTTGTGAGGTTTTGGGCAAGGAATGCTTCCATTTGGTGCAAATTTGAGCTGAAATGAAGAGAATCCCGAAGCTGCTGGAACTCATATAGAAGATAAGGTAGTGAGTGGAGACAGATGTCATCATTTCGGAGAGTCTGCCATCGATGGCCGGCAGTGGCTCATCAGTGGCCGGCAGTGGCACATTGATGGCCGACAGGGCCCCTTTGATGGCCGGCAGTACTCCCCTCTTGCTCATTGGCTCCCTCACTGAAGACCCAGTTGTCCGTTGCAGTGGAATCCTATTCCTTGTGTCTTTCAAGGTCTTGTTTTGTCCTGTTGGACTTTGTCGTATCTTGTTTAAGTTGTGTTATTTTCTTTTTTGTGTTAGGTTGTAATTATCTTCTTTTCATTCATCGAGTTGTTGCAATTTGCTTATCGAGTTATTGCAATTTGCTTATCGAGTTGTAGCCTTCTAGGCTTTGTTTTGTTTATTGAGTTGTTTTGTTATTAGTCAGTTCACTACCTGAGTAGTGCAATTTGAGCGTTTGGTTTTCAAAACAAGACTTCGATTTCATTTACATTGTTGTGTAAAGTAATGCGATGTGATGCGATGCATAGAATGTACAAACAAAACACTTTTTCAACAAAAATGCTGTTTTCATTCCGTCATAGTTTCTTTTTACAAAAGAGATTGGTTTTAAAATAAATCCGCCTAACGCAGTACAATGTGCAAAAACTACTAGTAAAAAGGAAAATAAAACAAAAAGAGGATCAGCATTTGAAGTAGCAAAATGTTTGGATCAGTGCCGGTGGCCTCAAGTGCGGGAATCCGTCCTGGTCCTCTTCCTGGACGAAGGTCCAGGATCTCCACCATCAGCATCTGACTCTGACTCTGATTCTGACTGCGGACTCATCACCTCCTCATCAGACTCATCATCATCAGGGGCAGGTCCGCGTGAACTAGTCCCTCGTCCTGCTCCCTCTGCTGCTCGAGGAGGTACTGAAGGGCCCGCCCCTGCTCCTGCTGGAACACCCGATGGGCCTGGCGGCAAGAAAGGAATCTGAAAGAGGGACAATCCACCAATGCTGCATAGTAATAATCAAAAATATCAGATGCAGGAAAAATGAGTACTTGTACTGTGAATATTGAATGATTGCAATGAATGTATATTGTGAGTGGGTATGAGAACAAGATCAGATCAATGCAATTTGAACGAACTTACCGGAATGCTGTGGATACTGAGTAGGTCCATGCTCGTCTGCAGCATCCCCATCACTTAAGCCGTCATCGCCAGAGACTGACGAGTGTACTCAATGGGAGCCTGCAAAAATGATTGAAATCATTAGTACCCTGCAGAGTATCAAGTGAAATCAAATGACTATACAAGGGATGACAGTGTAGTATCTACTGGAGTCAAGCCATAACCTCCGACAAGCTCGTGACCAGCTGGAGGAGGAGCAAAAGGAACCTGATAAATCTCTCCAGCTCGCCCTCGAAGTGTCATAGTAGCAGGCAGCACTGGCCATCCAGACCCCTGTCTCTCCTCAGGACCTCTCCTCCTACGAGACCTGGTCGCTCCGCCTCTGCCTCTCGTAGCTGGAGCCCTCGCTCCCTCCTCGGACACCAGTCAAAGGCGGGCATCAGATGTGTCTGAATGAAGGTCGCGTAGTCGCCCTCGGCATGGAAGTAATCTGTCTCCAGCCTACCATGAACTGGATCACCTGGTCGACGGACAACATGTGTGTGTCCCTCATCGATGGTGGAGGCGCCATCGGTACAAATGGGGCAGGCAACCCCAAAGTCTGACGCACAAAGCGCTCACTCAGAAACCAGGCTCGACAGATCGGCCCTCGAAGAGGATACGGTACTGAGACATAATCTGGGCAGCGCGATACTGATCCCGGAGTCCTGACGGAATCACCTCCCATGGTCGCCATGTAATCTGAGAAAGAGAACCAAAGATGATCAGTCGTCAAATAACTAAGGCAGGTGCATTGGGTTAATTGAAATAATCTTATTGCAGACTTACCTCACGCGCTGCGACTGTGTCAAAATACTGCCGGAAGAACATGAAGCTCTCCTGGGTCCTACGACGGAGCGGGACCGTCATATACATCAGGAATGGGACCGTCACTGCAGTCTCCTCCACCGGATCTGGAGCAAGCGCCGGGAAGTATGCATATACCCAAAGCTGTTGAACAGATGTGATCAGTACAGCGTATGAACAAGAATGCAGAAAGCAGAATGCAGAATGCAGTACAGTACATAACAGATGCAGGCCTAGAAAGGCGGACATTAGATCCTGTGCATATAGTGTATCATGAGCAGTGTGCAGATCCTGTGTGTGCAGTGTATGTTTGCAGTGTAGTATGGTTTACAGAAATGCAAAGCAGAAAGCATACAGTGACGTTTTGACAGTGAGTACGGAGAGTACAAATGTTGAACAAAGCAAAACGTACAAATGCGAAGCAAAGTAATGAAAAGGGGAACTAGGTTGCGTACCTCCCAAGCTCGCCAATAGCCTCCAATCAATCTCCCACACATCCGAGAAGTGGAGCTCATGTATCCATAAAGAGTGGTGAGGCCGGCTGTGCCCCAATTGTAGGAGCGGACCCGCGGAAGCACCACCAGGGCGCTCAAGAAGTACAAGCCCACGGTATTCCACCTGTTTGAAAACAAGGTGGTACCAAAAAGGAACAGAAGGAAGCCCCTGGCGTAATGCTCCACTCCCTCATCGGTCTGAGGATCCTCCCCTCGGAACTGCTCCTCGAACCAAGAGTATCTAACCATACCCGCTCGAGCAAGGGTGGACGTGCTCCAAAGCAACACATCCCCATGCAGCCACCCACTCCCCCATGTCGGGATCTAGGGGAATCGGATCACACCTTGTATCCTTTCTGCCACTCTTTTTGGACCTTGGCTAGGTCCTTTCTTAGTGGACCTTTTGTGCACTGCGGCCAGCGTCGGCCATGTCTTTGTGCCTGCCGGCCTCTTGGTGATGCCCTGCCGGCCAGTGGTGAACCACTGCCGGCCATTGATGATGGCCGGCACCTCCCCTATCTCAGCTGGTTTTCCTCCAGATCTTTTGAGCCAGCTGGTTTTTGTTTGCTCCCCTCCATACACGTGTATGGAGGGATGGAACCCTTGTAAAGCTTCTTGAAGAAGCTTTAGCTTTGCATTCCTCTATATAAGGAGAGTGCCTCTCTCCTTAGAAGGGTTCAGCTTTGACAAGAGCAATAGCTTTCTTATCTCTATATTGTTATTTTTTGTGCTTGAAGTTGGATTTCCTTGCACTTTTGCACTACAACACATAGAGATCACACCACCACCATTGGACCAAGCTTCTTGGGAGGTCTTCTTAGAGGTCTGAAAGCTGAGTTTCCACCCCCTGAAGTTGCTGTGTTTCAAGAGGGTTTTCAAGGGTGAGTATTTTCCCCATTTTTGCACTTCTTTTGTACCTCACTTTAGCCCTCCTTGCATATTGATTTGGGCTTTGCTTATAACTGAAAAAGTCTTGTATTTAAGTGCTTTTGAAGTATGGTTAAGGCCTTTTTGCTGCTTAGGGTGTGTAACCCCCTTGCATGCTTTGTTTGGCTTTGTTTCAAGCCATTTCTTGAGGCCTCGAGCTAGCCTTGGTTTGGCCTCCTTACCACTGAAATCCAATGGATTTTCAGTGGTAAAGGTAGTGGTTTTGAGGTCCTTAATCAGAGGGGGTGGCCCCCTCTCTTTTAGTTCCTCTTTGCTTGCATTTTTGGCACTTCCAAAGGACCATCCCTCTATGCATTTTTGAGGCTTGGTTCAGGCTATTTTTGTGACTTTTAGGACCTGCCTTGGCCCTGTCCATGGCTGGTGTGGTCATATTTTGCATGCATCTAGTATGTGTAGTGTAACTCCATTCATAGCTCATCAAAGTAGCATGTGTGCTTAGCTTGTGTTGAGTCACATTTCAGTGGGTTTTTGGTGATGTTTTACCATGCCATGAATCTGTTTTGGGTTGGTTTTGTCACTCCATGCTTGCATGATACACTTGTAGTGCAAATCCCCTAAACTAGTTTCATATGCTTCATGCTTTGCCATGTCATGTTAGCTTGTTTGGTTTACATTTCAGCATGTATTTGGTCATCATTTGGCATGTTATGACCCTATCCATAGTTGGTTTGATCATCCTTTGCATGCTCCATATAGGTGTAGAATCAAATCTTGTTTACTAGCCCTTTGTGCATGATGTTTTGACCAATCATACTAGCATATTTTGGCTTTGCTCTAACATGATTTTATGCTTATTTTGGGCTGTCCTTGGACTGTTTTGTTTGGTGCCATGGCCATATCACTCGTGCTTTGTATAGCTATAGTGTAAATGCTTAGGCTAGTCTTGGGTTTTGAGGCCCTACCATGCCATACATGTGATGTTTGCATGCTTTGCCCTCATTCCATATGCTATTTCAGTCCATGAAATGTTGTCATACACTTGCATTTGACATGCCTTGAATGCTTTATAGAGACTGTGTTTATGCCTCAAGAATTGACTTTTGTGCATGCCATAAGCACAAGCCTTTGGCTCATCATTTCAGTGCATTTTGGGTCTATTATACCATGATGTAACTCTGTTTTATGTTGTCCAAGTCATGCCATGTATTGGTTTCAATAGGTGTAGTGCATTGCCTCTTTTGTAAGCCTTGCATGTCTCCATGTTTTTGGCTTTGTGCTAGCCTATTTTGGCATACTTCGAGCTTATTTGGCATGTTTTGGACCTACTACTGTTAAATAGTACCTACGGACTGTTTGGGTGCCTCATATGCCTTTGCTTATGTCCATAGGCTAAGTCCCTGCTATATTGGCTTTGCAACTATCTGATAATTGCTAGCTATGCATGCTCTAGTGTTTAATGATTTGGCATCACTTTACATCACGATTTCAGAGCTTACTGATTGTCATACATCACAGTGTTTGTTCTCCTTAAGATCTGCAGAGTTGTCCTCTTAGGCCTCTATACTGTGAGCGCTTTTGGCATTACATGTTTGCTCTTGCATGTTATCTTTTATGCATAATCCTCACTTTGGCCACTGATTTGGGCTTAGTTGAGAGCTGCCCACATTAGTTTAAGTCCATCCCTTTGCATGTTGTCGCATGCCTGTCTTGCATATTGTTGTATGCTTGCTCGATCCTTGCATGTTGTCGCATGCTAGCCATTACATTGTTGATGTTCATATGCATTTTTGTCATGTTTGTCCAAGGTTGTTGCCTCACATCATGTTTATGCTTGTTGCATGCTTGATAGTTAGCATGTTTGCACATTAAGTCATATTGCATGTTTGCCATGCTTATGTGTTGCATTGTTTGGATTAAGTGTTAATCCGAGCACGAGAACGAGGGGCGTTTCATACTCCGAGTGATAGGAACGTGTCTCAATTCTCGGTCGCCGAAGCTCTTGATGATTCATGATAGAGTTCTAGGCTTTACTTGCTTTACTTTGTGCATTCATTTTCATATTGATTTGCACAAGTTGGATCCTTGGCCATCATGCATCGGGATGCGTGATTGATGGTCGTGGATCCGACTAGGCCTCTCCCTTGATGTTTTGAGGTGATTTGGGGTGGATATGTGCAACATGCCCTTGGGAGACCCTCCATTTCTCTCTATTTTGTGCTTTGTTGCAGTTGGTGTCACAGCACACCAGTGGCCGGCAGTGCACCACTGATGGCGGCAGCTTTCTCATCATTGGCCGGCAGTGCCTCTGTTGTTGGCCGCAGTGTCTCCTTTCATGGCCGGCAGGCCACTGGTGAACTCCCCAGCAGTGTTTTGGTAAGTTTCATAAACAAACACTGGAAGACACCCTGCAAACAGAGCCTCTAAAGAGCAACCAGGAAGCGTGTTTCGAGGCGAGAGAACCGAAGCGAGCATGCATACCCTCCTCTTCTCAAACAGAGCTGGAATAGCATTCATTTACTGCTTACTTGTTAGTTAGTAGTTGTTTAATAATTAGTTGTAGCTAGTTATTAATTCGTTTGTTTTGTAATAATTAATTAGCTTCGTGAGCTTAGTTAATTAGGCGCTTGTATTATTCTATTCGGACCCTCCGAGAGAGGGCAAATTTGTAATAAGTGTGCGTGTGTGTGATGTATGTCTTCCAACCCCACGTCTTTTCTCCCTTTTATTTACCAAGCTTATGATGGTTAGTTTAGGGCATGTTTCAATTAGCATACTTATGCTTGCATGTTTGCATCATTCATCTGTTTGCATGCACCGGGCTCGGTCGCATCATACTAACTGCATTGTATTCCAATTCCGAGTTGAATACGTTGTTAGCTGTAGCATCATCATATGCCATCTTAGAATAGCGAGCCTATCTTAGTTGCATACTTTATGTGTTGCATTAGGCATTTCTGATAGTTAGGATCATGCATGATTAATCTAACATAGTTCTGTTTTGGCTTGGAGTACTCGGTAAGTGCTTATGCTTTAGCATCCTTGCATGCGTGTGAGTGATCTGCCATGATAGCATGCTTACCATGAGGCTATTGCTTATGTGATATACCTGCCTGAATGCCTGTGGGTGAAGGTTGGAGTTACTTTGAATTGGAACAATTGCATCGACTGTGAGTTTTAAGCCCACTTGAGAGTGGCAAACTCATCTGTTTTCTAAGCCCACCTGAGGGTGGCAAACCGCATTTTAGCCTACTTAGCGAGTAGCAAACCGTTTAAAACAAACATGAAGATGTGTTTGTTCCAATTCAAGCGATCCAGTCTATACTTGTATGCTGTGGCATCACATAGTAATTTCTAGGCTAATAACCGGAATAAGAGACATAATGTTTTCAAAACTCGATATCATGGTTAGTAGAGGCCGATCTTTGATCGGGCGAGCGGGGGTGCTCACGAAGTGACCTTCCCCAATCGTACCCAAGTTCCGAGTCGAGGCAACTTTGGTGATGACGACACGTGGCCTTAGGCAACGAGTCGGGTTTCCTAAATTTCCCAAAATAAAATATTTAGGTGGCGACTCTGTATCTGGCAAAGCAGTCCATGTTTGGCACTTCTTTCAAAAAATCTGTTTTCAAAAACGATTTGCCGGATTTGGACTCTTTGATGATTCATCGGTCTTGCATTGCACTCTGCGAGATTAGATACAGGACCGTGACATTGAGTCCTGAACTGTAGTGAGCCCAACTGAACAAAACGGGATTTCCCTCTCCGAGACAGTTCGGGGACGTCTACAGTTTCTGGCGACTCTGCTGGGGAGTTAGAGAACTTGACTCGAACTCATGATATCTGGTTTTGACTCACTTGATGTGTTTCTTTGCATTGCATTTGCATTGGTGCGCCTAGGACACCGTGTTTGCCGTATGCTATTCCTGAAGGTTTGCCGGAGGCTCGCTTTGCGGAAGCGTGCCATAAGGCTGACCGGTTGCGGGCTCTGCCACGACGGGAACACAAACCCCGGTTTTCACCGGGGCACCCTTTTGACCATTCGACCTAGTCATATTCGGAATCCATAGTGACCATTCCAAGCTAGGACAAGGTTGCTTACCCTGTTTATAGGTTGTTTGAAGCCGCTGCGCGCGTAGTGAAACCCTAGCTCCTGACAAAATAGGACAGGGAAACCTTACCCAAGCATAGGGGTGTTTTGGCTCTCACTTGTTGTCTATGTGCTTTTAGAGTGCGTCTCTATACGAATGCATGTATCAGTTCTACAAGTTGGGTATCAGGCCTGCGGACACTCAGTTCAGTATCTTGGGTATCAGGCCTGCGGGCACCAGTTCAGATTTTCGGAATCAGTTATCTGCGGGTATCAGATTCAGCTTTGGGGGCAGTGATTTGAGGAATAATGACAGTTTTGAGAACAGTGTATTTCAGCCTATATCAACTGTGTCGTTGTAATGCCCAACTGTCGTGTTTGTGTTTATTTTACGCTGTTATGCTGTCCGTTTGATCTGCTCGTTTATTTCCTTATTATTGCTTTATTTATCTTTTTGCTAGGGTAGTTTAGCACAATTGCTTCAGACCAAGCAGATATTCCCAAGCACTCTGGACAAGAGGTCGCCGACTCCATCGATCTGAGGATCTAGTCGACGGACAACCAGTGTATCATTCCCTACCCCCGGTTATCAGACGGAGGTCGAGAAGACGTAGTGTATCCGAGCAGAGGTTGCCAGAGCAGTGGATTACCCCATCAGTGGACAAGTCGGGACTGAGTCCTCAATTGTTGCCATAGAGATAGACCTCTAGTAATTCAGACAGATCAGGGCAGTATGGTCAGGAACGCCAGGAGTTGAGGAAATGATGCGTCAGATCAGGAGACCATGAGAGCCATGCAGCAGGACGCTGTTCGCCGGGATGAGTTTGCCAAACAACAGGCGAGATATGGCCCAGCAGGCAGAGTAATTGCCAGGCTGCAACAACAAACGGGGCATCTGCTTCACAACAAGTTCCCTCCCCCACCAGGATTCCAGTGCGCCGGAGAGGCACCAAATGTCCAGGAGATACGGACATCCCAACGGGGCCGGCTCCGCCCCCGATTCTACCTTAATTATCCAAGGCACCTACGCCTGTCAATCAACCGGACTCTCCCTTTGAGTTCGAGGTGGACCATACAGCATTAAAGTTGAGCAAACTCGAGAAGCTGTTCAAGAAATCGCAGGGGGTAAAGTCCATCCCAGACATCGAGGACGGATATACCGATGTGGCTGTGACGCTGCCAGATAGGTTCAAAATGCCTCAAATCGATCGCTTTGACGGATCCGGGGATCCCATGGTCCATCTTCGGTTGTTCTCAGATATACTCACGACCGATGGGCCTCACAGACCGCAGAAGCTTTCACTATTCGGCCGGACCTTGTCAGGTGTGGCCGCTATCTGGTATGCAAAATTAGAAGAGATGTTAAGCGAAACTGGGACGAGATGGCCGAAGCTTTCATTGCACAGTACTCCTATAACACTCAAATCGAGATTACAACCCGTGATCTTGAAACAACAAGGCAGGAGCCTAAGGAGGGCTTTTCGGATTTTGTAGGCTCGGTGGAGGGCGAAGGCCTCAATGATGACCTTAAGGCCTACAGATAAAGATCAAATCCGGATGATGTGCGCAATCTCCAGCCAAAAGCTAGATGTAGAAAATGATTGTGCTCCCCTTCCCTACCTTTTCAGATTTGCACTGAGATGGGGGTACAAATTGAGGATGCTATGAAACAAGGGTCTGATTGACCAAGACAGAGAGCAACCCCGAAGAACCTTCAACCGCAACAACAACAGCACACAGCAATGCCGCAAATGCTAGAGCCTTGGAGGATAAGCATGGTCGACCACCACCCCCCCTCCAAACACCATGGCAGCTACGACCTTTCTCCGGTGCGTCCGAGAAGCAACACACAAGCCACCAGATCCCAACCCAGAGGCCAAAGAACCTTCACGCCTTTATATATGCCCCTGTCCAAGGCTCTAGGGGTATTAATCAGGAAAGGGCACTTAAGGCCCTTGAGAGCCGCGGCCATGCCGGAAAAAACTTCCTCCTACCCACAACCCAGCCAAATATTGCGCATTCCACCAACAGCACGGTCATGACACCGACCAATGCTACCGATTGCGTCACGAGATTCAGGATCTCGTTGACAAGCAGGTGATTGTGCCTCCAGAAAAACCAATGTCACAACAAACCCTCTCCCACCGCACAACCAAGCTCCACCTCCCAAAAGAATCAACTTTATCCAGACTGGGGTCGTGTCTTACGATCCTAGCATCTATATTCACCCTCAACTCACCTACCCAAGCCGGAGGTGCTCCTTCCTTGACTGCACTGACTTGTGCATGTTGGACATCTCCAAACCCAACCCGAACCTATGGTGGTGACTGTCGAAGACAGAACATGGGAGATTTCAGGGGAGAATGGGATTGAGAGCCAGATCTGAGGAATCTGGGAGTTTTGTGAGGGGTATACAGTCCGAGCGACTACATTCTATCAGTGGGCCAGAGTTGGCCAGAACTTTGATTGCCGGCAGGGAGAGCTTTGATGTACAGGGGGTGAATCTGGTCAGAGGACAGATGACTTGGTAGCTCGTGGAAGAGGACTTTGCTAACCTCCAATTTTTCAATGAACAAGAGCCCAGAGGGCATGGTAGTCAACTGGTCAGATTTTGAGGAGTCAGCAGATGTCACGAGTGGCTTGATGACCTACCAGATGTTGTCGACGAAGCTTCAGTTGGAACGGGGCCGGCAGGGGCAGGAAACACAGTGGTGGCCGGAAGGGCCGGAAATCAGAATGAATCAAGCGCGGTGCTAAGAATTTCGCTCAGGACTTGGGCATTGTGGATGCAGGAAGTATTGAGACAGCCAGCTGTACTGACGCAGTTGGAGCAAGAAAGGTTTGAGGATTCTGAGAGAATCAGGAAAGCTAAGGGCCCTGAGGGGACTGAAATGCTGTGTGCCGAGGAATCAGAGAATGCTACGAGCATGTGGCGGAGAGTACTGCGAGTGCAATGTACCGGAGCCAGACAGGTGTCTGTTGGCTGCCGACGGAATGTGGTGGGAGGACGATGATTTATGTCTTGCCCACACGGATGAGGATTGGGGAGAGTAACCAGCCAGACGATACCTGGTACATCGGCGAAGTCGATCATATGACTAGAAGCGGGTCGGTATTTCAAGCCCCCACATCTAGATCAGCTAGAGGCATCTGGGAAAGATAAGGAGGCAGAGAAACAGAAAGAGAGGCAACTCGAAGAAGAAGCTGTACTGAAGCAGTTGAAAACGATACAGGCAGACATCTCCATCTGGGGACTAGCTTATGGCATCGCGAGTGCATCGACAAGCTGTCCTATTGGCCATGGACAAGGCCAAGCTCTCAATAGACACCACGCCTCGAAAGTGGTGGGCTTAGTTTTTCCGGAGGGGCTACCCCGATGTTGACTTTCTCCGATAAGGAATTGCCACCTGAGGGTGCGAACCAAACAAGCCACTCTACATCTCTGTGGAGTGTAGAAACAAATGGATCCCGTGGTCTCGTCGATGACAGCGGATCCGCCATCAATGTCTGCCCGGCAAGGACAAGCGTATGCAATCGGTTTAAAGACCGCGGACTTTGCACCGACAGCCCAGGTGATTCGGGCATATGACAACACGAGCAGAGACGTCATGGGGACAGTGAAAATTCAGACCAAGGTTGGGACGAGGACAGCATGAAATAGACTTCCACGTCTTAGAAGTTCCTGCAACTTTAATATGCTTTTGGGGTCGGCCGTGGTTGCACCAAGTAAAGGCAGTTGTCGTCCACCTTGCATCAGATGGTGAAATACCCCCATGGGAAGGGAGTAGCCATTGTTTTTGGGAATTCATCGATTCATCCACCGCCGGAAGTATCTACGCAAGTTTTGGAAATTGAGCACGGTATGGAGGATGTGTTCTTATCCGGTTTACCCTGGCTGAGGCCCGGGTCGTGCAGAACATCATGGCTGTTAATGAGGGGTTGTATGTCAGTGCTCAATCAGTTTACCTCATGAACAAGCTTCAACACATCCCCGGGATGGGATTAGGGAAAGAGCGGCCGGAAGGGCGTCGCAGCATTGGCCGAAGTGCCACACAACCCACATACCTTTGGCTTGGGTTATCTGCCCACAAAGAGAGATTGGATAAGGAAGGGTAAGGAGATGGCTGAGAGAGCCAGAGGAAGCAAGGCGGGGAGAGCCTTTTGACTTAATGACCGGCCCATTCAGGGTACCCTAAACGGACGCTTCGTCCGGGAGGGGGAGGACTTTCCATTTTGTGGCTTCCCAGAGTGTGGCTGAACGCGAGAGAGGAAGCGCGTGCCAGGTTTTGAGATTTTCTTTGACCTACAGTTATCCGGGGAGGATGTTGCCGAAGAGCAGACGGACCCATTAGCTGGGGCTGAGCAGAGCAAGAAAGCGAGTCTGAGGACGCCGAAAGTGAAATGGGGGTAGCACTGGCGTGTCTACTTTCAGATCCTCCGATCGAACAGAAGTGCTTGGGGGATAACTTCTCGGTATGCGTGATTCGGGAATGAAACGGCTGCGGGCCTACCACAAACATTTTGGATGCATCTATCGCACTCTCTCTCATTTGGCAGTATGAAGAGGGATTTTTGTCAAGCAGCACCGGGTCAGGTAGTGAGCCGGAATCTGATTCCTCCGAATCTGTTGAGTCGGAATCAGGTTCCAGCTCGACTGAGTCTGAGTCCGGTATTCCGGAGGGTGATAACCCGGATACCACAGTCCTGTCCAGGTCGTCTTTTTCTTTCTCTTTTGAGTCTGTTGTAACCGAAGAATCGGACGATTTGGATGTGCTTATGAGAATGATGTGGCTTGGTTTCTGAGTACTTTTCTGTGCCCTTTGATTTATTGCTTGAACTCAGACTTTCAAAATTTTGATAAAACGACGAGGAAGAAATTCCTCCGGATTTTGCAACGCTTAATTGAACAAGAGCAGGAGAGATTTGTTAAACCCTTAATGGATGAAATCACTACCGTGAATATTGGTACTGAGGAGGACCCGCGGCTGGTCCAGATCGGGTCCACGTTGTCTTCGGAGGAACGCGAGCGCTTAGTCGCTTTATTAAAAGATTTCAAAGATGTTTTCGCGTGGTCCTACGAAGACATGCCTGGGATCGATCCTGAGATTGTACAGCACCGGATCCCTCTTGACCCCGAGGCCCGACCCGTCAAACAAAACTCAGAGGATTCCGCCCGGACTGGGCCTCAAGATTAAGGAAGAGGTCACCAAGCAAATTGATGCAGGTTCCTGCTGGTATCCGAGTACCCGACTTGGTTGGCCAACATTGTTCCGGTGCCGAAGAAGGATTGCAGGATCCGGGTGTGCGTGGATTTCAGGGATTTGAACAGAGCCAGTCCGAAGGACGACTTTCCCTTGCCGCATATTGATGAGTTAGTGGATCTTCACAGCGGGGCATGCTTTGCTTTCGTTCATGGATGGCTTCTCAGGCTATAATCAGATAGTGATGGCACCTGAAGACCGAGGAAGACTTGCTTCACCACCCCGTGGGGGACCTACTGCTACAGAGTGATGCCAGTTTGGGCTAAAGAATGCGGAGCTACATATCAACGGGCCGCGACCACGAATATTCATGAATGATCCACAAAGAGGTTGAGGTGTAGTGGACGACATGATTGTCAAGTCCAAAGAAGAGAGGGCCACTACATCGCCTTGCAAAAGTTTTTTCAAAGGATCAGAGAATTTCGGTTGCGGCTGAATCCTCAGAAGTGTACGTTCGGTGTTACAGCAGGAAAAATGTGGGTTTCTGATTACACAGAGAGGTATCGAAGTCGACCCTTCCAAAATCAAGGCCTATCTAGAAATGCCACCACCAAGGACTGAAAAGGAGGTGCGAGGCTTTCTGGGTAAAGTGCAATTCATAAGACGGTTTATCTCAAAATTAACCTTGACTTGTGAACCACTTTTTGGCCTCCTGAAGAAAGGAAAGAAATTCCAATGGGATGGCCGATGCTTCAAGCTGCTTTTGAACAAATCAAGGAATATTTACAGAACCCACTCGTGTTGTCACCGCCAGAGCCGGGAAACCGTTGATATTGTACCTTTCAGTAACTGAGACTACAATGGGCTGCATGCTCGCGCAAGAATCAGAGGACAAAGTGGAGAGAGCCATCTACTATCTGAGCAAGAAGATGCTGGAGTATGAGACTCGCTACACACCGTTGGAGAAGGCTTGCTTAGCCTTGGTATGGGCTACCAGGAAGCTGCGGCACTACCTGTTAGCTCACTCCGTAATGTTGGTTTCACGATTGGATCCCATCAAATATCTATTCGAGAAACCGGCGCTTACGGGTAGGCTAGCTCGTTGGTTGCTATTGCTTTCTGAATTCGATCTGAAATATGTGACGCGCAAGTCAGTCAAGGGAAGAGCAGTAGCAGAATTCTTAGCTGACCATCCAGTGGAAGGAGGTGAAGCAGTTGAGTACTTATTCCCAGATGAGGCCATTTTGCATATCGACGACGAGTTTTGGACGATGTACTTTGACGGAGCGTCAAACCAGTATGGGTATGGGATAGGAGTGTTGCTGATAGCACTCGACAATTCCGTATCCCTTTAGCCTTCAAAATCCGGTTCAAAGTCTCGAACAACGAAGCAGAATATGAGGCATGCATTGCCGGTCTAGAAGCAGCCCTGGAACTAGGGGCAAAACGGTTGGACGTCATCGGGGACTCGAACCTTGTTGTATCTCAAGCGAAAGGAGATTGGAAAGTCAAAGAAAAAAGATGATAGTGTATCACCAGACCTTGGACTTGTTAATTCCTCGGTTTGAGAAGTTAAACTTTACTCATCTGTTAAGAGAGAACAACAGGTTCGCAGATTCACTAGCAACTCTATCTTCTATGATAGACATCCCGTTTGGAGTCCGGATGCGTCCAGTCATTATCGACCAAAAATTTGTGCCGGCTTACGAGTCGATTGCCGCTATAGATGAGGTTCAAGATGAGAACCCCTAGTATTACGATATTTGGAACTTTTTGGAGAAGAAGCGTATCCACCAGGGACAAATGCCAAGGATAAAAGGGCAATCAGAAGAATGGCCATTCAGTTCATCATCTGCGGAGGCAAATTGTATAAGAGGGGTCACCTGGGAATGCATAAGCTGTGTTGAAGCTGAAGAATCAAAACGCCTAATGGAGGCCATCTATGGAGGAGAATGTGGTGCACATATGAACGGGGTAATGCTAGCGCGGAAGATCCTCAAACAAGGTTACTACTGGTCCACCATGGAGGAGGATTGTATCAGCTTTGTTCGGCGATGTCACAAATGTCAGATCCATGCAAACCGCATGAACATCCCGCCATCGAAACTATACAACATGACTTCGCCATGGCCATTTTCAGTTTAGGGAATCGATGTGATCGGGGTTGTCACTCTGAAGGGGTTGAATGGGCATGAGTTCATCCTGGTCGCGATAGATTATTTCACAAAGTGGGTTGAGGCCCAATCCTATGCGGTGTTGAAGGCGTCGCACGTTGCAAAGTTTATCAGAAACAACATCATCTGTCGTTATGGGGTCCCGAACGAGGTCATTTTAGATAACGGTTCCCACTTCAAGAAGGAAGTGATTGACTTGTTGGAGAAATACAACGTGGCTTTTCATAAGTCATCCACCTATCGGCCGCAGACCAACGGAGCGGTCGAGGCCGCCAACAAGAATATCAAACACATATTACAGAAGATGGTGGAAACCTACCGGGATTGGCCAGATAAGCTGCCATTTGCTCTGTGGGGCTACCGGACTTCAATTCGAACTTCTACTGGGGCGACTCCGTATTCATTAGTTTATGGGATGGAGGCCGTTCTACCTATTGAAATTGAGGTTTCGTCTTTGCGAGTGCTGGTTGAGTGCCAGATAGCCGAAGCAGATTGGCAGCAGAACAGATTTGAAGAACTCATGCTCTTTGACGAGCGCAGATTGAAAGCACTGTACCATGTTCAAGGTTATCAGCGCAGAATTGCCAGGGCTTTCAACAAGAAAGTTAAGTCCAGGAATCTAAAGGAAGGAGATTTGGTGCTCAAAGACAACCGAGCTCCCATCCACGACCCAAGGGGCAAGTTCAGACCCAATTGGACTGGTCCTTACATCATCAAAGCTATCTGGTCAGGTGGGGCTGTAATTCTGATGGACCTAGATGGCCTAGAGTTCTCACAACCGATCAATATGGACAAGTTGAAGAAATATTACCCCTGAGAGGCTCGTTAGGCCGAAAACCTGAAAGGGCGACCTAGGCAAAAGTTAGAGCAAAAAATTTGAAATTATAAAAACTGAGCTCGCAAGGTTGTAAACCCGCAAAGAACGGCCTTGGCAAAAGTTAGAGCGTAAAAGGAGAGTGAAAATACTCGAGTGAACCTATGCCTGAACTACTAAGGCTTGATTCCCATCTTTGGGATACGTAGGCAACTTCATCCTGAAGTTCAGCCATAAACTTTTCCCCCGATCAACTTTGTCCATTTGATCATCTCGGTCATCTTTGTCTATTCAGCATTCAAGAGTTCGGTTATGATCTCTGGTGCAGTGCTTTTCAGACTAGGGGCAACTTTCCGTTGCTGTGCAGTTGCGGTACCATTCAGACTAGGGGCAACTTTCCAGTTGCTAGGATCCGAGGTTGTGCATCTCAGTGACAGACTTCAGGCGTGTCCAGTTCTGATCCATATCGAAAATAGTTTTGAAAAGTTTTAATAAAAGTGACTTTGTTCAAAATTAATCCTTTTACAACTTAGACCATTTTTGGACCAAAGCGGAAAATTTTCAGTACCCACAACCTTCAATTTCATTGATTTCAATACAGAGTTCTCCTGCTCTTGCATACAAATTGAAGTTGCTTTTTATTACATTCATAAGGAAACTTGAAAGTACTAATAAAACAATAAATCCGGGGCATAGATAAGTCAGGTGTTCCTGCGCCCCCTCTCAGAGCTAGTCGAAGCTTCTGATGCCAAAGTGGGCCCTTCTTGTGCCTCTTCATTAAGCCAATCCAAGCACTCATCAGACAAAGTGCAACTGAAAATGGGAGCGGGGGCCAGGAGTTCTTTAGTCCTCCATGCTGTGGCATACCGGGCAAGCTGTGCGCCTCGAACCGGGAATGCGGCAGGATACTCTATTCTCTCTGGCGGACAAGTCTGATCATGACCGAACTGGCGCTGGAACCGGAACGGAAAATAAAAGACACAGTGTGTCATGCCAATCAATTGAATCCCGGGTTGACGGGTCATGTTGTAACTCATTGCCGGCAGATTAAGCCAAGGGCAGCGCCAAGCGATGTGTTTGCAGACAAACTGCACATCCAGCTATACCACCACCCTCATCCAGGGCATCGACCAGACGTTGTCGAAAAAAGTAGCCGCGAGCTGAGTATGCGGGGCAAGACTCCATAATCTGTAACTTGTCCATCAACCACACCTGGGGAGGGATGAAAAATGAGAGAATAAAGAATAGAGAGATGTACGATGAAAGAAAAGTAAGAAAAGGGTTTTGTGAGAAAAACCGAGCCTGAGGGCCGAGTGATGCGAGCAATACATATGTAAGATTGGGTGGGAAACATTACCTGCAATAGTAGTCGGCTCCCCGCAAGCCTAGCCGTCTCCCGGCAATGAAAAGCATCCAAGCCCATCAATGTCTCAGCCAATGTCATGGCAATGCAGCTCTTCCTCCTTCAAACCCTGGGCGACCTCGATCAACCGGACACTGAATCCACCGGAGCCCGGGGCAAACAAGAAATGAGATAGCAAGCATAGGCAAAGCGCGTGTCGCCGATAGCCCTGCCAATGATGGTCGCCGCGGTCGCCAGCATCAGAAAACCGACAAACCAAGCTTGGGATGTCCAGCTCCCCGTCATGAATCAATGATCGAGCATCATGCAAAGTGAGGCCGCACATTTGTCCTAGGGCTTGGACGTGGCCAAATCGGAGTTGAGGCAAGATTTCCTCGTTACGCTCGGACTCTATCAAAGCTTGGAAATCCTCGAAAGTAGGACACATCTCTTGTCCGCTGAAGCTAAAGACGGTGTTACCGGATTCCAAACCTTGCTGCGGCATGGAGGAAAGGAAGATGTAGCGGATACGGCCCAGCGTGAATAGTGCATTCAAGCCGAAGCCCCGGAAGTTCAACTTTTCCGAGCCATCTAGAGAAGCGATCCAATTTGTGAGGTTTTGGGCAAGGAATGCTTCCATTTGGTGCAAATTTGAGCTGAAATGAAGAGAATCCCGAAGCTGGAACTCATATAGAAGATAAGGTAGTGAGTGGAGGACAGATGTCATCATTTCGGAGAGTCTGCCATCGATGGCCGGCAGTGGCTCATCAGTGGCCGGCAGTGGCACATTGATGGCCGACAGGGCCGGCAGTACTCCCCTCTTGCTCATTGGCTCCCTCACTGAAGACCCAGTTGTCCGTTGCAGTGGAATCCTATTCCTTGTGTCTTTCAAGGTCTTGTTTTGTCCTGTTGGACTTTGTCGTATCTTGTTTAAGTTGTGTTATTTTTTTTTTGTGTTCCAGGAGGCTATGCTGCCTTCTGGAAGTTTCTCGAACCAAGTCAAGCCTAGGTCACCAAGGCTCGAGGGGAATAGGATGCACATCAAGGCCTCATTGCGCCGATATACCGCCATAACCTGGCGGAAGTGGCTTAAGTGTGAGTAAGGGTCCGTCTTCCCCTCGTACGTGGTGAATTTGGGCTGTAGGAAGCCTGAAGGTAGGGGTGCGTTTTCAATTGCTGGGACGAATGGTGAGGTCTACAGCCTCGCCAACGCCTTATCCGTTGGTTCGTAGGCAGGGCGCGGTATTGGCATTCTAACCTCGATGCTTCCATGCGTCCGAGGAGCCAACCGCTGTAAGGCAGAAACTCTGTGTGGATCGCGCGCCCTGGCGTCCTCCTTCCACTGTGCCTTCTCTTCTAACACGGTTCGTAGGTCGGACGATCTGGGCAACTCTGTCTGTCTGGATCTCGTTTGGTGCGTATGCGACAGCCAATATGTGCTTCCCTCAGTGTTCGATGTGGAATGACGAGTTCTGAAGGATCTGGATTGCGTATCGCCCGTCCTGAGGCTTCTGCTCTCTGCTTGAGAGGGCGTAGTATTCCGACTACGACTTTCCGAGTGGCGAGGGGGCGTCTTGTTTGTGTGCCCCTCTCCTGTCGCCACTCCTTTTCCTTTCACCTGGCGCTTAAGAGATTCCATGTCCGCCGCCATCCGACGTATCAATTCATCTTGTTCCCTGACGCGATCCTGCAAAGCTTGGGGATCAATCCTGCGCCTTTGTCTTTCTGGGCTCTGCGAACGAGAGTGACGAGGGCTGTTAGTCCGCCTTCTCCCTCTTGTATCCCTCCTGGGATTCTGTCTCTGTGGCTCCAAATCCCCCATTGGAGGGATAAGGGGTAGACCTTCGCGCCTCGCACCCCCTTCTGGGGTTAGTCCGTCAATGGCGGACTGTAGTAATTCTTCGTTGTGCGCCATTGATTCTTAAGAGGAAAAGCTTGATCAAGAGGTTTGTTCTTGTCTAAAATTTCCCACAGATGGCGCCAATTGTACGGGAAAGAAATAAACCTTCTCGTATAATCCTGTCGATCAAGTCTGCGCTCCTCCGTACGTCGTCGCTTTATCACCTGAAAACACAAACGTGAGCTAGCCGGCGGGTGTGTGCCGGAAACCTCTCCGATGCCTAAGTTAGCAAACTAGACAAATAGACAAAAGCTCTGTGTATTCGGAAATCAAAGTTGTATTACCTTTTCATAGGTGATGTTTGTGAACTTTTATAGGTTTTGTGTGGCACAATCCAAGTAGGACTCTTACTCCTCCATGTAGAGTCCCCCTAGGATTCATACTTCTGAAGGATAAGGCTTATCCTCCAACACCCCCCTCACTGCTTAAACCAAGTGAGATGGTCTTACCACGGCTGGACTACCATACGACCGAAGTAATCACGGCTTATACTTAGCCGAACTATAATTAGGTCGGTTCTCTGCCCTTAGTTCCTCTTCCATTAACCACGGCGTGCCTAAAACCGAACTATCTTCTTATCAAGGTTTAGACCGGTCAAGCTTTACTGCGCCATGACCGGTGTAAGTTCAAAGCATCCTTAAATTGGTCTGATTGTAAAGCATACTTCAACCGGACTAACAACAAGAGTCCCTTGGACCGGTCTAACTTCTGGGCACCGGACTACCTTTAAGTCTTTTCAATGACCGGAGTAACTTCACGGCCGTTTTACTTAGCCCTTCGTACTGAGGCCCATGACGTCCCAGCTCGGCCCAATTTGATAATAAATTACCCTCTCACATCATATGGATGTAAATACAGCTTTCTTAAATAGAGATTTAAATGAAGCAACCCGAGGGGTTCTCAGCCCCAGTACAAAATAAGAAAGTCTGTAAGCTTGTCAAATCATTGTATGGTTTGAAGCAAGCTCCCAAGCAATAGCATGAGAAGTTTGACAATGCTATGTTGTCAAATGGGTTCAAATCAATGAGTGTAACAAATGCGTACATATTAAAGATACTAACAGAGGTTATGTCATTTTGTGTCTATACGTAGATGACATACTTGTTGTTGGTAGTAATAATGAGATGATTAAAACTACCAAGAGATTGTTAAACTCTAAGTTTGACATGAAAGATATGGGCTTGCAGATGTAATTAGAGGTGTTAAGATTACCAGAACATTTGAAGGTATTGTACATTCTTAATCTCACTATGTTGAAAAGATATTTGAGAAATTTGGTAAATCAGATACAAGTGCGTCTAGGACATTGGTAAACATTTGACCAAGAATAATGGTGAGAGTGTTTCTCAGCTAGAATATTCTCGAGTCATTAGAAGCTTGATGTATCTGATGAGCTGTACAAGGCTGGATATAGCTTACTCTATTAGTAGGTGTAGACACCCCATTTTTGACCGTCCTCAAGACTTGGTTGTGCTTGTAGGTACACCCAACAACTAGTTCGATTGCTCGCTGAGTACTTGACTGTCGCGGCGGAACGTCACCGGTTCGAGCTTCCCGGACCTTGTATTCTTTCTGCCACTTTTTTTTGGACCTTGGCTAGGTCCTTTCTTAGTGGACCTTTTGGTGCACTGCCGTCCATGTCTTTGTGCCTGCCGGCCTTTGGTGATGCCCTGCCGGCCAGTGGTGAACCACTGCCGGCCATTGATAATGGCCGGCACCTCCCCTATCTCAGCTGGTTTTCCTCCAGATCTTTTGAGCCAGCTGGTTTTTTGTTTGCTCCCCTCCATACACGTGTATGGAGGGATGGAACCCTTGTAAAGCTTCTTGAAGAAGCTTTAGCTTTGCTTTCCTCTATATAAGGAGAGTGCCTCTCTCCTTAGAAGAGGTTCAGCTGTTTTTGAAGAGCAAAGCTTTCTTTATCTCTATATTGCTTATATTTTGTGCTTAAAAGTTGGATTTCCTTGCACTTTTGCACTACAACACATAGAGATACACCACCACCATTGGACCAAGCTTCTTGGGAGGTCTGCTTAAGGTCTGAAAGCTGGTTTCCACCCCCTGAAGTTGCTGGTTTCAAAGAGGGTTTTCAAGGGTGAGTATTTTCCCCATTTTTGCACTTTTTTGTACCTCACTTTAGCCCTCCTTGCATATTGATTTAGGCTTTGCTTATAATTGAAAAAAGTCTTGTATTTAAGTGCTTTTGAAGTATGGTTAAGGCCTTTTTGCTGCTAGGGGTGTGTAACCCCCTTGCATGCTTAGTTTGGCTTTGTTTCAAGCCATTTCTTGAGGCCTCTGAGCTAGCCTTGGTTTGGCCTCCTTACCACTGAAATCCAATGGATTTTCAGTGGTAAAGGTATGGTTTTGAGGTCCTCAATCAGAGGGGGTGGCCCCCTCTCTTTTAGTTCCTCTTTGCTTGCATTTTTGGCATTCCAAAGGACCATCCCTCTATGCATTTTTGAGGCTTGGTTCAGGCCTATTTTTGTGACTTTTAGGACCTGCCTTGGCCCTGTCCATGGCTGGTGTGGTCATATTTTGCATGCATCTAGTATGTGTAGTGTAACTCCATTCATAGCTCATCAAAGTAGCATGTGTGCTTAGCTTGTGTTGAGTCAATTTCAGTGGGTTTTTGGTGATGTTTTACCATGCCATGAATCTGTTTTGGGTTGGTTTTGTCACTCCATGCTTGCATGATACACTTGTAGTGCAAATCCCCTAAACTAGTTTCATATGCTTCATGCTTTGCCATGTCATGTTAGCTTGTTTGGTTTACATTTCAGCATGTATTTGGCCATCATTTGGCATGTTATGACCCTATCCATAGTTGGTTTGATCATCCTTTGCATGCTCCATATAGGTGTAGAATAAATCTTGTTTACTAGCCCTTTGTGCATGATGTTTTGACCAATCATACTAGCATATTTTGGCTTCGCTCTAACATGATTTTATGCTTATTTTGGGCTTTCCTTGGACTGTTTTAGTTTTCCATGACCATATCACTCATGCTTTGTATAGCTATAGTGTAAATGCTTAGGCTAGTCTTGGGTTTTGAGGCCCCTACCATGCCATACATGTGATGTTTGCATGCTTTGCCCTCATTCCATATGCTATTTCAGTCCATGAAATGTTGTCATACACTTGCATTTGACATGCCTTGAATGCTTCATAGAGCCACTGTTTTATGCCTCAAGAATTGACTTTTGTGCATGCCATGAAGCACAAGCCTTTGGCTCATCATTTCAGTGCATTTTGGGTCTCATTATACCATGATGTAACTCTGTTTTATGTTGTCCAAGTCTTGTCATGTTTGGTTCCAATAGGTGTAGTGCATTGCCTCTTTTGTAGCCTTGCATGTCCCATGTTTTAGCATTGTATGCTAGCTTATTTTGGCATACTTCCATGCATGTTTTAGCCTCATATTAACATGTACTAGGACTGTTTTGGGTTGCCCTCACCATATCCTTCATGCTTTGTATAGTTGTAGTGTAATTGGCTTTGCAAGCTTCGTGTTTTGTTAGCTCATGCATGCTATCTTTGTGTTGTTTAAATGATTTGGCATCGTTTATCATCACATTTCAGTGCATCTAGTGTTGTTACACTTGCACATTTGTCACTCCTTAAGCACTCTCGAGAGTTGCCCTCTTAGGCCTCTTTGGTGAGCCTTTTGCATTTTGCATTTTGCATGCTTGAGTGTGTTTTGATGGTTTAATTCCGTCACTTTGGCCACTGATTTGGGCTTAGTTGAGAGCTGCCCACATTAGTTTAAGTCCATCTCTTTGCATGTTGTCGCATGCCTGTCTTGCATATTGTTGTATGCTTGCTCGATCCTTGCATGTTGTCGCATGCTAGCCCCATTACATGTTGTTGTATGTTCATATTGCATTTTTGTCATGTTTTCCAAGGTTGTTGCCTCACATCATGATTATATGCTTGTTGCATGCTTGAGTTAGTTACATGTTTGCACACTGAAGTCATATTGCATGTTTGCCATGCTTATGTGTTGCATTGTTTGGATTAAGTGTTAATCCGAGCACGAGAAACGAGGGACGTTTCATACTCCGAGTGATAGAACGTGTCTCAATTCTCGGTCGCCGAAGCTCTTGATGATTCATGATAGAGTTCTAGGCTTTACTTGCTTTACTTGTGCATTCATTTTCATATTGATTTGCACAAGTTGGATTTTTGGCCATCATGCATCGGGATGCGTGATTGATGGTCGTGGATCCGACTAGGCCTCTCCCTTGATGTTTTGAGGTGATTTGGGGTGGCATAGTGCACACATGCCCTTGGGAGACCCTCCATTTCCTCTATTTTGTGCTTTGTTGCAGTTTGGTGTCACAGCACACCAGTGGCCGGCAGTGCACCACTGATGGCCGGCAGCTTCCCATCATTGGCCGGCAGTGCCCTGTTGTTGGCCCGCAGTGCTCCTTTCATGGCCGGCAGGCCACTGGTGAATCCCCCAGCAGTGTTTTGGTAAGTTTCAGTAACAAACACTGGAAGACACCCTGCAAACAGAGCCTCTAAAGAGCAACCAGAAGGCGTTTTGAGGCGAGGAACCGAAGCAAGCATGCATACCCTCCTCTTCTTCAAACAGAGCTGGAATAGCATTCATTTACTGCTTACTTGTTAGTTAGTAGTTGTTTAATAATTAGTTGTAGCTAGTTATTCATTCGTTTTTTTTGTAATAATTAAGTAGCTTGTTAGCTAGTTAATTAGGCAGCTTGTATTATTCATTCGGACCCTCCGAGCGAGGGCACAATTGTAATAAGTGTGCGTGTGTGTGATGTATGTCTTCCAACCCCACGTCTTTCTCCCTTTTATTTACCAACTTATGATGGTTAGTTTAGGGCATGTTTCAATTATCATACTTATGCTTGCATGTTTGCATCATTCATCTGTATTGCATGCACCGGGCTCGGTGCATCATACTAACTGCATTGTATTCCAATTCCGAGTTGAATACGTGTTAGCTGTAGCATCATCATATGCCATCTTAGAATAGCTGAGCCTATCTTAGTTGCATACCTGTATGTGTTGCATTAGGCATTTCTGCATAGCTAGGATCATGCATTGATTAATAACTAGTTTCTATTTTGGCTTGGAGTACTCGGTAAGTACTTATGCTTTAGCATCCTTGCATGCGTGTGAGTGATTGCCATGATAGCATGCTTACCATGAGGCTATGTGCTTATGTGATATACCTGCCTGAATGCCTGTGGGTGAAGGTTGGATTACCTGAATTGGAACAATTCATCGATTGTGAGTTTTAAGCCCACTTGAGAGTGGCAACACCATGTTTTCTAAGCCCACCTGAGGGTGGCAAACCCGCATTTTAGCCTACTTACGAGTAGCAAACCGCTTTAAAAAACAAACATGAAATGTTTTGTTCCAACTCAAGCGATCCAGTCTATACTTGTATGCTGTGCGCATCACATAGTAATTTTAGGCTAATAACCGGAATAAGAACGCATAATGTTTTCAAAACTCGATATCATGGTTAGTAGAGGCCGATCTTTGATCGGGCGAGCGGGGGTGCTCACGAAGTGACCTTCCCCAATCGTACCCAAGTTCTCGAGTCGAGGCAACTTTGGTGATGACAGACACGTGGCCTTAGGCAACGAGTCGGGGTTTCCTAAATTTCCTAAAATAAAATATTTAGGTGGCGACTCTGTATCTGGCAAAGCAGTCCATGTTTGGCACTTCTTTCAAAAAATCTGTTTTCAAAAACGATTTGCCGGATTTGGACTCTTTGATGATTCATCGGTCTTGCATTGCACTCTGCGAGATTAGATACAGGACCGTGACATTGAGTCCTGAACTGTAGTGAGCCCAAACGAACAAAACGGGATTCCCTCCCGAGACATTCGGGGACGTCTACAGTTTCTAGCGACTCTGCTGGGGAGTTAGAGAACTTGACTCGAACTCATGATATCTGGTTTTGACTACACTTGTGTGTTTCTTTGCATTGCATTTGCATTGGTGCGCCTAGGACACCGTGTTTGCCGTATGCTATTCCTGAACGGTTTGCCGGAGGCTCGCTTTGCGAAGCGTGCCATAAGGCTGACCGGTTGCGGGCTCTGCCACGACGGGAACACAAACCCCGGTTTTCACCGGGGCACCCTTTTGACCATTCGACCTAGTACATATTCGGAATCCATAGTGACCATTCCAAGCTAGGACAAGTTGCTTACCCATTTATAGGTTGTTTGAAGCCGCTGCGCGCGTAGTGAACCCTAGCTCCTGACAAAATAGGACAGGGAAACCTTACCGCAACATAGGGGTGTTTTTGGCTCTCACTTGTTTGTTATGTGCTTTTAGAGTGCGTCTCTATACGAATGCATGTATCAGTTTACAAGTCTGGGCATCAGGCCTGCGGACACCAGTTCAGTATTTTGGGTATCAGGCCTGCGGGCACCAGTTCAGTATTTTCGGAATCAGTTATCTGCGGGTATCAGATTCAGCTTTGGGGACAGTGATTTGAGAATAATGATCAGTCTTTGAGAACAGTGTATTTCAGCCTATCAACTGTGTGTTGTGATGCCCAACTGTGTGTTGTGTTTATTTACGCTGTTATGCTGTCCGTTTGTCTGCTCGTTTATTTCCTTATTATTGCTTTATTTATCTTTTTGCTAGGGTAGTTTAGCACAATTGCTTCAGACCAAGCAGATATTCCCTAAGCACTCTGGACAAGAGGTCGCCGACTCCATCGATCTGAGGATCTAGTCGACGGACAACCAGTGTATCATTCCCTACCCCCGGTTATCAGACAGAGGTCGAGAAGACGTAGTGTATCCGAGCAGAGGTTGCCAGAGCAGTAGATTACCCCATCAGTGGACAATCGGGCTGAGATCCCAATTGTTGCCATAGAGATAGACCTACTAGTAATTCAGACAGATCAGGGCAGTATGGCAGGAACGCCAGGAGTTGAGGAAATGATGCGTCAGATACAGGAGACCATGAGAGCCATGCAGCAGGACGCTGTTCGCCGGGATGAGTTTGCCAAACAACAGGCTGAGATCATGGCCCAGCAGGCAGAGTTAATTGCCAGGCTGCAACAACAAACCGGGGCATCTGCTTCACAACAAGTCCCTCCCCCACTAGGAATTCCGGCGTCCGGAGAGGCACCAAATGTCCAGGCAGATACGGACATCCCAACGGGGCCGGCTCCGCCCCCGATTCTACCTTAATTATCCAAGGCACCTACGCCTGTCAATCAACCGGACTCTCCCTTTGAGTTCGAGGTGGACCATACAGCATTAAAGTTAAGCAAACTCGAGAAGCTGTTCAAGAAATCGCAGGGGGTAAAGTCCATCCCAGACATCGAGGACGGATATACCGATGTGGCTGTGACGCTGCCAGATAGGTTCAAAATGCCTCAAATCGATCGCTTTGACGGATCCGGGGATCCCATGGTCCATCTTCGGTTGTTCTCAGATATACTCCGACCGATGGGCCTCACTAGACCGCAGAAGCTTTCACTATTCGGCCGGACCTTGTCAGGTGTGGCCGCTATCTGGTATGCAAAATTAGAAGATGATGTTAAGCGAAATTGGGACGAGATGGCCGAAGCTTTCATTGCACACACTCCTATAACACTCAAATCAAGATTACAACCCGTGATCTTGAAACAACAAGGCAGGAGCCTAAGGAGGGCTTTTCGGATTTTGTAGCCTGGTGGAGGGCGAAGGCCTCAATGATGACCCTAAGGCCTACAGATAAAGATCAAATCCGGATGATTGTGCGCAATCTCCAGCCAAAACTAATGTAGAAAATGATTGTGCTCCCCTTCCCTACCTTTTCAGATTTGCACGAGATGGGGGTACAAATTGAGGATGCTATGAAACAAGGGCTGATTGACCAAGACAGAGAGCAACCCCGAAGAACCTTCAACCGCAACAACAATACAGGCACAAGCAATGCCGCAAATGCTAGAGCCTTGGAGGTAAGCATGGTCGCCACCATCCCCCCCTCCAAAACCCATGGCAGCTACGCCTTTCTCCGGTGCGTCCGAAAGCAACACACAAGCCACCAGATCCCAACCCAGAGGCCAAAGAACCTTCACGCCTTTATATATGCCCCTGTCCAAGGCTCTAGGGGTATTAATCAGGAAAGGGCACTTAAGGCCCTTGGAGCCGCGGCCATTGCCGGAAAAACTTCCTCCTACCCACAACCCAGCCAAATATTGTGCATTCCACCAACAGCACGGTCATGACACCGACCAATGCTACCGATTGCGTCACGAGATTCAGGATCTCGTTGACAAGCAGGTGATTGTGCCTCTAGAAAAACCCAATGTCACAACAAACCCTCTCCCACCGCACAACCAAGCTCCACCTCCCAAAAGAATCAACTTTATCCAGACTGGGGTCGTGTCTTACGATCCCAGCATATATATTACCCCAACTCACCTACCCCAGCCGGAGGTGCTCCTTCCTGACTGCACTGACTTGTGCATGTTGGACATCTCCAGAACCCAACCCGAACCTATGGTGGTGACTATCGAAGACAGAACATGGGAGATTTCAGGGGAGAATGGGATTGTAGAGCCAGAATCTGAGGAATCCGGGAGTTTTGTTGAGGGGGTATACAGTCCGAGCAACTACATTCCATCAGTGGGCCAGATTAGGCCAAACTTTGAGTTGCCGGCAAGGGCAGAGCTTTGTATGATACAGGGAGATGAATCTGGTCAGAGGACAGATGACTTGGTAGCTGTGGAAGAGGACTTTGCTAACCTCCAATTTTTCAATGAACAAGAGCCAGAGGGCATGGTAGTCAACTGGTCAGATTTTGAGGAGTCAGCAGATGTCACCGGATGGCTTGATGACCTACCAGATGTTGTCGATGAAGCTTAGTTGGAACGGGGCTCGGCAGGGGCAAGAACATCAGTTACGGCCGGAAGGGCCGGAAATCAGAATGAATCGCCGGAGAGCGCCGGTGCTAAGAATTTCGCTCAGGACTTGGGCATTGTGGATGCAGGAAGTGTTGAACAGCCAGCTGTACTGACGCAGTTGGAGCAAGAAAGGTTTGAGGATTCTGAGAGAATCAGGAAAGCTAAGGGCCCTGAGGGGACTGAAAATGCTGTGTGCGCGAAGATAGAGAATGCTGCGAGCATGTGGACAGAGAGTACTGCGAGTACAATGGTACCGGAGCCAGACAGGTGTCTGTTGGCTGCCGACGGAATGTGGTGGGAGGACGATGATTTATGTCTTGCCCACACGGATGAGGATTGGGGGAGTAACCAGCCAGACGATACCTGGTACATCGGCGAAGTCGATCATATGACTAGAAGCGGGCGGTATTTCAAGCCCCCACATCTAGATCAGCCAGAGGCATCTGGGAAAGATAAGGAGGCAGAGAAATAGAAAGAGAGGCAACTCGAAGAAGAAGCTGTACTGAAGCAGTTGAAAACGATACAGGCAGACATCTCCATCTGGGGACTACTTATGGCATCGCGAGTGCATCGACAAGCTGTCCTATTGGCCATGGACAAGGCCAAGCTCTCAATAGACACCACGCCTGAATAGTTGGTGGGCTTAGTTTTTCCAAGAGGGGCTACCCCGATGTTGACTTTCTCCGATAAAGAATTGCCACCTGAGGGTGTGAACCATAACAAGCCACTCTACATCTCTGTGGAGTGTAGAAACAAATGGATACCCGTGGTGCTCGTCGATACAGGGTCCGCCATCAATGTCTGCCCGGCAAGGACAACGTATGCAATCGGTTTAAAGACCGCGGACTTTGCACCGACAGCTCAGGTGATTTGGGCATATGACAACACGAGCAGAGACGTCATGGGGATAGTGAAAATTCAAACCAAGGTTGGACCGGGACAGCATGAAATAGACTTCCACGTCTTAGAAGTTCCTGCAACTTTCAATATGCTTTTGGGGTGGCCGTGGTTGCACCAAGTAAAGGCAGTTTCGTCCACCTTGCATCAGATGGTGAAATACCCCCATGGGAAGGGAGTAGCCATTGTTTTTGGGAATTCATCGATTCATCCACCGCCGGAAGTATCTACGCCAGTTTTGGAAATTGAGCACGGTATGGAGGATGTGTTCTTATCCGGTTTTACCCTGGCTGAGGCCCGGGTCGTGCAGAACATCATGGCTGTTAATGAGGGGTTGTATGTCAGTGCTCAATCAGTATACCTCATGAACAAGCTTCAACACATCCCCGGGATGGGATTAGGAAAGAGCGGTCGGAAGGGCGTCGCAGCATTGGCTGAAGTGCCACACAACCCACACACCTTTGGCTTGGGTTATCTGCCCACCAAAGAGGATTGGATCAGGAAAGGTAAGGAGATGGCTGAGAGAGCCAGAGTGAAGCAGGCGGGGAAGCCTTTTGACTTAATGTACCGGCCCATTCAGGGTACCCTAAACGGACGCTTCGTTCGGGAGGGGGAGGACTTTCCGTTTTGTGGCTTCCCATAGTTGTGGCTGAACGCGGAGAGGAAGCGCGTGCCAGGTTTTGAGATTTTTTTTGACCTACAGTTATCCGGGGAGGATGTTGCCGAAGAGTAGACGGACCCATTAGCTGGGGCTGAGCAGAGCAAGAAAGTGAAGTCTGAGGACGCCGAAAGTGAAATGGGGGTAGCACTGGCGTGTCTACTTTCAGATCCTCCGATCGAACAGAAGTGCTTGGGGGATAACTTCTCGGTATGCATGATTGGGAATGAAATGGCTGCGGGCCTACCAGCAAACATTTTGGATGCATCTATCGCACTCTCTCTCATTTGGCAGTATGAAGAGGGATTTTTGTCAAGCAGCACCGGGTCAGGTAGTGAGCCGGAATCTGATTCCTCCGAATCTGTTGAGTCGGAATCAGGTTCCAGCTCGACTGAGTCTGAGTCCGGTATTCCTGGGAGTGATAACCCGGATACCACAGTCCTGTCTAGGTCGTCTTTTTCTTTCTCTTTTGAGTCTGTTGTAACCGAAGAATCGGACGATTTGGATGTGCTTTATGAGAATGATGTGGCTATGGTTTCTGAGTACTTTTCTGTGCCCTTGATTTATTGCATTAACTCAGACTTTCAAAATTTTGATGAAAACGACGAAGAAGAAATTCCTCCGGTTTTGCAACGCTTCATTGAACAAGAGCAGGAGAGATTTGTTAAACCCTTAATGGATGAAATCACTACCGTGAATATTGGTACTGAGGAGGACCCGCGGCTGGTCCAGATCGGGTCCACGTTGTCTTCGGAGGAATGCGAGCGCTTAGTCGCTTTATTAAAAGATTTCAAAGATGTTTTCGCGTGGTCCTACGAAGACATGCCTGGGATCGATCCTGAGATTGTACAGCACCGGATCCCTCTTGACCCCGAGGCCCGACCCGTCAAACAAAAACTCAGAAGGATTCGCCCGGACTAGGCCCTCAAGATTAAAGAAGAGGTCACCAAGCAAATTGACGCAGGTTTCCTGCTGGTATCCGAATACCCGACTTGGTTGGCCAACATTGTTCCGGTGCCGAAGAAGGATTTCAGGATCCGGGTGTGCGTGGATTTCAGGGATTTGAACAGAGCCAGTCCGAAGGACGACTTTCCCTTGTCGCATATTGATGAGTTAGTGGATTTCACAGCGGGGCATGCTTTGCTTTCGTTCATGGATGGCTTCTCAGGCTATAATCAGATAGTGATGGCACCTGAAGACTGAGAGAAGACTTCTTTCACCACCCCGTGGGGGACATACTGCTACAGAGTGATGCCATTTGGGCTAAAGAATGCGGGAGCTACTTATCAACGGGCCGCGACCACGATATTGCATGACATGATCCACAAAGAGGTTGAGGTGTACGTGGACGACATGATTGTCAAGTCCAAAGAAAGAGAGGGCCACTACACCGCCTTGCAAAAGTTTTTTCAAAGGATCAGAGAATTTCGGTTGCGGCTGAATCCTCAGAAGTGTACGTTTGGTGTTACAGCGGGAAAAATGTTGGGGTTTCTGATTACACAGAGAGGTATCGAAGTCGACCCTTCCAAAATCAAGGCCATCTTAGAAATGCCACCACCAAGGACTGAAAAGGAGGTGCGAGGCTTTCTGGGTAAAGTGCAATTCATAAGACGGTTTATCTCAAAATTAACCTTGACTTGTGAACCACTTTTTGGCCTCCTGAAGAAATGAAAGAAATTCCAATGGGATGGCCGATGCCAAGCTGCTTTTGAACAGATCAAGGAATATTTACAGAACCCACTCGTGTTGTCACCGCCAGAGCCGGGAAAACCGTTGATATTGTACCTTTCAGTAACTGAGACTACAATGGGCTGCATGCTCGCGCAAGAATCAGAGGACAAAGTGGAGAGAGCCATCTACTATCTGAGCAAGAAGATGCTGGAGTATGAGACTCGCTACACACCGTTGGAGAAGGCTTGCTTAGCCTTGGTATGGGCTACCAGGAAGCTGCGGCACTACCTGTTGGCTCACTCCGTAATGTTGGTTTCACGATTGGATCCCATCAAATATCTATTCGAGAAACCGGCGCTTACGGGTAGGCTAGCTCGTTGGTTGCTATTGCTTTCTGAATTCGATCTGAAATATGTGACGCGCAAGTCAGTCAAGGGAAGAGCAGTAGCAGAATTCTTAGCTGACCATCCAGTGGAAGGAGGTGAAGCAGTTGAGTACTTATTCCCAGATGAGGCCATTTTGCATATCGACGACGAGTTTTGGACGATGTACTTTGACGGAGCGTCAAACCAGTATGGGTATGGGATAGGAGTGTTGCTGATAGCACTCGACAATTCCCGTATCCCTTTAGCCTTCAAAATCCGGTTCAAAGTCTCGAACAACGAAGCAGAATATGAGGCATGCATTGCCGGTCTAGAAGCAGCCCTGGAACTAGGGGCAAAACGGTTGGACGTCATCGGGGACTCGAACCTTGTTGTATCTCAAGCGAAAGGAGATTGGAAAGTCAAAGAAAAAAAGATGATAGTGTATCACCAGACCTTGGACTTGTTAATTCCTCGGTTTGAGAAGTTAAACTTTACTCATCTGTTAAGAGAGAACAACAGGTTCGCAGATTCACTAGCAACTCTATCTTCTATGATAGACATCCCGTTTGGAGTCCGGATGCGTCCAGTCAGTATCGACCAAAAATTTGTGCCGGCTTACGAGTCGATTGCCGCTATAGATGAGGTTCAAGATGAGAACCCCTAGTATTACGATATTTGGAACTTTTTGGAGAAAGAAGCGTATCCACCAGGGACAAATGCCAAGGATAAAAGGGCAATCAGAAGAATGGCCATTCAGTTCATCATCTGCGAAGGCAAATTGTATAAGAGGGGTCACCTGGGAATGCATAAGCTGTGTGTTGAAGCTGAAGAATCAAAACGCCTAATGGAGGCCATCTATGGAGGAGAATGTGGTGCACATATGAACGGGGTAATGCTAGCGCGGAAGATCCTCAAACAAGGTTACTACTGGTCTACCATGGAGGAGGATTGTATCAGCTTTGTTCGGCGATGTCACAAATGTCAGATCCATGCAAACCGCATGAACATCCCGCCATCGAAACTATACAACATGACTTCGCCATGGCCATTTTCAGTTTAGGGAATCGATGTGATCGGGGTTGTCACTCTGAAGGGGTTGAATGGGCATGAGTTCATCCTGGTCGCGATAGATTATTTCACAAAGTGGGTTGAGGCCCAATCCTATATGGTGTTGAAGGCGTCGCACGTTGCAAAGTTTATCAGAAACAACATCATCTGTCGTTATGGGGTCCCGAACGAGGTCATTTTAGATAACGGTTCCCACTTCAAGAATGAAGTGATTGACTTGTTGGAGAAATACAACGTGGCTTTTCATAAGTCATCCACCTATCGGCCGCAGACCAACGGAGCGGTCGAGGCCGCCAACAAGAATATCAAACACATATTACAGAAGATGGTGGAAACCTACCGGGATTGGCCAGATAAGCTGCCATTTGCTCTGTGGGGCTACCGGACTTCAATTCGAACTTCTACTGGGGCGACTCCGTATTCATTAGTTTATGGGATGGAGGCCGTTCTACCTATTGAAATTGAGGTTTCGTCTTTGCGAGTGCTGGTTGAGTGCCAGATAGCCGAAGCAGATTGGCAGCAGAACAGATTTGAAGACTTCATGCTCTTTGACGAGCGCAGATTGAAAGCACTGTACCATGTTCAAGGTTATCAGCGCAGAATTGCCAGGGCTTTCAACAAGAAAGTTAAGTCCAGGAATCTAAAGGAAGGAGATTTGGTGCTCAAAGACAACCGAGCTCCCATCCACGACCCAAGGGGCAAGTTCAGACCCAATTGGACTGGTCCTTACATCATCAAAGCTATCTGGTCAGGTGGGGCTGTAATTCTGATGGACCTAGATGGCCTAGAGTTCTCACAACCGATCAATATGGACAAGTTGAAGAAATATTACCCCTGAGAGGCTCGTTAGGCCGAAAACCTGAAAGGGCGACCTAGGCAAAAGTTAGAGCACAAAAAATTTGAAATTATAAAAACTGAGCTCGCAAGGTTGTAAACCCGCAAAGAACGGCCTTGGCAAAAGTTAGAGCGTAAAAGGAGAGTGAAAATACTCGAGTGAACCTATGCCTGAACTACATAAGGCTTGATTCCCATCTTTGGGATACGTAGGCAACTTCATCCTGAAGTTCAGCCATAAACTTTTCCCCGATCAACTTTGTCCATTTGATCATCTCGGTCATCTTTGTCTATTCAGCATTCAAGAGTTCGGTTATGATCTCTGGTGCAGTGCTTTTCAGACTAGGGGCAACTTTCCGTTGCTGTGCAGTGCTGCGGTACCATTCAGACTAGGGGCAACTTTCCAGTTGCTAGGATCCGAGGTTGTGCATCTCAGTGACAGACTTCAGGCGTGTCCAGTTCTGATCCATATCGAAAATAGTTTTGAAAAGTTTTAATAAAAGTGGACTTTGTTCAAAATTAATCCTTTTACAACTTAGACCATTTTTGGACCAAAGCGGAAAATTTTCAGTACCCACAACCTTCAATTTCATTGATTTCAATACAGAGTTCTCCTGCTCTTGCATACAAATTGAAGTTGCTTTTTATTACATTCATAAGGAAAACTTGAAAGTACTAATAAAACAATAAATCCGGGGCATAGATAAGTCAGGTGTTCCTGCGCCCCCTCTCAGAGCTAGTCGAAGCTTCTGATGCCAAAGTGGGCCCTTCTTGTGCCTCTTCATTAAGCCAATCCAAGCACTCATCAGACAAAGTGCAACTGAAAATGGGAGCGGGGGCCAGGAGTTCTTTAGTCCTCCATGCTGTGGCATACCGGGCAAGCTGTGCGCCTCGAACCGGGAATGCGGCAGGATACTCTATTCTCTCTGGCGGACAAGTCTGATCATGACCGAACTGGCGCTGGAACCGGAACGGAAAATAAAAGACACAGTGTCATGCCAATCAATTGAATCCCGGGTTGACGGGTCATGTTGTAACTCATTGCCGGCAGATTAAGCCAAGGGCAGCGCCAAGCGATGTGGTTTGCAGACAAACTGCACATCCAGCTATACCACCACCCCTCATCCAGGGCATCGACCAGACGTTGTCGAAAAAAGTAGCCGCGAGCTGAGTATGCGGGGCAAGACTCCATAATCTGTAACTTGTCCATCAACCACACCTGGGGAGGGATGAAAAATGAGAGAATAAAGAATAGAGAGATGTACGATGAAAGAAAAGTAAGAAAAGGGTTTTGTGAGAAAAACCGAGCCTGAGGGCCGAGTGATGCGAGCAATACATATGTAAGATTGGGTGGGAAACATTACCTGCAATAGTAGTCGGCTCCCCGCAAGCCTAGCCGTCTCCCGGCAATGAAAAGCATCCAAGCCCATCAATGTCTCAGCCAATGTCATGGCAATGCAGCTCTTGTCCTCCTTCAAACCCTGGGCGACCTCGATCAACCGGACACTGAATCCACCGGAGCCCGGGGCAAACAAGAAATGAGATAGCAAGCATAGGCAAAGCGCGTGTCGCCGATAGCCCTGCCAATGATGGTCGCCGCGGTCGCCAGCATCAGAAAACCGACAAACCAAGCTTGGGATGTCCAGCTCCCCGTCATGAATCAATGATCGAGCATCATGCAAAGTGAGGCCGCACATTTGTCCTAGGGCTTGGACGTGGCCAAATCGGAGTTGAGGCAAGATTTCCTCGTTACGCTCGGACTCTATCAAAGCTTGGAAATCCTCGAAAGTAGGACACATCTCTTGTCCGCTGAAGCTAAAGACGTGTGTTACCGGATTCCAAAACCTGGCTGCGGCATGGAGGAAAGGAAGATGTAGCGGGATACGGCCCAGCGTGAATAGTGCATTCAAGCCGAAGCCCCGGAAGTTCAACTTTTCCGAGCCATCTAGAGAAGCGATCCAATTTGTGAGGTTTTGGGCAAGGAATGCTTCCATTTGGTGCAAATTTGAGCTGAAATGAAGAGAATCCCGAAGCTGGAACTCATATAGAAGATAAGGTAGTGAGTGGAGGAGAGATGTCATCATTTCGGAGAGTCTGCCATCGATGGCCGGCAGTGGCTCATCAGTGGCCGGCAGTGGCACATTGATGGCCGACAGGGCCCCTTTGATGGCCGGCAGTACTCCCCTCTTGCTCATTGGCTCCCTCACTGAAGACCCAGTTGTCCGTTGCAGTGGAATCCTATTCCTTGTGTCTTTCAAGGTCTTGTTTTGTCCTGTTGGACTTTGTCGTATCTTGTTTAAGTTGTGTTATTTTCTTTTTTGTGTTAGGTTGTAATTATCTTCTTTTCATTCATCGAGTTGTTGCAATTTGCTTATCGAGTTATTGCAATTTGCTTATCGAGTTGTAGCCTTCTAGGCTTTGTTTTGTTTATTGAGTTGTTTTGTTATTAGTCAGTTCACTACCTGAGTAGTGCAATTTGAGCGTTTGGTTTTCAAAACAAGACTTCGATTTCATTTACATTGTTGTGTAAAGTAATGCGATGTGATGCGATGCATAGAATGTACAAACAAAACACTTTTTCAACAAAAATGCTGTTTTCATTCCGTCATAGTTTCTTTTTACAAAAGAGATTGGTTTTAAAATAAATCCGCCTAACGCAGTACAATGTGCAAAAACTACTAGTAAAAAGGAAAATAAAACAAAAAGAGGATCAGCATTTGAAGTAGCAAAATGTTTGGATCAGTGCCGGTGGCCTCAAGTGCGGGAATCCGTCCTGGTCCTCTTCCTGGACGAAGGTCCAGGATCTCCACCATCAGCATCTGACTCTGACTCTGATTCTGACTGCGGACTCATCACCTCCTCATCAGACTCATCATCATCAGGGGCAGGTCCGCGTGAACTAGTCCCTCGTCCTACTCCCTCTGCTGCTCGAGGAGGTACTGAAGGGCCCGCCCCTGCTCCTGCTGGAACACCCAATGGGCCTGGCGGCAAGAAAGGAATCTGAAAGAGGGACAATCCACCAGATGCATTAGTAATCAAAATATATCAGATGCAGGAAAAAATGATGTACTGTGAATATTGAATGATTTGCAATGAATGTATATTGTGAGTGGTGTATGAGAACAATGTATCAGATCAATGCAATTTGAACGAACTTACCGGAATGCTGTGGATACTGAGTAGGTCCATGCTCGTCTGCAGCATCCCCATCACTTAAGCCGTCATCGCCAGAGACTGACGAGTGTACTCAATGGGAGCCTGCAAAAATGATTGAAATCATTAGTACCCTGCAGAGTATCAAGTGAAATCAAATGACTATACAAGGGATGACAGTGTAGTATCTACTGGAGTCAAGCCATAACCTCCGACAAGCTCGTGACCAGCTGGAGGAGGAGCAAAAGGAACCTGATAAATCTCTCCAGCTCGCCCTCGAAGTGTCATAGTAGCAGGCAGCACTGGCCATCCAGACCCCTGTCTCTCCTCAGGACCTCTCCTCCTACGAGACCTGGTCGCTCCGCCTCTGCTTCTCGTAGCTGGAGCCCTCGCTCCCTCTCCTCCTCGGACACCAGTCAAAGGGGGCATCAGATGTGTCTGAATGAAGGTCGCGTAGTCACCCTCGGCATGGAAGTAATCTGTCTCCAGCCCTACCATGAACTGGATCACCTGGTCGACGGACAACATGTGTGTGTCCCTCATCGATGGTGGAGGCGCCATCGGTACAAATGGGGCAGGCAACCCCAAAGTCTGATGCACAAAGCGCTCACTCAGAAACCAGGACCGACAGATCGGCCCCTCGAAGAGGATACGGTACTGAGACATAATCTGGGCAGCGCGATACTGATCCCGGAGTCCTGACGGAATCACCTCCCATGGTCGCCATGTAATCTGAGAAAGAGAACCAACAAGATGATCAGTCGTCAAATGACTAAGGCAGGTGCATTGGGTTAATTGAAATAATCTTATTGCAGACTTACCTTACGCGCTGCGACTGTGTCAAAATACTGCCGGAAGAACATGAAGCTCTCCTGGGTCCTACGACGGAGCGGACCGTCATATACATCAGAGAATGGGACCGTCACTGCAGTCTCCTCCACCAGATCTGGAGCAAGCGCCGGGAAGTATGCATATACCCAAAGCTGTTGAACAGATGTGATTAGTACAGCGTATGGGCAAGAATGCAGAAAGCAGAATGCAGAATGTAGTACAGTACATAACGGATGCAGGCCTAAAAAGGCGGACAGTAGATCCTGTGCATATAGTGTACCTTGAGTAGTGTGCAGATCCTGTGTGTGCAGTGTATGGTTTGCAGTGTGTAGCATGTATGGTGTACAGAAAATGCAAAGCAGAAAGCATACGGTGTGACAGTGAATACGGAGAGTACAAATGTTGAACAAAGCAAAACGTACAAATGCGAAGCAAAGTAATGAAAAGGGGAACTAGGTTGCGTACCTCCCAAGCTCGCCAATAGCCTCCAATCAATCTCCCACACATCCGAGAAGTGGAGCTCATGTATCCATAAAGAGTGGTGAGGCCGGCTGTGCCCCAATTGTAGGAGCGGACCCGCGGAAGCACCACCAGGGCGCTCAAGAAGTACAAGCCCACGGTATTCCACCTGTTTGAAAACAAGGTGGTACCAAAAAGGAACAGAAGGAAGCCCCTGGCGTACTGCTCCACTTCCTCATCGGTCTGAGGATCCTCCCCTCGGAACTGCTCCTCGAACCAGGAGTATCTAACCATACCCGCTCGAGCAAGGGGTGGACGTGCTCCAAGCAACACATCCCATGCAGCCACCCACTCCCCCATGTCGGGATCTAGGGGAATCGGATCACTTCCCACGCCTAGACCGGTGATCATAGCAAAATCAAAAGGAGTCATGGTCATCTCCCCTGCTGTGGAAAAATGGAAGGAATTGGTGGTGTCCCACCACCTCTCCACAAGAGCCCCCAGGAGAGGGCGACTCGCTGTAACCCACATCAGGCCGCAGCAAAATATATCGAAGCCGGTCTCGTTGACAATCCGGTGGACCCCCGTGGGGAGCACATTGTACTAGTCGCGAGCGGTCGTAGCGCCGTAGCCTCGGAAGGAGCGAGATCCCTCCTGTTGAAAATACAGTTTCAAATCAAATAAGTGGCGTATTGAAAACACATGTTCAAATCAAATGAGTAGTGTATTGAAGATGCAGTTCAAACCAAATCAACACAGTTCGAATCAGATCAGCAGTATGTTGAAAATACAGTTCAGATCAGATTAGTGATGTATTGAAAATACTGTCGCATCCAAAGCAGTGATGTGTCAAAGATGCATTCGAATTTAGAATAGTGACGCATGAGATGCGGTTATGTGCAGTGTATACAGGGTAATAATGTGTAAGGTACATTCAAGAGCAGATCAACAATGTATGAAATGCAGTCAGATCAAAGCATGCGATACAATCAGATCGAAACAGCGTAAGAGATGCAGGTATTCGAAAGTAATACTACAGAAAAATAGAGATGGTACCTCTACGGCGATGGCCGACAAGTGAGACATCGACTCTCTCAATAAGAGGTCGTCTGGTACATCCTCATCAAAATCGGTAAAGGTATGGATGCCTCCTGCCACTAGAATGATATGGGTCTCCGGATGGTACACCGCAGGGTCGAAGGGACGTACGTCCAATGGTAACGGCTGAGGCTCAACCTCTGGCTCAGCCGCAAACTCTACTGGAGGAAGTGCGGGGAAACCCCCGTCATGAGGCACATCGTCTGCCATCTGAGATGGATGCAAAAGAATGATGCAAGAATGGGCAAAAATGAGCAAAATGATGAAATTTAGAATAAATTCAAACCCTAAGAGAGAGAAAATCCAAGAAAAGTTGAAAAACCCGGAAAAGTGAACTAACCTCGAGAGAAGATCGGGGGAAATGATCCTCGAATGCGGGAAATGATGAAAGAAGCCTCAGATACAATTTCTGATCGGTTCAAATCAAAGAAAACCAAGAATCCTTAGTGATGCAAGGTTGAATAGGGTGTTGGGAAACGCGTAGAATGCGCGAATCTAGACAGAAGGCACACCTAGGAAGGAAGAAAATTGATTTCTATGGAAGGGTTTGTGAAGAAATGGGTTGGTTTTGAGCCTTTTTAAAGACCCACGGCCTAAAGGCCCCTTTTTCCCGAATCTGCCACCGATGGCCGGCTGGGGCACATCGGTGGCCGGCAGCATGCTGTCGATGGCCGGCAGTGGATTCTGATGGCCGGCGGTGGCTGGCGGTTGTCCCCAATGACTAGAAACCTCTTATCAGCTTTCCTACCTATTTGACCTTGGTATATGTTCCCAGGACCCAACAATCCCGAGGAATGCTCAAAACTTGATTCGAAACGCCTCCGTGGGAACTCGGGAATCATGTCCTCAATGTACGTTGGTTTACACCCATCAATGCGCATGAGGTGTATCCTTTTGACGCATCCTAAACCCTCCGGGAGATAAACCGGAGGTCTCCTTTTATGATGTCTTTATTAAGCATCTTTCTCTTCTGTTGGTGTCAAATTTGCATTCGTCTGTTACAATGAACACCCGTCTAGCTCACATGCATTGTTTTGCATATCTCTAAAATGCATTGTCATGCGTTTTCTCTCCATCATGCATTGTCATGCATCCTCCTTATCACGCATCGTCATGCGCACCTTACATGCATTGTCATGCATTTCCTTATCCCTATTATGCATTGTTATGCATTTTCTTTATCATGCATTGTCACGCATTTCCTTGTCACACATCGTTGTGCGCTTCCTTATCATGAGTTGTCATAATTTCCTGCTTTACACATTGCTTGCGTTACTGCATGCTTTACTTACATGTGTATATGTATTTCTAGGTGGTTACACATTGTGCACGTTTCGGCTTGTGCTTTACTGATATGTGTTCATACCTTTGCTTGCTTTACACATTGCTTGCGTTACTGCATGCTTTACTTACATGTGTTTATGCATTTCTACAGGAGGTTACACATTGCTTGCGTTAATCGCGCTTGCTTTACTAACATGTGTTCATTCCTGCTTTACACATTGCTTGCGTTAATCGTGCTTGCTTTACTGACATGTGTTCATTCCTGCTTTACACATTGCTTGCGTTGATCGCGCTTGCTTTACTTACATGTGTTCAAGTTCCTTTTTATACACATTGCCTGTGTTAATCCCGCATGCTTTACTTACATGTGTTCAAGTTCCTTTTTATACACATTGCCTGCGTTTATCCCGCATGCTTTACTTACATGTGTTCAAATTCCTTTTTATACACATTGCCTGCGTTAATCCCGCATGCTTTACTTACATGTGTTAGATTCCTTCACACATTGTACACGTTGTCACGTGTGCTTTACTTACATGTGTTCAAATTCCTGCTTCACACATTGTATGCGCTATCACGTATGCTTTACTTACATGTGTTTATGCACACTTCGCATGCGTTGTCACGCACTTTTCAAATGCATTGTTATGCATGTTTCTAACGATATTGTACCTGTTAAGTTCATTTCTTTTTCAGGCACGATATTATATGTACGGTTCATTTGAAGCTGGCATGGCTAGACGAGCCGCACAGGTATTGTATGCATTCCGTGTGAAACGTGGTAAGAATTGCATATCTTTCTCACATCCTTCCTGTCGGAATAGGTAGGACTGTTGTTCACCTGCTTAAAACTGTTGCACGATTTGCTTCGTTACAGCATTCTTGGCGTGATAATTAGTCAAGCTCTTGCATCTTGCCTTGCATTTTGCCCCAACCTCCGAGCGCATCTCTGCATGCCTATATTAATTGATTGTCTGAGTCTTCGGCCTTGTAAAAAATGGGTCGTCTCTGGGCTTTGACACTCACTCTCGTCACTTTGTGACTGTTGAGTTCTGTCAAAGAGGGGCAACTGTAGACACCCAATTTTTGACCGTCCTCAAGACTTGGTTGTGCTTGTAGGTACACCCAACAACTAGTTCGATTGCTCGCTGAGTACTCGACTGTCGCGGCGGAATGTCACCGGTTCGAGCTTCCCGGACCTTGTATCCTTTCTGCTCCCTTTTTTTTGGACCTTGGCTAGGTCCTTTCTTAGTGGACCTTTTGGTGCACTGCCGGCCATGTCTTGGCACTGCCGGCCATGTCTTTGTGCCTGCCGGCCTTTGGTGATGCCCTGCCGGCCAGTGGTGAACCACTGCCAGCCATTGATGATGGCCGGCACCTCCCCTATCTCAGCTGGTTTTCCTTCAGATCTTTTGAGCCAGTTGGTTTTTTGTTTGCTCCCCTCCATACACGTGTATGGAGGGATAGAACCCTTGTAAAGCTTCTTGAAGAAGCTTTAGCTTTGCTTTCCTCTATATAAGGAGAGTGCCTCTTTCCTTAGAAGAGGTTCAGCTGTTTTTGAAGAGCAAAGCTTTCTTTATCTCTATATTGCTTATATTTTGTGCTTAGAAGTTGGATTTCCTTGCACTTTTGCACTACAACACATAGAGATACACCACCACCATTGGACCAAGCTTCTTGGGAGGTCTGCTTAAGGTCTGAAAGTTGGTTTCCACCCCCTGAAGTTGCTGGTTTCGAAGAGGGTCTTCAAGGGTGAGTATTTTCCCTATTTTTGCACTTTTTTGTACCTCACTTTAGCCCTCCTTGCATATTGATTTGGGCTTTGCTTATAACTGAAAAAAAGTCTTGTATTTAAGTACTTTTGAAGTATGGTTAAGGCCTTTTTGCTGCTAGGGGTGTGTAACCCCCTTGCATGCTTAGTTTGGCTTTGTTTCAAGCCATTCCTTGAGGCCTCCGAGCTAGCCTTGGTTTGGCCTCCTTACCACTGAAATCCAATGGATTTTCAGTGGTAAAGGTATGGTTTTGAGGTCCTCAATCAGAGGGGGTGGCCCCCTCTTTTTTAGTTCCTCTTTGCTTGCATTTTTGGCCTTCCAAAGGACCATCCCTCTATGCATTTTTGAGGCTTGGTTCAGGCCTATTTTTGTGACTTTTAGGACCTGCCTTGGCCCTGTCCATGGCTGGTTTGGTCATATTTTGCATGCATCTAGTATGTGTAGTGTAACTCCATTTATAGCTCATCAAAGTAGCATGTGTGCTTAGCTTGTGTTGAGTCAATTTCAGTGGGTTTTTGATGATGTTTTACCATGCCATGAATCTGTTTTGGGTTGGTTTTGTCACTCCATGCTTGCATGATACATTTGTAGTGCAAATTCCCTAAACTAGCTTCATATGCTCCATGCTTTGCCATGTCATGTTAGCTTGTTTGGTTTACATTTCAGCATGTATTTGATCATCATTTGGCATGTTATGACCCTATCCATAGTTGGTTTGATCATCCTTTGCATGCTCCATATAGGTGTAGAATAAATCTTGTTTACTAGCCCTTTGTGCATGATGTTTTGACCAATCATACTAGCATATTTTGGCTTCACTCTAACATGATTTTATGCTTATTTTGGGCTGGCCTTGGACTGTTTTAAGTTTCCATGGCCATATCACTCATGCTTTGTATAGCTATAGTGTAAATGCTTAGGCTAGTCTTGGGTTTTGAGGCCCCTACCCTGCCATACATGTGATGTTTGCATGCTTTGCCCTCATTCCATATGCTATTTCAGTCCATGAAATGTTGTCATACACTTGCATTTGACATGCCTTGAATGCTTCATAGAGCTTGTGCTTTATGCCTTAAGAATTGACTTTTGTGCATGCCATGAAGCACAAGCCTTTGGCTCATCATTTCAGTGCATTTTGGGTCTCATTAGACCATGATGTAACTCTGTTTTATGTTGTCTAAGTCTTGTCATGTTTGGTTCCAATAGGTGTAGTGCATTGCCTCTTTTGTAGCCTTGCATGTCCCATGTTTTAGCATTGTATGCTAGCTTGTTTTGGCATACTTCCATGCATGTTTTAGCCTCATATTAACATGTACTAGGACTATTTTGGGTTGCCCTCACCATATCCTTCATGCTTTGTATAGCTGTAGTGTAATTGGCTTTGCAAGCTTCGTGTTTTGTTAGCTCATGCATGCTATCTTTGTGTTGTTTAAATGATTTGGCATCGTTTATCATCACATTTCAGTGCATCTAGTGTTGTTACACTTGCACATTTGTCACTCCTTAAGCACTCTCGAGAGTTGCCCTCTTAGGCCTCTTTGGTGAGCCTTTTGCATTTTGCATTTTGCATGCTTGAGTGTGTTTTGATGGTTTAATTCCGTCACTTTGGCCACTGATTTGGGCTTAGTTGAGAGCTGCCCACATTAGTTTAAGTCCATCTCTTTGCATGTTGTTGCATGCCTGTCTTGCATATTGTTGTATGCTTGCTCGATCCTTGCATGTTGTCGCATGCTAGCCCCATTACATGTTGTTGCATGTTCATATTGCATTTTTGTCATGTTGTCCAAGGTTGTTGCCTCACTTCATGCTTATATGCTTGTTGCATGCTTGAGTTAGTTGCATGTTTGCACACTTAAGTCATATTACATGTTTGCCATGCTTATGTGTTGCATTGTTTGGATTAAGTGTTAATCCGAGCACGAGAAACGAGGGGCATTTCATACTCCGAGTGATGGAACGTGTCTCAATTCTTGGTCGCCGAAGCTCTTGATGATTTATGATAGAGTTCTAGGCTTTACTTGCTTTACTTGTGCATTCATTTTCATATTGATTTGCACAAGTTGGATTTTTGGCCATCATGCATCGGGATGCGTGATTGATGGTCGTGGATCCGACTAGGCCTCTCCCTTGATGTTTTGAGGTGATTTGGGGTGGCATAGTGCATACATGCCCTTGGGAGACCCTCCATTTCCTCTATTTTGTGCTTTGTTGCAGTTTGGTGTCACAGCATACCAGTGGCCGGCAGTGCACCACTGATGGCCGGCAGCTTCCCATCATTGGCCGGCAGTGCCCTGTTGTTGGCTGGCAGTGCTTCTTTCATGGCCGGCAGGCCACTGGTGAATACCCCAGCAGTGTTTTGGTAAGTTTCAGTAACAAACACTGGAAGACACCCTACAAACAGAGCCTCTAAAGAGCAACCGGAAGGCGTTTCGAGGCGAGGAACCGAAGCAAGCATGCATACCCTTCTCTTCTTCAAACAGAGCTGGAATAGCATTCATTTACTGCTTACTTGTTAGTTAGTAGTTGTGTAATAATTAGTTGTAGCTAGTTATTCATTCGTTTTTTTGTAATAATTAAGTAGCTTGTTAGCTAGTTAATTAGGCGGCTTGTATTATTCATTCGGACCCTTCGAGCGAGGGCACAATTGTAATAAGTGTGCGTGTGTGTGATGTTGTCTTCCAATCCCACGTCTTTCTCCCTTTTATTTACCAGCTTATGATGGTTAGTTTAGGGCATGTTTCAATTAGCATACTTATGCTTGCATGTTTGCATCATTCATCTGTATTGCATACACCGGGCTCGGCGCATCATACTAACTGCATTGTATTCCAATTCCGAGTTGAATACGTGTTAGCTGTAGCATCATCATATGCCATCTTAGAATAGCCGAGCCTATCTTAGTTGCATACCTGTATGTGTTGCATTAGGCATTTCAGCATAGCTAGGATCATGCATTGATTAATAACTAGTTTCTATTTTGGCTTGGAGTACTCGGTAAGTACTTATGCTTTAGCATCCTTGCATGCGTGTAAGTGATTGCCATGATAGCATGCTTATCATGAGGTTATGTGCTTATATGATATATCTGCCTGAATGCCTGTGGGTGAAGGTTGGATTATCTGAATTGGAACAATTCATCGCTTGCGAGTTTTAAGCCCACTTGAGAGTGGCAACACCATGTTTTCTAAGCCCACCTGAGGGTGGCAAACCCGCATTTTAGCCTACTTGCGAGTAGCAAACCGCTTTCAAAAACAAACATGAAATGTTTTGTTCCAACTCAAGCGATCCAGTCTATACTTGTATGCTGTGCGCATCACATAGTAATTCTAGGCTAATAACCGGAATAAGAACGCATAATGTTTTCAAAACTCGATATCATGGTTAGTAGATGCCGATCTTTGATCGGGCGAGCGGGGGTGCTCACGAAGTGACCTTCCCCAATCGTACCCAAGTTCCCGAGCCGAGGTAACTTTGGTGATGACGGACACGTGGCCTTAGGCAACGAGTCAGGGTTTCCTAAATTTCCCAAAATAAAATATTTAGGTGGCGACTTTGTATCTGGCAAAGCAGTCCATGTTTGGCACTTCTTTCAAAAAATCTGTTTTCAAAAACGATTTGCCGGATTTGGACTCTTTGATGATTCATCGGTCTTGCATTGCACTCTGCGAGATTAGATACAGGACCATGACATTGAGTCCTGAACTGTAGTGAGCCCAAATGAACAAAACAAGATTCCCTCCCGGGACGTTCGGGGACGTCTACAGTAGGCTTAGCAGATACATGAGTAATCTGAATGCTACTTATTGGAGGGGCATTATGCGGGTGTTAGGTTATCTACGCTACATCCATGGTTATGGGCTGCATTATACCAGATACTCAGTGGTACTAGAAGGGTATAGTGATGCTAATTGGATATCTGATATAAAAGACTCCAAATCCACTAGTGGCTATGTGTTTACCCTTGGAGGGGCAGCTGTGTCTTGAAAAGCTTCCAAGCAAACGTGTATAATGGAATCTGAGTTTATTGTTTTGGATAAAGCAATTGAAGAAGCTGAATGGCTTTGCCAGTTCATTAAGAATATTCCACGTTGGTCTAGACCTGTGCCAGCCATCTGTATTCATTGTGACAACCAATCGGCGATTGGACGAACATAGAGTAATATATATATTGGAAAGTCTAGATATATTCGTCGTAGACATAATTTCATACAGCAACTACTCTCGAACAGAGTTGTCACTTTAGACTATGTAAAGTCTAAGGACAACATTGTGGATCTGCTAACCAAAGGGTTAGCTTAAGAGTTAGTAGAAACATTGTCAAGAGGAATGGGGTTAAGGCCTTTAGTAATGTTACCGAAATGGAAAACCCAACCTAGTTGACTGGAGATCCCAAAATCTAGGCTCAATGGGACAACCTAATTGTGTGTAACGGTGGTATGTCACTGAGGAGGTTAAACCTCCAGCTATTCTTTTTATTAGTGATACCTTCAAGTGTAAAGGTTAAACTGAGCTTTTAATGACTCTAGTGTATTGAGCTGCGGATTTGCTAACCAAAGGGTTAGCTTGAGAGTTAGTAGAAACATTGTCAAGAGGAATGGGGTTAAGGCCTTTAGTAATGTTACCGAAATGGAAAACCCAACCTAGTTGACTGGAGATCCCAAGATCTAGGTTCAATGGGACAACATAATTGTGTGTAACGGTGGTATGTCACTGAGGAGGTTAAACCTCCAACTATTCTTTTTATTAGTGATACCTCCAAGTGTAAAAGTTAAACTGAGCTTTTAATGACTCTAGTGTATTGAGCTGTTGAGTTGAGTATAGCAGGATACTCAAGTAAAGTCACCTATGTAAGTGTGAAGTGGGGCCGCTTGTATAAGAATTGACAGGGTCTCTTTAAACCACTCACAGAACTAGGCTAGTGTTCTAGGGCCAAACCGGACACAACAGTGAGAACAAAATAATGGTTGGAGTAATTCCTGTGTGAGGTCTATTGTATTGGTTTACATAAACAGCAGAACAGTTTAAGACTTCATGTTCACTGGACAGCTAGTAAATCCGATAGACTTCACTAGGAGGGGTTCAAAGCCAAAAGCTACCCTTTTCGATACCGAGGTTATTCCGTTGCACTTTCTCCAAGTCTTTGTTGTTAAGCATTGTCCGTTTGTTGTTATTTAGTCAATTTTTTTTCATGTGGGGAATTATTGGAAAAAGAATGGTTTTTTGATAATTTTAATACAATATTAAAGTGGGTGCAAATCCTTAATTGAGGTGGAGTAAAATGGGTTTAAATTCTTTGTAATGAAATCTTTACACCACAAAAAGAATGACAAAAAATCATTAAGATTTGAATGACAAATTGACTCATTAAGTTGGCCTCATGAAAAAAGTATTGGAAAATGTGGTTGCAAAATTATACAAATTACACATGTGTATAAAATGAGTGTAACTCCTTTATAATGATGATAGATTAAATTGCCATAAATTGGGAGTTTTAAAAAATATAACGGTGATGAATTGAATTGCCATCAATTGGGAGTTTTGCAAAATTAAATCTCTTGCATTTGTTGCAAGAGCCTTTTCCTCTCTCCCTCTATGTGTATAAAATGAGACCCTCTCATTCATTCTTCAAAACTAGAAAATTGTGTTGCTCTTCCTGTCAAAAGTTTCCTTCAGTTTATATTATATTCTTCCTGAGAGAGAGTGCTGCAAAGTTCTGTTCACCGAAGCTATTCAGTTGGCGCATTACATAGATGGTCCAACCATCATATCCTGGAAGACAGACGTCAAATAACCTCTAGCCTCAACTGGTGAGGCGGCGAATTTGTTTTAAGGACACTGTCTAGTACAGGCTTCGGTTTGCTTTCTTTTACAATTTTATTTTATGTATTTATGTTCTTCTACTTGTAATTTCTAGCATAAGGTTGTAGTTGTTGGACAATCTTTACTGTATTAAAAATAAATTATGTTTGTGTACTTAACAATAGACAGAACACAGAAGAAATAATGGAAAGGAGAGAGACTGTTTGATTACAAAAATGCAAACAGTATATAAAATAAAATAAAAAACAACAGATTCTTATTTTGTTACAAAAATAAAATTAGAATTTGATAATAAAAAAAAACAAAAAGTAAATTAATTACTTACCAAATTAATTTCTCGAACATTTTTTAAAATTTTTTTTTTTTATCAAGTCTAGTGTTAACACTGTGTCCTTAAGACAGATTCGTCCTCTCCATGGTGCTTTCAGATTGTAGACGTCTATCTCCCAGGATAAAATAATTAACAACGAATAATAGCAGCACTACAAATTATTCGTATAACGAACACACTTTGTGTTTGTACTTTTTTTCACAAGAAAATTAAATGCAGCAAAATGCAGAGAGTAATGACAGAGGGAAGAACGAATTTTTCTGAATAAAAAACCAAATGAGGGACCTGTCTATTTATAGATGCAATTGTGGCTTTTCAATTTTGAATTCAACAGGTATAGTACCTGTTCGATTTGAATTAATAGATACAAAACCTGTTTGAACAGGTACAGAACCTGTTCCGCAATGTTTGAACATGTAAGACATTGTTTGGTTTGAATTTTAAACAAATATTGAATCTGTCTGGTTTAATTTCAAACAGATTGGAACCTGTTGGGTTTAAATTTTAAATAGATATGCATCTGTTTGAGTGGGAAAAAACTGGACAGATTTTATTTTGCCAAAAATAAAATCAATTCAAATGTTTTCGGCTCAAAAAATATAAGTATTGGGCCGAATAAGCCCAACCCAACCTTACACCATGCACTTGCGCCCAAGCCCAGCCCGCTCGGATAACGGCAGTGCGTATATGTGTTTATTTTGGGTTCAATGGGTCTAGCCCACTTTGTCCATAACCTCCCCCTCTACAAAACATGAGTGCCCCTTGGGGCTTGCCCCAAGTTCGAAACCCAAGCCTTATAAACCCATACCAAGGTTTCCTCCCAAAGCAATGTAGGACAAGCCTTATTTTTCAAATCTTAATGGAAATTTCACCAAAAACATCTTTTCCATAGAGCTCACTTTGACTTCAACTTCTCATTCACTCGATAATGATTTTGAGTAACCAAATATACCACATGAATTATAACGCGACATAGAACACATTACTACTTAGACCCACTAACTTTTGCGCATGGGTCCCACCTAAAAATTATACCAAAGTTGAAGAAAAAACGGATTTTTCCAAAGCAATTTCTAACAATCCCCCACATAAATAGAATTTGATGACAATGGAAATGCAACAATATGCAGAATTTGTAGAAAGAGTATAAATCGAAAATATCTTGCATCAGGATAGATAGCTTTCGGCCTTGAACCTTCCTTAGTGATAACCTATCGGACTTACTAGCTAACCAATGGACGCGATGCCTTGAATTGTTTAGCCGTTTGTGTAAGCCAAGACAATAGATTTCATACAAAATATCTTCTAACACATCGTGGTTCTCACAGTTGTGTTCATTTTGGCCTTGAACGCTCCTGGTTGTTCATGAGTGTTTCTAGAGAATTTAGCCTCTTTATTCTCATAGAACCGGCCCCAGTTTGATACTCATATAAGTGATTCTTATTGTGAGTATCTCTTATACTCGTCTTGATTTTTATGCCTAAATCAAGATATAAGTAATCATTAAAAGCAAAGCTTATCCTTAAACCCCTGCATATAACACATGTTGCAAATATCACTCTCACTATAAAAATGGGTAGGGAATTTTTAATTCCTTGGTGATTTCTAGTGAGCCACACATAACTTAGTTATCCCTTTGAACTTAGTTCTTAGGATCTCCAGTCATCTAAGTAGGGTTACCATTATGATGACTCTTACGTAATAGGCTTTAATCCCATCCCCTTTGATGAACTATATACTTGCTCTTTTGTCATACCTTTTGTTTAAATTTTATATAATCTATTGAGATTATTCAATTTGAGAGCAATTGCCTTACGGTATTATGTAGTCGATGAATATGTTGTAACTTACCATTGTACATTAAATCTGTGCTCTACCTATTGCAAATTGACTATCACAATGAATGCAGATAGCTGGCACAGGTTTTGGCCACATTGGAATGTTTTCTAAGAAGTGGCGAAACCATTCTGCTTCTTTTCATGCTTTGTCTAAAAGAACGAACTCAGATTCCATTATGGATCGCCTGATGTAAGTTTGTTTAGTGGATTTTCAAGAAACAGCAGCCTCCCAGAGTAAAGACATATCCACTAGTGGATTTTGAATCTTTAGTATCCGATATCCAATTTGCATCACAGTACTGCTGGATATTGTGTAAAGTTTAAACCATGATCACGGGTAAATCTTAGATATCTAAGAACTCGAATAATTGCTTTCCAATGGTCTTCTCCGGGGTTACTAGTGTGTTTACTCAATTTACTGATAACATAAGCTATATCAGGACGAGTACAATTCATTAGGTACACTAGGCTTCCAATGATTTGGGAATGTTTTAGCTGAGACACCGTATCACCTTTATTTTTTGATAAATAAAGACTGATGTCTACAGGTGTTCTAGCTACATTCATATTATCCTTGATAAATTTACCAAGAATTTTCTCAATATAATGAGATTGAGATAATGCATATCTATCAGATGTTTTAGTAATTTTCATTCCTAATATTACATCTATGACCCCTATGTCTTTCATATCAAATTTTTTATTCAGCATTTGCTTAGTTGATTTGATCATGTTTTGACTACTTCCAATGATAAACATGTCATCTACATAAAGATAAACGATGACATAACATTTGTCAGTGTTTTTAATATAGACGCACATGTCACATTTGTTTATCTTAAACCCATTAGTAAGCATAGCATGATCAAAATTTTCATGCCATTACTTAGGTGCTTATTTTAATCCATAAAGAGATTTTATAAGCTGACAAACTTTATTTTCTTGTCCAGGCACTACAACCCCTTCGTGTTGCTCCATATAGATCTCTTCATTTAGATCACTGTTTAAGAAAGCTGTCTTGACATCCATTTGATGTATCTCTAGATTATACAACACTGTTATAGCAATAAACATGTGGATGGATGCTATTCTGGTTAGAGGGGAATATGTGTCAAAATAGTCCAGACCTTCCTTTTGTCTGTAACCTTTTACCACAAGTCTTGCTTTATACTTGTCTATTGAACCATCTGTTTTCATTTTTCTCTTGAATATCTATTTATATCCAAGAGGTTTAGAACCGGGTGGAAGATCCACCAATTCTCAAGTATGATTTTGCATAATGGATTCAATTTCATTATTAACAGCCTCTTTCAACAAAGGTGCTTCAGGACCCGTCATTACTTCTTTAAAGCTTTGAGGTTCATTTTCTAATAGGTATGTCAAAAAATCTAGACCAAAGGATTTTGATGTTCTTACTCTCTTACTTCGTCTTGGTTCATCATTAGTTAAATCTTACTGGTCGAGACCATTACTAGCCTCTTGTGTTTGATTGTCATTAGTCTTTTGATTTTGTGTACAATTATAAGTTCTTTCTGTAAACTTAATTCCTGTCCTTTCTTGTAAGGAAAAATATGTTCAAAAAACACAGCATTCCTTGACTCTATAATAGTGTTCACATTTATATCAAGTATTTCTGATTTATAAGTTAGAAACTGATAAGCAGTACTATTCTGAGCATAACCAATAAATACACAATCTACTGTTTTTGGTCCTATTTTAGTTTTTTTTCAAAACAGGAACTTTTACCTTTGCCAAACACCCCTACACTTTTAAGTATTTGTAGGAAGATGGTCGACCTTTTTACAATTTATAAGGAGTGTTGTTAGTTTTTTGTGGGGTATTCTGTTAAGAACATAATTAGCAGACAATATTGCTTCCCCCCACAAGTTCTGTAGTATGCCTAAACTTAGTAACATAGCATTCATCATTTCTTTAAGGGTTCTATTTTTCCTTCCAATAATTCCATTTTGCTGTGGAAAATAGGGTGTTGTAGTTTGGTGAATAATGTCATGTTGTGCACAAAATTCATTTAAAGGTGTATCATATTCACCACCCTTATCACTTCTAACCATTTTAATGGTTTTACCGAATTGATTTTCAACTTTAGTTTTGTAGAGTTTAAATATTTCCAAGGCTTCATCTTTATTTCTAAGTAAGTATACATAACAATATCTTGTGCAATCATCGATAAATGTTATAAAATACTTTTTGCCTTTTCTAGTTTGAACAAATTTAAGATCACATACATCTGTATGAATTAATTCTAGAGGTTCGATTTTTCTTTTAATCGATTTAAATGGAGCCTTAGTTAGTTTCGCTTCTACACAAATCACACATTTGTGATTATGATCAATTTCAAACTTTGGTATATAATCCAAACCAATTAATCTACACAAAACATCAAAATTTACATGTCCTAATCTACTATGCCATAAATTTGACTCAAGAACATAAGCAAAAGATGTGTTATTCTTATTAATAGAAAGTTTTGGTGCAACAGTCATTACATTCAACTTGAAGAGACCATCACTCATGTATCTCTTACCAACATACATACTACTCTTTGTTAATACAAATTTATTAGACTCAAATACAAGCCTAAAACCATTTTTACTTAACAAAGAACCAGAAACTAAATTCTTCTGGATGTCAGGTACATGTAGTACGTTGTTGAGGGTAAGTTCCTTCCCTGATGTCATCTTTAAGATCACCTTTCCTTGTCCAGCCACAGTAGAAGTGGAAGAATTTCCCATAAAAAGTTGTTCACCATTTGCAACTTCATTGTAAGTAGTGAACATCTTCTTGTCCACACAAATGTGACGAGTTGCCCTAGTGTCAACCCACCATTCCTTGGGATTTCCAACCAAATTAGCCTCAGACACCACATCAGAGAGATTGATGTCATTTACCCCGTCAGAGATGTAATTTAATTTATCACATTGGCTTGATTGGTGGTCTTCTTGCTTGTACTTCCACGATCCTTCTTAGAACGGCAACAATCAGAAGCTTGATGTCTGGTCTTGCCACAGTTATAGCATTTTCCTTTGACCTTCTTATTGCTATTGTTGTCACATTGTTTAGGACCATCTCCAGTAAACTTCCTTTTTTTGTTATGTGGTTTGTGCACTTGTTCAACCACATTAGCCTTGAATTCAATGGGATTTTTACCATTCCTCTTTTTAGCTTTCTGGTTATCCTCCTTAATTCTCAGTCTTACAATAAGTTCATCCATGGTCATCTCTTTGCGTTTATGTTTTAAATAATTTTTGAAATCTTTCCAAACCGGTGGTAATTTTTCCACTAACGCAGTAACTTGGAAAGACTCGCTCAGAGACATAACCTCAGCATGAATATCATGCAAAATTAATTGAAAACTTTGAACTTAAGAATCCCAAATAACAAAGTCCACCATAACAAAGTCCAGAAATTTACAAATAACAAATTTCTTTGTGCCGGTATTCTCTGTCTTGTATTTTTTCTCCAAAGAATCCCACAATTCTTTTGTTGTTTTCAGCGGACTGTAAACATTATACAACATGTTTTCTAGGCCATTTAGGATGTATTTTCTGCATAGAAAATCGGAATGGTTCCAGGCGTATACAACGACAACAACTTGCTGATCACTTTCATCCTCTTTAAGTATTGGAGCCTCTTCACGGAGAAACTGGGCAAGATTTAGAGTTGTAAGATAGAACAACATTTTCTGTTGCCATATCTTAAACTCGGTGCCATTAAATTTTTTCGATTTTTCTCCATAATTTATTCGAACTTGGACATGGTTCTGGATAGGGACCGAAGTTGTTGTAACAATTGGAGAACCACTTTCAGTTGTAATAGCCATAATATCTGATTACAAAAATCAGAAAAACCAAAACACAAATTAATTTTCTAGTTATTAAAACCAGAAAATAAATTATAACACAAAATAATTTTACTTTTCTAGTTACTAAAACCAGAAAAATAAAATACTATACACTAAATTTCTGTAACATTACTACACAAAATAATATTCTGAAATTATTAATGACAACAGTATATTACTACTATTTATCAAACAATATATAACTACTATTTATATTTTTCAATCAGAATATTACTTTGTAAAAGTACAGAAAAATTAATACAATGAAGACATAGAAAATAAATCTCTCTTAAGATTGTTGGACAATCTTCACTGTATTAAAAATAAATTATGTTTGTGTACTTAACAACAAACAGAACACAGAAGAAATAAAGGAAAGCAGAAAGACTATTTGATTACAAAAATACAAACAATATATAAAATAAAATAAAAAACAATAGATTCTTATTTTGTTATAAAAATAAAATTAGAATCTGATAAAAAAAACAGAAAGTAAATTAATTACTTACCAAATTAATTTCTCGAACAATTTTTATTTTTATTTTTATATCAAGTCTAGTGTTTAACACTTTGTCCTTAAGACAGATTCGTCATCTCTAGCATGCTTTCAGATTTTGGACATCTATCTTCCAAGATAAAATGATCAATAACGAATAATAGCAGCACTACAAATTATTCGCATAACGAACACACTTTGTGTTTATACTCTTTCTTATAGAAAAATTAAATGCAGCAAAATGTAAAGAGTAATGATAGAGGGAAGAACGAATTTTTCTGAAAGAAAAACCAAATGATGGATTTGTCTATTTATAGGTGCAATTGTGGCTTTTCAATTTTGAATTCAATAGGTATAGTACGTGTTCGGTTTGAATTAACAGATACAAAACCTGTTTGAACAGGTACAAAACCTGTTTGAACAGATACAAAACCTGTTCCGCACTATTTGAACTGGTAAGGCATTGTTTGGTTTGAATTTTAAACAAATATTGAATCTGTCTGGTTTAATTTCAAACAGATTGGAACCTGTTGGGTTTAAATTTTAAATAGATATGCATCTATTTGGGGTGGGAAAAAACTGGACAGATTTTATTTTGCCAAAAAAAAAATAAATTCAAATGTTTTTGGCCCAAAAAAGTTAAGTATTGGGCCGAATAAGCCCAGCCCAATCCAACCTCACACCTTGTACCTACGCCCAAGCCCAACCCACCCGGACGGCTGCAACAGTGGTGTACGCGTGTGTGTATTTTGGGTCTAATGAGTTTAGCCCACTTTGTCCATAATCTCTTCCTTTACAAAACTTGAGTGCTCCCTTGGGGCCTACCCCAAGTTTCAAACCCAAGCCTTATAAACCCACACCAATGTTGCCTCCCAAAGCAATACAGGATAAGCCTTATTTCAAACCTTAATGGAAATTTTACCAAAAACACTATTTCCATGGAGCTCACTTTGGCTTTAATTTCTTATTCACTCGATAATGGTTTTGAGCAACCAAATATACCACGTGAATCACAACGCGATGTAAAATGCGTTACCACTTAGACCCGTCAATTTTGGCTCATGGGTCCCACTTAAAAATTAGACTAAAATTGAGGAAAAAACAGATTTTTCCAAAACCATTTCTAACAGTAGTCTATAATTGCAAATATGAAATGTGGATGTATTTGTTCTATGTGATCTCACAATTTGTACAACAACATTATACGTGGGGGCGGAGGGGGAATCTAATGCACTGGAATGAATAGCATGAATATGATTGAAACCAAATTCGATTCACTCTCTCTTGAACTGCAATCACGAACAGTAAGTCCCTGAAATGTATAGCCAATAGATATTGAGTGGAGAGATTTCCATCCGTTAGTACGGCCGAGCAAGAATAACGCCCGGCGTTACAGACTACGCGACGCCGAGCTAATGAGGCAAGTGCGACGGCCGAGCGATCTGCCTTGTTCGGTTGACTAGGTCAACCGGTAACTTTTGGGGACCGAGCTGAAGACCACTAGGTCGTTCGAAGTCTGTAGCGGAGATACAACCGAGCTGAAGGGCAGACCGGGCTATGCCGAGGATGCGGCCTGGCCGGCATGCCACTGGCCATCCAGCCAAGGCCAAGCGCTTGGGCGTGACCGAGATTGGAGATGAAACGGTTGGAGGCCGGCATGCCCCACAACCGGTCAATCGCGATGAACCGGTCCAGAGTAGCCCAGCATTTGCTATAAGTTCTCACCTGGGTCCAAGTCGCAAGCCGGCGGTATGCAGCACGGTTGAGTGATGGCAATTTTCCACAAGTGTTTGGCCGGTCATGGAACCTCGGTTAAGGGTGCCACCTGGGCCAATGGTGTGAAGGAGAGGACATCTGCTCCACGAATGCCTCAATACCGTTAGGCAGTTCTGCATGTACTGGAAGGAGGACAGAACCTTTACACGTGTAAGGCGGTGAGAGGCGAGCACTGCCACCTGTCCAGGGAAGGACAGCAGAGGTAGTGCGCGCACAATCTCAGAGCTGCATGGGCAGCCTAGATATGGAGAGGGAAGGCGAACGTTTCAGGTATGCGAATTCATTCTCACAAGCATTCTCTCTCCCTTCTGATTATCTTCTTCCTCAGTGAACTAACTTGAGCGTCGGAGGGTTTTTCCGGCACACCACCGCCGGGCAGCTCACCATTTTCGTGTTGCAGAGACAGACGCCGTTGACGGAAGCTTGACGTTCAAGGCGTACGGAGAGCTAAGGTTATTTCGCCCCCGTACAATTGGCGCCGTCTGTGGGAATTCTTTGATTTTCAACCCTTGTTCTTCGAGCTTCTTCGATCATTTCCATGGCTAACAATGACGAAGTTCCGTTGTCCGTCGTCGATGGTGTGACTCCGGAGTATGTCCGAAGGAGAGAAGGCCCTCCTAATGTCCCAACCATGGCGGGCCTAGAAACTTCATCGCGAGGAGCGCGCGACAAACGTGGGAGGAGTTCAGATCGTTCACAGAGTCCAGAGGGCCGCCGGCGCCGGGGGGAGTCCCGCGAGCAGCGCCTGGAGCACAAACTCAAGGACCAAGACGCCCTCATTCGTAAGATGGCAGCGGAGATGGAGCTGCTGAAGCGCCAAGTTAGGGGGAAGGGTGTTGCTGGAGAGGGCAACCTCAGTGAGCGCACCCCCTCCCCTCGTTCTGGCAGTCGCCGCCAGAGGAGAACTCATTCAATCTCCATCACCCGGAACTATGGGGTCGGAGACTCTGACCAGCGAGAGGGCAGGTCCATCACTCGCGACAGCACCTATCGCCCCTCGCGCCCGTCATCAGCGTCGCAATACTCTGCCTCTTCCCGTTCCAGGGATCTCAGGGACGTGCTGGAGGAGAGAGCGCGCCGTCGGGAGGCTGAGAGGGTGCCGGCGTTCCAGAGGCTAAGCGCCCCAGTTCGTTGTAGTGAAGAGGTGATGATGCCGGCGCCCAGAAACGTAGCCCCAGCACTGGTGGACAAAGAGTTGGCGAGGCTTACAGCCACCCCATTGTCCCCAGAGATTGAGAGCACCCCACTCCCTGCCGGATTCCACCAACCAAAGTTTACTCTCTACGACGGCAAGACGGATCCGTACATGCATGTGAGTCATTACCGGCAAGTAATGGCTGGCCACCGCCGGAACGACGCCTTGATGTGCCTCATATTCCCAGCAAGCTTGGGAGAACTGGGCTTGAAGTGGTTCGAGAGGCTCCCGGAGGGGAGTATCGAGGGGTGGCAACAACTAGCGGAAGCCTTCGTCACCAGATTCAAGACCAACACACGAACGCCGAAGGAGGTCGACCATCTCCTGGGCGTCAAGATGGAGCCTGGAAGTTCACTGAAGGCATACAATGCGAAGTACTGGGAGACTTACAATGAGATCCTCGATTGCCCGACCAATCTGGCGATCACTCAATACAAGAGGGGTCTCCCAGTCGGACATAGACTGCGAGATTCGCTCACGATGCATCAGCCCTCCACCATGGAATCTTTGATGCAGCGGATCAACGAACACATTCGTGTGGAAGATGACGCTGCCTCTGCGACCGAGAAGAATAATCCGGTCGCGGCGGGCAGGACAGCGGGGAAAGTTAACTCGGTTGGGCAGGAGGATAACCGCCCAAGTGACCGACCAAAAGATCAGCGCCGAGGAACCGGCCAAAATGCTAAAAACAGAGGTCGCGGAAATGACCGGGCTGATGCACCTCGCGATGCAGCGGAGGATGCCAAGAGAAAACTGAAGGCGCGGACGGGGATTACCACGGTCTTCAAAATTCCCATCTACCGCATTTTGAGCGAGATCAGAGGGGAACCTTTTGTCCGCTGGCCGGCCAAGCTGGGGAGCGCGCAGCGGGGCTTCAATCCAAAGTATCGCTGCACCTTCCATGAAGAACGGGGGCACCGGACAGAAGATTGCTTACCGCTCAAACAGCATCTGGAGGAGTTGGTGGCGGCGGGACATCTTGACCAATATATAGATGGGGGAGTCAAGGCCGCGCCAACCGGTCAAACCGAGCCAAACGGAATGGCCGCCCTCGATGCGCCCCCGCAAGGAGTGATCAACGTCATCCACGGCATCATCGAACCGGCAAGGGTTTGCGAACTTAGAGGGATGATAAAGAAGGCTGAGCACATGAGGGAAGTGCTCTCTGTTCAGCCCGCCGTGAAGAAGGGAAAAGTCGAGGAGAAGGACATCCTTTCGTTTTCGACCAAAGACTTGGAAAGGGTGCAGATGCCGCACAACGACGCCTTGGTGGTGACCCTTCGCGTCAAAGACTTTGAGATCAAGAGGATTCTGATCGACCAGGGGAGTTCGGTCGAGATAATGTACTATGATGCGTTCAAGCAAATGAAGTTAGAAGACAAAGATCTGGCTCCTGCGACATCTCCTTTGGTCGGCTTCAACTCACAGCCGAATGGCCGATCGGAAAGATTATTTTGCCGGTCAAAGCAGGTTCAGTAGTGAAGCAAGTGGAGTTCTGGGTGCTCAAAGTGCCGTCCACCTACAATTTGATCTTAGGAAGGGGCTGGCTGCACGCCATGCAAGCAGTTGCTTCGACCTTCCACCAAGTCATGCGCTTTCCGGCATCGAATGGGCGAATAGAGGAAGTCTGGGGAGACCAGGTGATGGCCAAACAATGCTTCGTTGCGGTAAATGGCAGCCGAGCAGCCAAGGGGTTTGTTCAGATGATCGAGGGGCCCGAGGGAAAAGAGGTCCTTGAGGACGTGGGAAGGAAGGCCGAGGAAAAATCGGTCGAAGACTTGGTGGAAGTGCGCATTGACGAAAATGATCCAACTAAGTTCTTCCTCTTGGGATCGTCTTTGTCTAGTGCCGAGCGGGCAGATTATGTCAACTTCTTGGTTTCCAACTTGGAGGCTTTTGCATGGACGCCTTACGATATGCCTGGCGTCGATCCAAGCTTCATTTGCCACCAGCTGAATGTCTTCCCCAATGCGCGGCCGGTCATACAGAGAACCCGCCGTTCGGCCTTACACCATGCTGAAGTAGTTGCGGAAGAAGTGAAGAATTTGTTGGAGGCCGGGGCAATAGAGGAGGTGCAATATCCTCGGTGGATATCTAACACGGTGGTGGTTCCCAAGAAGAACGGCAAATGGCGAGTTTGCGTTGACTACAAGACTGTCAACCGCGCTTGCCCAAAGGATAGCTTTCCCCTCCCCCGAATTGACCAGTTGGTGGACTTAACCGCTGGCCATCAGAGGTTTAGCTTCTTGGACGCATACCGCGGTTATCACCAGATAGCCATGTATGAGCCGGACAGAGAGATCACGTCGTTCACCACCCCCAGAGGCTTATACTGTTACAAGGTCATGCCGTTCGGACTAAAGAACGCTGGGGCAACCTTTCAGCGAATGGTGACAAAGATGTTCGCTCCTCTCTTGGGTCGAACTATGGAAGCCTATATCGACGATATGGTGGTGAAGAGTAAGGAGAAATCCCAGCACCTCACCGACCTAGCAGAAATGTTTGCCATACTCAAGCGCCACAAGCTTCGCCTGAATGCCTCCAAATGCGCCTTCGGAGTTGGCACCGGAAAGTTTCTGGGGTTTTTGGTTACAAACCGGGGAATTGAAGCCGACCCATCCCAAATCAAAGCGATACAAGGGCTGGAGCGCCCGAACTCCACAAAGGACGTGCAGCATCTTGCCGGGATGGCAGCCGCGCTGAATAGATTCATCAGCCGGTCTTCGGATCGTGCAGGCCCTTCTTTAAGACCTTGAAGTCCAAATTCTTCTGGGATGATGAGTGTGATCGTGCGCTGGCCGACCTGAAGATTTATCTTTCCTCGGCTCCTATTCTGGTCACTCCTCAGCCGGGCGAAGAGTTGTTCCTTTATTTGGCAGTTTCTCAACACGCAGTGAGCGCGGTATTGGTTCGTGCTGAGGGCATCCAGCACCTACCAATCTTCTATGTGAGCAAGACCCTACTCCCGGCCGAAACGAGATATCTTCCCTTGGAAAAATTGGCGCTGGCCCTGATGATGGCGTCAAGAAAGCTGGCGCACTATTTTCATGCCCATACAATAGTAGTGCTGACCGAATTTCCACTTAGGGTACTCTTCGAAAAGGCGGACTTCACAGGGAGAATTTTGAAATGGGCCGTGGAATTGGGCCAGTACGACATTAAGTTCCAGCCACGCACCGCAATCAAAGCTCAAGCCCTTGCGGATTTTGTGGCGGAATTCGCCCCAGGAACACATCCAGTCTGTCCGGTTGATTTGGTTAGTGCGGACTTAGCACAACCCAGGATTCTGGCGACAGAGATATGCGATGGCTCGCAAGCGAGAGCAGAGCAGAGCTTGCCTGAAATGACAAAGGCTGATGACTCAACAAAAGAAGCGCACAGCCAAGACGTGCAAAGAGACCAGATTGAGCCCACCAAAAACTTAGAATTAAGAAGCTCCCAAAATCCGTCTGATTGCTGGAAGCTATTTCTTGGCGAGATGTGGAAGTTGTTTGTCGATGGGGCATCCAACAGGCATGGGGCCGGGCTGGGAATTGTATTAACTTCGCCAGATGGGCTAATTATTGAGCAAGCAATTACACTCGGCTTCCCAGCATCCAACAACGAGGCGGAGTATGAAGCCCTCCTGGCTGGCCTGAGAAGCGCGCTGAGAATGAAGGTGACAGCCCTTATGGTGTTTAGTGACTCCAAGTTGGTGGTCAATCAAGTCTCAGGGGAGTATGAGGCCAAAGATGAAAGAATGGCCAAATATCAGGCGCTAGTGCGAGCGGAAGTCAAGAAGTTCGAGGCCATCAGAGTTGAACAGATCAACCGCGAAGGAAATAGCACGGCCGATGAATTGGCCGGCCTTGCTTCCACCCAGACAACCTTTCCCAATCCTTTGATGATTGAATTTTTACCTCGGCCAAGCATTGAGGAAGTAGAAGCAACCGAGGTACTCTGCACCGACTTGGGACCTTCCTGGATGGACCCCATCATCGCCTTCCTGAAAGATAGAGTCCTACCAGAAGAAAAGAAGGCGGCACACAAAACCCGAGCAAAATCAGAGCGGTTTTGGCTCTCCCCATCCGGAGCCTTATATAAGAAGTCCTTCACCGGGCCGTATTTGAAGTGTGTCCACCCCGCAAGGGTGGAGGATTTTCTCTTTGAAATTCATGAGGGCATCTGCGGAAGCCATACAGGGGGCAGGTCTCTGGCATACCGAGCAATCTCTCAAGGTTACTGGTGGCCATGCATGCAGGCAGACGCGCAGAAATACGTCCGCCGATGTGAAAAGTGTCAGAAATTTGCTCACCAGATCCACCAGCCAGCAAGGGAATTACTCTCGCTCACAAGTCCTTGGCCGTTCGCTCTTTGGGGATTGGACATTGTTGGACCACTCCCAGTTGCACCGGGCAATCGCAAGTTTTTCATCGCCGCCACTGACTATTTCACTAAGTGGGTGGAGGCCGAGCCACTTGCAACCATTAAGGAAAAGGACGTTAAGAGGTTTGTTTGGCAAAATGTGATCACCCGCTTCGGTATACCCAGGGCGCTCATCTCAGATAATGGCACTCAATTCGATGGGAAGCTCTTTCGCGGATTTTGCGAAGAGTTGAAGATCGAGTTCTACAATTCAACCCCGGCTTATCCTCAGTCGAATGGCCAAGCAGAGGCCTCGAACAAGACCATCCTAGACGGGCTGAAGAAGCGGCTCGAGAAGGCGAAGGGAAAGTGGGTTGAAGAGCTTCCTAGTGTGCTATGGACATACCGCACTACACCAAGACGATCGACCGGGGAAACACCGTTCGCTTTGGCCTATGGTATGGAGGCCATCATCCCACTAGAGATTGGCATGCCAACCATCCGCTCAGAAAACTTCCAGCCAGATCTGAACAATGAAGCCGTGGCACTTGAGTTGGACCTTGCTGAAGAAAGACGAGAGCGCGCATTGATCCATATAGCGGCCTATCAGCAAGAACTCTCCAAAAAATACAACAAGGCAGTGCATCCCAGGCTATTCAAGATTGGGGATTGGGTCCTAAGGAAGGTACTTGGCAACACAGTGGTCCCTGGCGAAGGCAAACTCGGTGCGAATTGGGAAGGACCATACAAGGTGGTTGGTCTCGCAGGCAAGGGAGCATACCATCTGGAAGATTTAGATGGAAAGGCCGTCCCCAGACCGTGGAACGCAGCAAACCTTAAGGTCTTTTACTTTTAAGATGTAATTTGCTTTTGTTTAGCTTTCTTAGACCTTTAGCCGTCTGGCACTACGTGTAATTACAATGTTTATGTAATGAAACCTAGCTATGTGTTGTTGCTATGTTACATTGTTGTTTTTTGTATTACATCTTTGTTTGGACGATGGCACTGCGCGGTCGCAAGACATGCCAGGGGCAAAAACCGACCTGAAGAGAACCGGACTGTTTTCCTCGGAATGGGAGCAGACCGCACTAGGGCCGAGCTGGTGTTGCTCGCCCAGTGGGAATGTTGGCGGTATGACCAACCGAACTGAAACATTGGTGAATTGCCCAATGAAGAGCCGAGCTGATTTTGCTCGGCCCATCAACAATCATATTGGTGAATTGCCCAATATGGGAAATGAGCTGATTTTGCTCGGAGGAATTAGCAATGTTGGTGTTTTGTCCAGCAATTGTCTGGCCGAGCCGAATTTGCTCGGCCGAAAGGAAATACTGCCAAATTGAACAAACTTCAAAATGGCGTGCAAGTTTTTGCTCGGCTGGATAATCATTGCCAGCAAAGTGGGGCCGAGCGGATTTTGCTCGGCCAAATCCTAAATGTCATTCTATTTGGAAATAAAAGGGATTGCAGGGTTACGTGAAGACATATTTTTTGCGCGGTTCAGCCGATCAAAAAGTTGAAACAAAATTTGGCAGAGGAAGTTCAAACATATCGACAACAACTGTTGTGCGGGCAAAAGGTTCATATTTCATTGATAGGGAATTTAATACATGGAGGGGCCTTGCCCGGTTACATAGCAAAAAAGAAAGGAAAACAAGAAATCAAAAGGTACAAAGAAAGGTGAAAGGAGCCATCTTCAGTCCAGGCCAAGGTCTTGGTCGGCCCCCTCCGTCAGCTCGGCGCTCGGCAGGGTTTGCTCGGGCAGGATGTCCTCGGCATCGTCGTCTGTGCCTTCCACCGAGACGACCTCCCGATCGATCACTTCATCCTCAGCATTGTGGGACGCTTCGGGTGGAGTTTGCTCGGCTTCTTTCTCGGCGGCGGCTTCTTCCTCTGCCTCTTTCCTTGCCTCCGCTATCAGACGGTTCTGCTCGGCTTGGGAGTAGGCAATCATGTAGACCGGGATATAAGCAGAGGGGGGATTGATGAACATCTCCGAATCCTGGCCAAGGCCAACTTTCTCCACGGCGGCTTTCCAGCCGCACTGGAAAAAGATGTCCTTGGTAGCCCGGACTTGGCGCTCATAAGTCTTCTCCCCCTGCTTATACCCACGGTCCTCCGCCTCATCGACCGCCGTGTCCATGGCCTCCTTGTTGGCGTCCCTCATCTTTCGGAGCTCGGCGAGGTACCGAGCTTTCGCTTTCTTCTCGGCCTTCTTCTTTTCCTCGTCTGCCCGGTCAAGCTTCTGGCGCAGTTCGTCCCGCTCGTCCTTGACGACCACCTGCTCGGCCTTCAGCATGTCTATCTCGGCCTGGAGCACTTTGTTCTCGGTGATGGCGTCTCGGAGATTCTTCCGAACTGCAACCATCCGCTCGTGGGCAAGATAGTTCTTTTGTGCGGCCTGCAAAATAGAAAAGATTATTAGTATCAAAAAGCCGAGCAGAAAAACCGAACAGAAAGTCAAGAAAAGATGTTGAATTTACCAGCACAATAGATTCTGCCGCTGAGCGGAGGACCTTGAGGTCGGTCAGCTCCTCATGCTTCTTCATGTCACCGGGCAGGATCAATCCCCTGGTCAAGTTGAAACCGAGCGAGATATCCCTGTCCTCGGCGACAGAATCGGAAGCCGAGACTGGTCGGCCCTTGTAGACGAACTCTGGCGTCCAGACCGGGGGGGCAGCAGGGCCCTTGCCCTTGGACTTTCGGGCAATAAGTTGCTCGGTCTGGTCGCCGAGCTCGCCAGAGGCGACCTCAGTGGAACCTTCGTCCACAAGGCCTTGCTCGGCCGTCTCCCTCCTTTGTTTCTTCTTTGGCCGGTCAGCCGGTTGTGCGCTGGCCAGGGCGAGCACCGCCCCCTCTTTTTGTCCGGCGGGGTTGGAAGACATTCCCCCGGTTACTTCTTGTTGCTGGGACTCGCCTTCGTCCCCGGTGATCATGGACTTAATGGCTCGGATCTTGGCCATTTCTTGCTCGGCGGTAGTTGGGATGAGTCTGACCGGCGGTAAAGTTGGATCTGGCTCGGGGGTTGGCTCGCGCAGGAAGTCGGTGACCCTGCCTTTGCGCGGTGCTTGGTAGTTGTACGTTTGCTCGAAACCGAGCAAGTCTGGCGATTCCCTCTCTTCTGCAGGTATGCGCAGCAACACTCTGATTGCCTCTTGGTTTGGTCGGTCGTAACGCGCGGCCAAATTCTTATCTGCAAAAGGAGTCGAGTGTTAGACCGGTGCAATGAAGAGCAATTAAGAGAAGAAAGTTAATGGTACGGTCAGCCGGGCTCCTTACCAGCTCTACGGAAGTTTTTCCTAATTTGCCAGCCCGGTATGGGTGCCTCTAGGTCTTCATAGCGACCGGACACCCACAAAAAGTCATCATCATTGGACTCTTTGTCCGGGTTGCCTTCGATGAGTTTTGCTCGGCCCTTCTTTACTTTAAGGTAGTAGCAAAACCCACCCTTATTTGAACTGAGGCTGTATTGGTGAAAAATCTCTGCGAGGCCGAGATTGAGACCGTGCCGTCGGTTCAGCTCGGCGACGCCATTTATTATCTTGAAGGTGTTGTTGGAAACCTGGGTTGGGCAAAGCCCTGTCTGCCTCAAAAATTCGCAGATCAGGGGCTGGACCGGGAAGCGAAGTCCGCCCTCTATTATCGATACCACGGTGAAGGGGCACCGCTCTAGATCGCCCCATGGAGTTGTTCCCTTCTTGCCGAGCTCTAAGACGACATCGTCAGGAATATGGTACTCCTCGCGAAACTCCGCCATTGCCCCGGGCGTGCTAACTCTAAAACGGTATTTGCCCATCTATCTCGGTTTTATTTACTCTACGGCGTCTCGGTCAAAATTGTGTAGTGGTTGCTCGGACTTTGAGCTCCACGAATGATGATGCTGGAATGGTCGGTCCTATTTGTTCTGCATATTAAAAATGAGGCCAAGGGTTAGCACGGCATATATTGCGCGGCTCCTATTGGAAATAACTCAGAAAGGTTTCTAGTGTTTGGCCGGCCCTCCACCTTCCTCGGCCCATCAGGATGGCTGATTTAGCCTTTCCCTTTTTTGGTGCTGGTCTTTATTCGATCGAGGAGTTTTGATCGGTTGGGTCTTAATTGAGGTTTTTGCTCGGTCAAACAGAGATCAAGGTATGGGCTTATGACACCAGGCCTTTAGCCCGGTTAATCCGTCTACCGATCTAAGGTGCATAGCTCGGTTGTGGCCTCAGTGCAAAGCCACAAACAGCTTTTTGCTCGGTTACGGCCCCAATTTTGGATCAAAAGAGTCTTTTGCTCGGTTTTGCCCAGAATTCATCTGGTTCATCTTGTTCTTCCTAGGCTAATGGCTCATTCGAGCTACCTATGGGAAAATGGGGGCACGAGGGCCCCCCCTTCCCTTCGTTTCCATTTTCCTAGGGTGTGACGCATCCAAGCAAGGAAAAACAACCCTCAAAGCAAAAAAAAATACCAAGCACAGTATGCAAAAATGAAAAACAAGCCTGAAAAACGGGAGTGAAAATGCAAGAGGGAGGAAGAAAGGGCTTACCAGGAAACGGAGGAGGGCCTCGAAAGCTCGAACACGTCGAAGATGGCAAGAACGAACGAGCAAGGAGGGCAATGACGAGAGCAAGAGAGAGAGGCTGATTTAGGATTTCTGCAAAAGGAGTGTGAGAAGTGAGGGGTTTGAGACCCCTCGTTGGAGCCAAAAAGGGGGGGGAAACCCCAAACGGCTGCGCCGTTTGAAATTCGCGCGTGCCTGACAGCTGTATGCACGACCCAATGAGGTGATGGCACGTGGCTCTGACAGGGCGGCTGTCAGTACGGTTGTACGACTTTTGATGGGACTGCTTTGATCATCACCGGTCAATTGGGATTGCTCGGCGGCAAAAGTGTTCCCAGTTCAATCATTGCACGGCGGCAAAAGCTGCATACGATAGCTCGGCCTGGCGAGGAGTTACTCGATCATAGCTCGGTCATAAGGTAAACCCAATCACGATAGCTCGGATGGGTTTAAGGGGCAATTGAGTGGGGAGATTTCCATCCGTTAGTACGGCCGAGCAAGAATAACGCCCGGCGTTACAGACTACGCGACGCCGAGCTAATGAGGCAAGTGCGACGGCCGAGCGATCTGCCTTGTTCGGTTGACTAGGTCAACCGGTAACTTTTGGGGACCGAGCTGAAGACCACTAGGTCGTTCGAAGTCTGTAGCGGAGATACAACCGAGCTGAAGGGCAGACCGGGCTATGCCGAGGATGCGGCCTGGCCGGCATGCCACTGGCCATCCAGCCAAGGCCAAGCGCTTGGGCGTGACCGAGATTGGAGATGAAACGGTTGGAGGCCGGCATGCCCCACAACCGGTCAATCGCGATGAACCGGTCCAGAGTAGCCCAGCATTTGCTATAAGTTCTCACCTGGGTCCAAGTCGCAAGCCGGCGGTATGCAGCACGGTTGAGTGATGGCAATTTTCCACAAGTGTTTGGCCGGTCATGGAACCTCGGTTAAGGGTGCCACCTGGGCCAATGGTGTGAAGGAGAGGACATCTGCTCCACGAACGCCTCAATACCGTTAGGCAGTTCTGCATGTACTGGAAGGAGGACAGAACCTTTACACGTGTAAGGCGGTGAGAGGCGAGCACTGCCACCTGTCCAGGGAAGGACAGCAGAGGTAGTGCGCGCACAATCTCAGAGCTGCATGGGCAGCCTAGATATGGAGAGGGAAGGCGAACGTTTCAGGTATGCGAATTCATTCTCACAAGCATTCTCTCTCCCTTCTGATTATCTTCTTCCTCAGTGAACTAACTTGAGCGTCGGAGGGTTTTTCCGGCACACCACCGCCGGGCAGCTCACCATTTTCGTGTTGCAGAGACAGACGCCGTTGACGGAAGCTTGACGTTCAAGGCGTACGGAGAGCTAAGGTTATTTCGCCCCCGTACAGATATTTTGATACTTAAGTCTGTAAGCTCTCAATATGGTGATAATTTAGACACTATCGATTACATACGTCCTTCAAAAGGTTAATGAACTCTCTTATATTACTTGTATTGACCATTGAAAGTTTTGTACAACCTTGTCCTATCCGAGATTGTACCCCTCCTAAGCGGAAGTATGCCCTTTGTCTGGCAATTTTTCTTATGTGAGGAGCATAATTCTATTCTTTCACTACAACATATAAGAGTTTTAGAGATTAAATTTTTTTAATTTTTAAGAGTGAAAATTTTGTTGTAAAGATATTTAGAGATCAATTTCTATTATCGTGAGGATAGTCGCTATAAGATCGTTCCGTAAAGTAAAAAATGAAGCTTTTAGATTTTGAAAATGTCATTAATAAATACACTTTTAGGGACAAACTAATTTAGTCTCAAAATGGTTTATTTTTTGAGACAAAAAATTTGATCCTAAAAAGATAATAATTCATTACTAATATCTAATTTCGTTGCTAAATTTATAATGACAGTTTTTACAACAAAACTATTTAGTTCCTAAAAAATAATTTTGTCTTTAAATTTTAGTCTTTAAAACCTTAATTTTTTGTAATATTTGTAGACTTATTCATGATTTGGTCCACTTCTTGCTTGGGTTTGATCATCCTACTTACATACTTGATTAGAAATTTGATTGAACGTTTCATTTAGACAACCGACTACCTGTCTGTCTTGGGGCTCGTTTGAAATGTGGGTTAATTTTTTGATTTTTTGATTATTTTAGTTGTTTTATCCTGGGGTTAAAAGTCTTTGTCTAGATTTTGATTTTTTTATAAGAGAAAGAATGTAATGATTATGGATTGGATGTGATATTTCGTCTTATTTGCACAAAAAACCTATTTTATTTTTTGTGACTATTTTAGCCAAAAAAAATCCCTCAAAACTCCCTCCTCAGACGGAGGCTTAGAGTAATTGTATCAAATTATCTCCTGCACATTACAAACTAAGCATCTATATTCACAAAGTTAATAACTATCATCGTAATTTTCTTAACATGATTATCATCATAATTTAAAATGTGATCACATATTTTCATAAAAATGACAACAAGATTACACTAAGATATACACACACAAAAAATAATAAAATAAAATAAAAAAAGAAAGAAAGAAAGAAAAGAGATTGAGATGGGTAGAAGAAGAAAAAATAGATAAAAATGATATAAAATTTATAAGAGATGATCTTAGTAAAATTAAACGTTTAAAGTAATAAATTCTAAGAATTTTTTAGTAAAACTAAAAATTGAGAAGGGGTGCCGTCCTGGACCCAACATGGCTCTGTCATAGCCTACAATTATGGTGTAGCTAAGGTGCTTGTTAATAACCCAATAAATAAAAAAGAAGAAGACCAATCTCTAACCATGGGGTGAGATCACCATCATGTACCGAGCTCCTATCAATTCAGTTTCTCCATAAAAAACAAAATGGAATCATATATTGACTTATTTGCAAATGAAAAATCCTAACCCAGAACAGCTTCCATTGGCCCACTCAAATTGGCCACGTACGACACAATAATAATCAACTATGTGTCAATGTCCACATAATATATAATTTAACTATGTTTATCTGCAACACATTAGCAAGAGTTGTGCTTCAAAAAGAAAAAAGAGACAACTTGTAATCTCCATGTTCTACGCTAACTACGTACCACTGATTTTTATAATTATTATAAGAAAATTAGCTATTTATCGAGTCTTCAATAATTAGATTTATTTTATTTAAAAAAATATATGGGTACCAAAAAAAGAGATAAAAAGTGTGGAAGATGATGAATGATCCTGACCAAGCACCAGTTTAGGGTTAAAAGTCAAAATGATCTCTGTAGAGGGGGAGGGGGGGTGTTTGATTCTATTTTTGCTTATATTTCTGCAAGCACGAAATAAAAATATGTTCCATCATATCCTTATTCTTACATAATGATTTAGAAACACGAATATAGATTGTGTACACCATTGAAAAATTATTAAGTAATCTTAAAATATCATATAATTATTTTTACATAATACTTTTGATAAATGAAAAATCACTAAATACACAATGTAACCACCTTTATCTCTCAATTTTCTAATAAAAGTAGATTAATATCATTCCACAAGTAAAATTTTTGCTAGTTTATTAATTGAATAAAAATACGTAAATAATACCATATAATACTTCAAAATCACGTAATAATTAGCAGCCAAATGTGTGAGTGTGACAATTTTTAACTAAAATTGAAGCCACTGTTTTATGCTCACGGCATTGACTGGTGGTAAGAGTTGGCACTGGTGGTGGTGGTGGTGGTAAGGTTGTTGCGGAGGACGTATTGGTTGGGGAGGAAGGAAAGTATATGTACATAATGTATGTATAATTATGGTGAGTAAAATAACAAATTTATTGATTTTTATTTGTGTTTTTTTCAATAGAGATAGACGAAAGATTCAAATTGTTATAAAATTCAAATTGTAGGTTGTAAATTGAAATATTAAAAATTAAGAGTTTAAATCATTACAAGAATCAAACTTTGTGTTTTTTTGTTTTGTTTTTTTTTTGTAAATTCCCCAAAATATTTTAAGATGGGAAAAAAAATGAATTGATTAATTAATATTTATGTTTGTGATTGGCGTTACAAAATTTATTATGAAATATCAATACCTCATTTATTAAAATGGCAATAAAAATATATACTTCTTAATAAAGTTATACTTTTCGTTTATTTTTTTAAGACAAATTTAATAAAATTATGATGTTTCAAAAAATTAATTTGATTTTTTTCATTAATGATCTACAAATTGAGGACTACAAAGTGAACCAAACAAATCATCGAAACGGAACTTGAGATAAGTCTTATGAACCCAAACAATACAATCATTCGTAATAGGAAAGGGAAATTTAGCTATAAACTCCCTTGACTTTCCTTTCATTGTTAAAAGGACTAAGAAAAAAATTATACTTTCTAAACCCCCTCATAATTATAAAGTTTTGCATAAAGGACAAAATTTATTATTTAAATATTTTATATGACTATTATACCCTCAGCTTCTGCATATATAATCAGCTTCGTCATCAACTGTATCATAATCACCATAGTCGTGTTCCAAGCTTCAGCAGAAGATCATGAATTACCTTGAGTTGAGCTTCGGCAGCATCGATCCTTCGAGATCGCTGAGTGGCTTCAATGGCCTCGCGTTGCCGATCAGCCTCCTCTCTGCATCTTCTCAACTCTCCTCCTTCAACTGTTCATCTTCTCTCTCGTCTCTCTCTTCTAACCCTAGTTTCCTCCATGGCCGGAGCTGTGGAGAACTTGCAAATTGCACTGATACATATATATATATATATATATGTGTGTGTGTGTGTGTGTGTGTTTTTGAGATTTGAATTCGAATATATATGTGTTTTGGGATTTGAATTCGAATATATATATATATATATATCTACATATTCCGATCTCTAATCTATATATATGTGTGTTTTGAGTCTTTAAGATCGGAGATTTGAATGATTAAGCTCAAAGATTTAAAGTAAAATCTGAAAAATCTATGTGTATGAAAAATCTCAAGATTTTTAAAAGCTCAAAGTTTCAAAAATCTGAAAAATCTGTAAAATCTGAAGAACCGGGGTATGAAAAATTGAGATTTCTCTGAAATTTTCAGATTATAGGCCTGATTCAAGGATTATAGGCCTGATTCAATGTTTTTCAGAGTAAACATCGATTGATTCAAGGATTATAGGCCTGATTCAATGCTCAAAGCTCAAAATTCCATCGATTTTTCAGAGTAAACATCAAATTTCATTTGATAGAACCAGAGTAAAATTTTACTCTGGTTCTATTGCTCTGTTTTTTTCATTTTACAGAACCAGAGTAAAATTTTACTTTTATACAGAGTAAAATTTTACTTTTAGCTTCAGAGTCTCACAGTTTACTTGTTTTTCAGAGTAAAATTTTACTTTTATACAGAGTAAAATTTTACTTTTAGTTTCAGAGTGCAAAATTTTACTCTTATTCAGAGTAAAATTTTACTTTTATACCGAGTAAAATTTTACTTTAGTTTTAGAGTGTAACATTTTACTCTTATTCAGAGTAAAATTTTACTTTCATACAGAGTAAAATTTTACTTTAGTTTCAGAGTGTAAAATTTTACTTTCATACAGAGTAAAATTTTACTTTCGTACAGAGTAAAATTTTACTCTGAAATACATAGTGAAGATGGCTTAATAGGAGAGCTGATAGATATGAGGGTAATATAGTAAAAGAAACAAGTTTTAAAATATCAGGGGGTTTTGAAAGTACTTATATAATTCTTGTTCTTTTGAAAGACAAATTAGATAGTGAGGGGGCTATGACCAAATCCCCCAATAGGAAATGACTACTTACCCCAGAATGTCGACTGTTTGTAGTTGAACCAAGTAAAAATTAGTCTCCTTTTAAAGTTTGGATTTCCAAAAGTGATTGTTTTTTGGGAAAATTAGTCTAAAGTCCCTCTCCCATTTTTAGTAATGGAAGATATCCATAATATTATTTTTTGATGTCTAAGGTCCCTCCCATCTATCACAGAGAAATTCAGCCCCGTTGATTGTCCACATAGAACCCTTCCATCGCGTCCGGAACCATCGCTGCCGCGTCCGGAGCTCCCGGCAAGGCATCCGGCAACTCAACCCTAATCGAATTCCGCACTTTGGGCCGCTCGATCATGTACTTCCTCAGTCCCAACCCGTCCATGTTCTCACAGAACGATTTCAACTCCGGTGATGGATGTGGCTGCCGCAGTCAATCATCGACATGCCTGGGCTGAAGTCGGGAAAAATTTGTAGAAGCAAACTTACAGTCATTGGTTCTTCTATATCAAGCATTCTATCATTATTGACCAACATTTCACCATATTCTCCAATGAACCAAACTGCCACTCGGACAAGACTTTCCTGATGAAAACATCAAAAATCATTTTTCACTAATTACTCTAGATGATAGAACTTCCATACCAAATCTTATCCTAAGAAAGAAAAAAAAACGAAGTACCTGTTCACCTGATGTTTGGACTGCTCTGTACAGAAACCGTACTGTATATCCATGGAGGTTCGAAGCATTGTTTATCACAACAATAAGGGCATGCTAAACTTCATCCTTTACAAAATTTCCTGCCTACTAATAATAGCGTCAGGATCAAAATTTTACCAAATGTGCCATTACCCACATCAAAGAAAGCTAAAAGAAAGATTTAAAAGACAAAATAAAACACAGACAGAATCCAGAGAAATTCAGAATTTCTCTGGAGAGAAATTCCGAAGTGCAAAGAAAATTGTTCAAAACACAGAGAATCCAGAGAAATTCAAAATTTCTCTGGAGAGAAATTCCGAAGTCTAGAGAAATTTGGTTAAAACACAGACAGAGAATCCAGAGAAATTCAGAATTTCTTTGGAGAGAAATTCTCTGGTTGAATTTTCTCTGGATCGAATTTTCTTTGGATTGATGTTGAGGGACCTTAGACATTATAAAAATATTGAGTGTCCTTTATGCTATAAAATCATAATACCAGGGACCTTAAAAAAAAAACCCCTTGTTTTTTTATTTTACTTTTTTTATTTTATTTTATTTTATTTTTTTGTAGGATTAGGGTTTGGGATTTAGAAGATAAAAAATCTCAATCATATTTAAAAAAAAAAAAAAAAAATTAGTCTTACTTGAGGTGGTGATAACGGGCTCATTTTTTTTTTTTTTTTTTTAACCAAATGCAAACAGGCATATTTGGGGTATCTCTGATTGTAGGTCGTTGACCAAATTGATCTTTTCAATATAATCTTACCTTTTGAAAGGAAAAACAGTTTGACATCTCCCAAGTTGATGTTATAATTTCAAAGAGGGTTTAGATTTCATAGGCTCATTTTAGAATCTATTTTGGTGATATGGATTGTTCACTTTTCAAAACTTGTTAAATAGAATATTTATAAAAAAATATCAAGATAATTAGATTTGTAATTAAATATTTGAATTATATTTGTTTTTAAAAAATGGACAATAAATATAATTTTAAGAATAATCGCCTATTTTTCTAATACAAATTTGATTCAAACAAATAGTTACCGAAATCTAATTATCTTGATTTTTTACATACTCAAAAGAGTTCAAAAAAATGAACAGTTCAGATCAACAAAATCAATCCCAAATAGGCCTAGTAAGCCCAAATGCTTTCTGAAGTTGATCAAGTGGAGATGATCAACTTGAGAGAAGCTAAACTACCAAAAAAAAAAAAAAGGGAAAATGGAAAGAAAATAAAAGAGATTAAGAGCATTTCGCAACTGCTGGCAAGTTACGGATACATAAAGCTGTCACAAAAATCAAATTTGATATTGTTAAGGAATTGATTGATCCATCACTACAACATTTTCTTAGTTTAATGATATTTGATAATGATATTTGAAAGTGCCACAAAACTATTAGTTTAATGACATTTTTTAGTCTTGTGGCATTTTGAACAAGTGCTATTTGTATCCGTGCCATAGTAGATACTTGCAAGTGCCACTACACCATCATGGCTAAAAACTTTCAATGATATTTTGATGTCATGGTAGATATTATTTGTGGCACTATCTGTTGGAACAATCTTCTGTGTAAATAAAAAACTAGAAATAAATTCAAACAAAATAAATAAATAACATACCGGATTTATTTATCGTTAAAATTAAGACCAAGTCGAGTGTGTGACACTCTGTCCTTAAGACAGATTCGCCCCGCTAAGGTGCTTACGGTTGAGTAGCGTCTATCTCCCAGGATACAATGATTTTCACAAATTGTAGTAGCACTCCAAACAATTTGTTCGGCGAATCAAACCTTGTGTTCTAATACTCTCTTTAAATTATCCTAAATCTAATATGAAGAATAAATAATGCGAAGAAGAAAATTAGACAGCAAAAGGATTTTTGCAGACTCACTTTAACATATCGATTTTTTCCGATCCAGAGACTTGTTGGAATTAGGCTCTATTTATAGGCCAAACCTGTGGTCCGAACAGGTATGCAAATGGTCAACAGGTGCTTTCTTGAATCCGAACAGGTGCACTTGTTAAAATCAAACAATTTTTGACCGTTGAGACCAAATATTCAAACAATTGAAAATTGTTCCGTTAAATTTTCAAACAATTGAAAATTGTTCCGTCAGTGGAACTGTTTGGAACTTTTATTTATTAATTAAACTATTTAAAATATATATATATATATTAAACTATTGAATATATATATATATATTAAACAAATTGAATAGTTTAATAAATAAAGTAAGAGGTACAAATTTTAGGAAACCACTTAGGAACTCAAAATTTGAATTTAGAATTAAATTAAATTCCCACATAATTTTATTGAAAAAATTCAAAAGAATTTTTATCTAAAAAATTAATGTTAAACCCGAAAACGACGTCAACTTCTCATTTACTCATAAATGGTTTTGACGTTCCGTCTTCACTGTGTGACTTGCCACGTGGCAAGGAACACTTCACCTCTTCGGACCCACCCCAAAAGGCGTTTGGGGCCCACTCAATTTTGGACTCAAAGTCGGCCCAAAATAAGCCATATAAAACACCATTTTTTCCAACAATTCCCCACATGAATGGAATTTGACGGAGAGAAAATGCAACAACATGATCTAAAACAGAGAGTATAGAAATTGGAAATATTCTGCAAAGGATAGGTAGCTTTTGGCTTTGAACCTTCCCTTGTGAGACACTATCGGATTTACTAGCTAATCAGTGAACATGATGTCTTGAACTGTTCAGCCGTTTATGTAAACCAAGACAATAAAACTCACACAGTATATTCCCAGACACAATTTAGTTCTCACTATTGTGTTCATTTTGGCCCTGAATAACCTGGTCTTTCATGAGTGCTCTAAAAACTTGTAGCCCTTCACAAATCTTTATAGAACCGGCCCAGTTCACACTCACATATGTGATTCTTATGAAAAGTATCCTGCCATACTCCACTAGGTTTACCTAGATATAAGAATCATTAAAAGTATTACTTAACCTAAATCGCTGCAGACGTCACTTATTTCATCATAGAAATGGGTAGGAGTTGGACTCCACAGTGATCCTTCTGAGTCAATCACAACTCGGTTGTCCCTTTGAACCTAGATCTTGGGATCTCCAGTCAACTAGGTTGGGTTGCCGTTGTGGTAACTCTTATTTAATAGGCTTTAGTCCCATTCCCCTTGATGATTTCTCAACTAACTCTCTTGCTAACCCTTTGGTTAGTGGATCCGCTATGTTGTCTTTAGACTTAACATATTCTATGGAAATAATTCCATTAGAGAGTAGTTGTCTCACGGTGTTATGTCAACGACGAATGTGTCGTGACTTACCGTTATACATGTGACTCTGTGCTCTACCTATAGCTGATTGACTATCGCAATGTATGCATATAGCAGACACCGATTTTGGCCATATTGGAATATCTTCAAGGAAGTGGCGAAGCCATTCTGCCTCTTCCCCAGCTTTGTCTAACGCTATGAATTCAGATTCCATAGTAGACCTAGCAATACAAGTCTGTTTGGAAGATTTCCAAGATACAGCCGCACTACCAAGAGTAAAGACATACCCACTGGTGAACTTCGAGTCTTTAGTATCCGATATCCAATTTGCATCACAGTATCCTTCAAGTACTGCTGGATATCTAATATAATTAAGCCCAATGTTACGAGTAAATCGGAGATATCTTAGAACCCTTATAATTGCTTTACAATGTTCTACTCTCGGATTACTCGTATATCTACTTAATTTACTTACTGCATAAGCTATATCTGGGCGAGTGCAGTTCATCAAGTACATTAAGCTTCCAATAATTTGGGCATACTCTAATTAAGAAATACTTTCTTGTACATTCTTAGAAAGATACAAATTAACATCTACAGGAGTTCTAGCAAGATGATCATCATCTTTGCTGAATTTGTCAAGTATTTTCTCAATGTAATGAGATTGTGACAAAGTATAACCTTCTGATGTTCTGGTAATTTTCATACCAAGAATTACATCAGCAATGCCCATGTCTTTCATGTCAAAATGTTTATTCAACATTTTCTTGGTAGTTTTAATCATATCATTATTACTACCTATGATGAGCATATCATCTACATAAAGACATACAATGACATAACCTTTGTCTGTGTTTTTAATATAAACACATTTGTCACACTCATTAATTTTAAATCCATTTGACATCATTGCCTTATCAAATTTCTCATGCCATTGCTTTGGCGCTTGTTTTAAACCATATAATGATTTAACCAATTTACACACTTTCTTTTCTTTCCCTGGAACAGAAAACCCTTCTGGTTGTTCCATGTAAATTTCTTCATTTAGCTCACCATTTAAGAAAGCAGTTTTAACATCCATTTGATGAATTTCTAGATTGTATAGAGATGCAATGGCAATTAGCATTCTAATGGATGTTATTCTAGTAACCGGTGAGTATGTGTCAAAGTAATCTAGACCTTCTTTTTGTCTAAAACCTTTGATTACAAGTCTTGCCTTGTATTTGTCTATTGATCCATCCGCTTTTAATTTTCTTTTGAAAATCAACTTGTACCCAAGAGGTTTACAACCTGGTGGCAAGTCCACTAATTTCCAAGTGTGATTTTGCAAGATGGATTCAACTTCACTGTTGACAGCTTCTTTCTATAAAGGAGCTTCAAGACTGGACATAGCCTCTTTAAAAGTTAAAGGCTCATTTTCTAACAAAAATGTTAGGAAATCTGGACCAAAAGATTTTGAGGTTCTAGCATGTTTACTACGCCTAGGTTCTTTTACTTCATTTTGATCTAACTCTTGCTCTTGATCATGTTCTTGATCCTGACTAGTAATGGCATCATGAGATCTTTTATTGTTACTAGTCTCTTGTCCAGTCTTCTTTGGAAATACATGTTCAAAGAATGATGCATTCCTTGACTCAATAATAGTATTTACATGCATTTCGGTATGTTCTGATTTATGAATCAAAAACCGATATGCACTACTATTCTTAGCATAACCAATGAAAATGCAATCAATGGTCTTAGGACCTATCTTAGTCTTTTTAGGACTAGGAATAGCCACTTTAGCCAAACACCCCCACACTTTTAAGTATTTGTAGGAAGGTACTCTTCCATGCCATAATTCATAAGGTGTTTGATTTATTTTCTTTCGGGGTACTTTATTAAGTATAAAATTAGCAGAAAGTATTACTTCCCCCCATAAGTTCTGAGGTAATCCAGAACTTATTAATATGGCATTCATCATTTCTTTTAAAGTCCTATTTTTCCTTTCAGCAATGCCATTTTGCTGAGGTGAGTAAGGAGCGGTGGTTTGATGAATTATTCCATGTTCTTTACAAAATTCACCAAAAGATGATTCATATTCACCACCTCTATCAGTTCTAAGTTTCTTGATTTTCTTCCCATGTTGATTTTCAACTTCATTCTTATATTGAATGAAAGTTTCCAAAGCTTCATCCTTGGTTCGAATTAAATAAATATAACTATATCTAGTATAGTCATCTATAAAAGTGATTACATACTTTTTCCCACCTCTGGTTTGAATTGATTTAAAATCACAAATGTCACTATGAATTAATTCAAGTGGTTCCGTACTTCTTTCAATTGAATGAAAAGGAGTTTTAGACAATTTTGCCTCAATACAAATTTCACATTTATGATTTGAATCAATGTCAAATTTAGGTAAACATTTCATATTAATTAATCTACGCGAAGATCCAAAATTAACATGTCCTAATCTACCATGCCATAAATTTGAAGACTCAAGCAAATAAGAAGAAGATGTAGTATTATTAATAACTGAGGGTACAACGGTCATTACATTTAACTTGAAAAGGCCATCAGACATGTAACCTTTTCCTACATACATCACATTCCTAGTAAGTACAAATTTATCACTCTCAAATACTAGCCTAAACCCATTCTTACTCAACAAAGATCCGGAAACAAGATTCTTGCGAATGTCCGGTACATGCAGCACATTGTTGAGAGTGAGTTCATTTCCTGATGTCATCTTGAGAACAATCTTTCCTTGTCCTTCAACTTTGGAAGTTGAGGAGTTGCCCATAAAAAGTTGTTCACCATTGTCCACTGTAGAGTAAGATGTGAACATCTTTTTGTCGGCACAAATATGGCGAGAAGCACCAGTGTCCACCCACCATCTTTAGGATTTCCGACAAGATTTGCCTCGGAAACAACTGCAGAAAGATTGATGTCATCTACCCCATTGGAAATCTTGTCCACTTCAGTCATATGGGCTTGAGCAGGCTTCTTGCTTGTTCTTCTTTTGCTTTTGCCTTTGCTACGGCAATCTTTGGCCCGATGTCCCTCTTTGTCACAGATGTAACATTTGCCATTAAACTTGTACTTTTTATTATCCCCCCCTTTAGAGCCTTGTGATGAACTTTCTCCAGAAGACTTTCGTTTCTTAGTTTTTGAAGCATGTTCCACCACATTTGCCTTAGATTCCATAGGAAGCTTACCAGCCCGCTTTTTAGAATTGCGGTTGTCCTCCTCAATCCTCAAACGCACAATTAACTCGTCCATAGAAATTTCTTTACGCTTGTGTTTGAGGTAGTTCTTGAATTCCTTCCAACCTTTTGGTAATTTTTCAATTAAGGCTGCAACTTGAAAGGATTCACTGAGAGACATACCTTCTGCGTGAATGTCATGCAGAATGAGTTGGAAATCTTGAGCTTGACTGATCACAGTTTTTGAATCAACCATTACAAAATCTAGGAATCGGCCAACCACAAATTTCTTTGAGCTGTCATCTTCCGTTTTGTACTTTTTCTCCAACGATTCCCAAAGTTCCTTTGCTGTCTTGATTGGACTGTAGACGTTGTATAATGTGTTGTCAAGTCCGTTCAAGACGTAATTCCAGTAAAGGAAATCGGCATGTTTCCAAGCATCAACCGCAGCAACCACTTGCCGATCGGTTTCATCCTCTTTCAGGATAGGAGCATCTTCACGGAGAAAACGAGCCAGGTTCAGAGTTGTAAGATAGAACAACATTTTCTGTTGCCATCTTTTAAAGTCAGTTCCTGAGAACTTCTCTGGCTTCTCTCCATGATTTATTGGTACTGTCATCACAGGAGAGGGGGTTGGTGCAATTGCAGCCACCACAGTAGTACTTGTTTGGGCATTTGTTTCAGTAGCCATCAATTCTAATTTATAAAACAAAATTATAATTAGAATTTATACTACACAGAAAATTAAACCAAATGCACAGAATTAAATTCTGTAAAAATAAAAGAAACAAGAATGTAACTTTTATTTTCCAATTAATTTGAAAATAAAATAAAAGTTTATTTAAACAAATTAATTCCACACAGAAAATAAAAGAAATAAAAACTATAACTTTTATTTTTCAATTAATTTGGAAATAAAATAAAATTTTATTTAACCAAAATAATTCCACACAAGAAATTAAATTCTGTAAAAATAAAAGAAATAAGAATATAACTTTTATTTTTCAATTAATTTGAAAATAAAATAAAATTTTATTTAACCAAATTAATTTCACACAGAAACTAGAATTTCTTGTAACACTCCAATAATTAAAATACTGAAACAGAATTTTAATTAATGAAAACTCAGAAAATAATTTCTAAAACCCAAAATTAATTTCTGAAAAAATTCCACAAAAATATATTCTGAATTGTTAATGACACCAGTATCGTACTACTAGTTGTTGTCAAAGAAAAGAGACAGTATATTACTACTTTCTGTCAAATAGCATATAATCACTATTTGTTTTTCCAACCAGAATATTATTTTGTAAATTCACAGAAAATAATTTTCTTCCGAAATTATTTACGAAGAATGAAAAAGGGAAACAAACGAAAAATTCCGTAAACAGAATAATTCGAATCTGTCTTAAGATTGTTGGAACAATCTTCTGTGTAAATAAAAAACTAGAAATAAATTCAAACAAAATAAATAAATAACATACTGGATTTATTTATCGTTAAAATTAAGACCAAGTCGAGTGTGTGACACTCTGTCCTTAAGACAGATTCGCCCCGCTAAGGTGCTTACGGTTGAGTAGCGTCTATCTCCCAAGATACAATGATCTTCACAAATTGTAGTAGCACTCCAAACAATTTGTTCGGCGAATCAAACCTGTGTTCTAATACTCTCTTTAAATTATCCTAAATCTAATATGAAGAATTAATAATGCGAAGAAGAAAATTGGACAGCAAAAGGATTTTTGCAGACTCACTTTAACAGATCGATTTTTTCCGATCCAGAGACTTGTTGGAATTAGGCTCTATTTATAGGCCAAACCTGTGGTCCGAACAGGTATGCAAATGGTCAACAGGTGCTTTCTTGAATCCGAACAGGTGCACTTGTTAAAATCAAACAATTTTTGACCGTTGAGACCAAATATTCAAACAATTGAAAATTGTTCCGTTAAATTTTCAAACAATTGAAAATTGTTCCGTTAGTGGAACTGTTTGGAACTTTTATTTGTTAATTAAACTATTTAAAAAAAAAAATATATATTATATATATATATATATATTAAACTATTGAATATATATATATATATTAAACAAATTGAATAGTTTAATAAATAAAGTAAGAGGTACAAATTTTAGAAAACCACTTAGGAACTCAAAATTTGAATTTAGAATTAAATTAAATTCCCACAATAATTTTATTGAAAAAATTCAAAAGAATTTTTATCTAAAAAATTAATGTTAAACCCGAAAACGACGTCAACTTCTCATTCACTCATAAATGGTTTTGACGTTCCGTCTTCACTGTGTAACTTGCCACGCGGCAAGGAACACTTCACCTCTTCGGACCCACCCCAAAAGATGTTTGGGGCCCACTCAATTTTGGCCTCAAAGTCGGCCCAAAATAAGCCATATAAAACACCATTTTTCCAACACTATCAAGCGCCATTAAAAAAAGAGTTAGTGACACTTATAAGTGTCATTACACCATGAAGACTAAACCTTTCAGTGACACTGTAATGTCATGGTAGGCGCTATTCATGATGCTGTCAAGTGCCATTTGTGACGATAATTCGTTGTAGAACAATTTGATCCGCTCTTGCGGAGACTCGAACCGCCAACCTCCCGCACCATAAACCTTATACACCACACTCTTCCCACTACACCTCTATAGCACCACATGATTATATATGCAACATATATTATTTATATAGTACATACATCCATATTAATATAAAAGTATATGTATAAACATAATTATTTTATTGAACATAATTTATGTAAAATAAACTATTTATTAGCAAAATAAAAAAAGATCACTTTTGGCGACTAAAAATATTTTTTAGTCGCCAATTCTATACTTTTGGCTACTAATTATTTTTTAGTTGCTAAAAAACTTAACTTTTGTCGACCAAAATCGGATTTAGTCGCCGAAGATGCACTTTCAGCTACCAAAATTTTGGTCGCCAAAAAATTTAATTCCCGCCTTAGGATTTTAGTTCTCCCGCGCTAAAAATGACCACTTTTGGTGACTAAACTTATTTTTTAGTCGCCAATTGTAGACTTTTAGCTACTAAAATTTTTTTTGGCACCAAAAAGCTTTACTTTTAGCTACTAAAATTTTTTTAGTCAGTAAAACCCATATAATCAGCGACCAAACTTATTTTTAGTTGCCAATTGTAGACTTTTGGCTACTAAATTTTTTTAGCCGCCAAAAAGCTTTACTTTGTGCTACTAAAAAATTTTTAGTCACTAAAACCCATAATCAGTGACCAAACTTAGCTTTAGTCGCCAATTGTAGACTTTTGGCTACTAAAATTGTTTAGTCGCCAAAAAGTTTTACTTTTGGCAACTAATGCTGTTTTGGTCGCTAAAAGCTATACTTTCAGCGACCAAATTTTTTTTGGTCAGGAAATTTAGTTGCCGAATGTGTTTTTTTTGTAGTGTATATTGAGTTTAATTTATTTATTTTTAATCATTTACTGCATTTTAAAAATTTTAAAAATATATTTACATTTTTTATTTTTTCAAAAATGCCATTATAAGCTTGGAAAGTTTTTGGCTTAGTGGCATTTCTCAAAATGCTATAAAATATTTGTTTATGACACTTTTCACCTAAGTGCCATAAAAAGTAATTTGCACCTACCTAGTGTCCTAACATTTTTAAAAAAATGCCATTGCGATTAAAGTTTAGTGGCATCTGTTGGTAAATGTCACGAACATAATTTTTTGTGTCATTATTTTATAAAATGCCATAAAATTGACGTGACATTTCTTTATTGAAATGCAACTACAGCATTATATGTTTGTGGTTCTGTGGCATTTTTCTAAAACATTTAATGCCAATTTTTATTTTTGTGGCATTTTCTAAAAACATGCCACTAGTATAGTGTCATTAAAGTGTAAATTTGTTGTAGTGACATTTTTGTTATAGTGAAGTGATACTTTTTTTTAATTGAAATGCCACTAGAGCCTTGTATGTTTGTGGCTCTATGACATTTTTCTAAAAAATGCCACTAAATAATTTTTTTGTGACATTTTTTAAGAACATGCCGCTAATATGGCGTCACTAAAATGTGTTTTTGTTGTAGTGCATCTAATCAAATTTGATGAGACAAAAAAATAGAAATAAAATAAAAATTTAAATTAAACGTATAAGAATATAAAGATTTATATATTTCACTCGAGTATAAAGTTACTTTTGCGATCGCTATGTATCATCTGAAAAAATTATAATACAATATAAAAAATTACGAAACTCGAATTAGAAATAAATAATATTAAAAAAAAAAACGTAAAAAAATAAAAAGTGAAATACTAAAAGAGACCCTTAGCCTAACACTAGCCAACAAATATTTGACATTAGAATTGTGTAACATCTTTGTCATGCATTCCATGTTTTTGTTGAAGATCTCTCGCAAGTTACATGTGGAAACATTTTCAAATGAATAAATATATTTTATGTTATGTTGGTGTAATGTAGTATTTATTTCAATAATGCCGCCCATAAAACACGGTTGCAGATCTTGTTCGTGTCATCACCAGTCGAGGGGCGGCGCATAATTTTCTAGAAGAAAGTTGATTTCACGTCTCCATCATCGTACATAGGAATCATAGGATATGATACATATATTCCACATTTGCTTAATTCAATTTTTTATTATTAGTGCTTGTGCACTTTTACTTGTAATATAAACAAAAGTTTGCATTCATAGAATTTATCATACATCTTATTCTGATAATCAGATGCATCTCATTTTGATAATCAGATTAATTCAATAATTATAATTATATAATTTTATAATATTTAATTTCAAAAAAATAACCTTCTTTTCCAAAATTCTACTTGTCATATATATAATTTTTATAAAAATATAATGAAATCTTGTGATTATGATTATTGTATCAATGGTGTGATATCATTATTGTGTTGAATCTTTTTATTTTATTTTAAATTGTAAGCCCATGTTATGACACTGGACAATGTTAGATATTGCATGAGAATACCGGATTATTATAAGTTAATAAAGTATCAATTAATAATTCATGTAAGGCACTAATTTGAGTGTATCATATTTTATATATGTGTGTATTTTAGTAGAGCTATGTCAATTAATAATTCATGTAATGCACTAATTTGAGTGTATCATATTTTATATAATGCATTAATTTTGCTGCTGCTGTTGTTTACTGGCTGAAGATTATAGTTTGAAAGGGGTGATTCACTACAAGAAAAAAACACCTTTGGCGATTAAATTTTTAGTCGCCAAAAGTCCTTTTTTAGTCGCCAAAAGTCTGACTTTTCACTTTCCCCGACTAAATATTTTAGTCGCCGGTTTTGTCGCGAATAGATGGTTGGCGGAGGTATTGCCGACTAAAAAAAGTTTTAGTCGGCAAAGTTTTAGTCTTCAGCGACCAAAGCATTGGTCACCAATAGTCAATTACATTTTTGAAAATTATACATTTAGCGACTAATCTTTTAGTCGCCAATAGTAAATTTTTTTTTTATTTATAATTTGCCGACTAAGCTTTTCGTCGCCAATAGTCAATCTTTTGGCGACCATTGTTTTTAGTCACCAAAAACATATTTCAAAAAAAAAAAAATTACCCTCTATTGTTCCCAAGATTCGAACCACCGACCCATCCCACATTCCAAACCTTTACCAACACACTCTCCCCACTATGCCACTACAACATCACATGAATATAAATGCAACATATATTATTTATATATTACTTTGACCGGTATTAATACAAAACTATATATATAAATAATTATTTTTATTCAATATAATTTATGTAAAAAATAAATTATTTACTAAAAAAAAAATTTAGATCACTTTTGGCGACTAAATCTATTTTTTAGTCGCCAATTGTATAGTTTTGGCTACTAATTAGTTTTTAGTGGCTAAAAAAATTTATTCCCGCCTAAAAATAACCAGTTTTGGCGACTAAACCTGTTTTTAGTCGCCAAAAACGTCCCCTTTTGGCTACTAAACTGAATTTTAGTCGCCAATTGACTGTTTTTAGCTACTAATTTTTTTTTTAGTAGCCAAAAAGCTTCACTTTCAGCGACCAAACTGTTTTTAGACGCCAAAACACGTAGAATCGGCGACCAAACTATTTTTTAGTCGCCAAAACCTATACTTTTGGCTACTAAGTTATTTTAGTCGCCAAAAACTGTCACTTTTGGCTACTAAAAAACCTTTAGTCGCTGAAACCCCTATATTCGGCGACTAAACTGACTTTCAGTCGCTAAAACCCTTATATTCGACAACTAAACTCTTTTTGTCGGCAAAAGTGATCAATTTTGGCGACTAATTCTATTTTAGTCGCCAATTCTACTACTTTCAGCGACGAAAACTCCAGTTTTAGTCGCGAAATCTGCTTTTTGTTGTAGTGATTTGTCATTTGGTTAGATCCTATAGGCTGCATTTTTTCGGTTTGTTTTGGTGTTTTACCTATTTTGCTCTGTATGTTGGTTACTCACCAACTTGGAACTTAGAGGTAGTGATGATTTGGTGTGAATCTTGGTGCCAACCTGGTTGGGATCTTGATGTACCACTGTGATACTTTTTGCACCTTCCTCTTTATTGATGTACTTTTACATACTACGTATGCTTTTCCATTAATAAAATTTCTTTTTTGCTGATCCAAAAAAAAAAAACTAATGCACTAATTTGATTGTATTTTAATAGAGCTATGTAAATTGTATAGATTATGATAATTCAATAATCTGTTCATTTATAAGTTACTTCGTAAATCATTTATGAAAATGTTGATCCCATCATTGTAAGTTGTAACTATATTTGTCTTTTTAAATATATATATATATATATATTAACAGTCTTATGATATTCCTTAATTGAGGTTCTCCAATTTCACCATCAATGATGTGATTAAAACTCATGGAAAATAGTCTTACACTCTTCTTTCTCATCTTTCTCCACCGTAATTCTACATCATTGAAGATAGAATTGAGGGGCTAAATTAATAGATGAATATTTTTTTCTTTTTTCTTTTTTCTTTTTTTAAATTAGAAGGTAAAAATAATTTTGAAAATAAACTTCTTATTTGTTTTAAAACAAATGTAATGAAATAATATAAGTTTAATTATCAGATTAATTTAATTTTTTTTAATCGTCTATCTACACATAAAAACTTATAAAGTGCTCGTTTGAGAAGTTTTAGCCTCATGAGGTTTTAGCTAAAATAGCCACATAAAAACAAAATAGGCTTTTTACAGTTCCGTTTTGTAGCTCGAATTTATTTTGACCCAAGTGGCTCGACTGCCCAAAACGACAGCAGTTTTTTTTTTCTCCTTTTCTCTCTGCAGATGAAGATGAGGAAGAAGAAGAAGAAGAAGAATGAAGAGGAGGAGGAGAGAAGGAGTTGTGTGAGAGAGAAAGAGAGTATATCATCATCATCATCATCAACAACAACAACAACAACAAACAGAACACACAGAGAGAGAGAGAGAGAGAGAGAGAGAGATTTACACACACACACACACACACACAGATAAAGAGATATACACAGATCTGTTGATGACGGCGTCGGTGATGGCGCCAGTGATGGTCTTCTCTCCATTTCCTCTTCCTCTCTCTTCTCTCTCTTTCTCTTTCTCTTCTTCTCTCTTTCTCCCTATGTTTCAGAATATAAGAGAAAAAAAAAAAAAAAAAAACTGTCTAAAACGACGTCGTTTTGGACAGTCAAGCCACTAGGGCCAAACAAATTTCGAGCTGCGAAGGATTATTCGGCTTTTTAATCCAATAAGAAAAAAACATCACATCCAACCTATAATCATTACATTTTTTCTCTCACAAAAGTTAAAAAAACTAAAAAAAAATCTTAAACGAGGCTTTTTAGCCTAAGGCTAAAATAGCTAAAAAGCCAACCCACTTCCCAAACGAACCCAAAATATGAACAAATCAAAACCATTAGAGTGAAGCTCATAGGGAAGCTCACAAGTAGAATTGCAAATGGGCCGAGTCGAGTTTTAATATGTTTGGACTTCTTTATTAAGATTTTAATGAGTTCGAGTTCGAGTTTAAGTTCGAACTCAATAAAAATTTAATGAACCAAGCTCAAACCGAGTTGGTTTAAGCTTGACTCGAACTCGAGCTTGTTCACAAGTCTTAATGAGTCAAAAAAATTAATTCATATTTTCATATGAGATTAAAGTTACAATTGAAATTTTGATTATATAATTATATATACAATATATAAACATATTAAAAGAAAAATCAGTATTTTACTAAAATAATAATATTTACTACCACTATTATTATAAAGTATTATCTATAGTTAGTTATTATTTACATTTATATTTTTTAAATATATAAATAACATATTTATTTTATTTTTTATACATATTTTTATACATTATTTAATATATAAATAATAAATGTTAAACGATAAACGAGTCAGCTAACGAGGTGAGTTTTAGTGTGTTGTGCTTATTTATTAATATTTTAATGAGCTTGGGCTCAAACGCACCCAAAAAAAAAATTAGCAAATTGAGTTCAAACGAGCCCTTACCAAACTGTGCTTAAACTTATTTACAAACGGCTATATCCTTTTGCAGCCTTACTCAGAAGTCCAAGTGAACTATCCAGTACATAATGTGGACAGGGAGACCAGCTCTAATATTTTGGTGTGGTCAGTAAGGATTGAAAAAATTAATAATAATGATAATAATTAGGATAAAGGGGTTTGTTTAAAAGAAACCTGCTTATTTAATTAAGCAAATTAAACACAAAAAAAACTTTACAACTGACCTCTTTTACATGAATGCATGTTTAATGAATTAGCATTTAGTTAGGTGTTCGGTGCGAAAAGAAAAGAAATAGTAAGAATAAGAAATTTCTTTACTTGTTTGAACGATTAAATAGGTTAGAAATTGTGAGAAATGATGAGAAAATGATTTTTACCAAACCTATGTTTTGTTTTCATCCAAAGTTGTGAGATTTGATGAGAAATGAATTGGGTATAATGAAAGTTTTCTAAAATATTAAAATTACCCTTATAAAAAAAAAAACTTATTAATATGGAAGGTTATTTTGGTAAAATGAATTACAACACTTTCTTTTCTTTCCTTTTATTTACTCTATCAAAATAAGATAAGTGAGAAATCACATTCTTTTTTCTTTATCCATCCAAACACAATTGTGAGAAGCTATAATCATTTTTTTCTTCTCTCACCTAGGTGAAAAATCAAAATTATTTCTTTTCTCATCTCACCTCACGATCCAAACGAAGTGTAAGGAAATTGAACGGCCACTCGTGTGGTCAATTATGGACCTCTCTGCCACTACAATACCCATATCTATCTGTATATATAAAGATGCATAGATAACCACATGCAATCATATTTATATACATATATATATATATATAGAGAGAGAGAGAGAGAGAACTAACAAGCTGTAGTATGGGTAACTTGTTGGGGCACCTCTTAGGGTATGAGCTGTTGAAGAGTGATCAGATGGAAAGCCTTAATGGAAAGATAAGTAGTAATACTTCAGAGGCTGAGCATGATGAAATTTACAGAGAGAATAGAAAAGATATTATTCAATTGAAAAATGAATCATGCACACTCTATTTTACAAAACCATTGAATGTATATATACAAGATGAATATCTAACAACCTAACAACCTATTGCTAAAATATCTAACTAAATTTGTTACAAATAGAGTTTTGATTATATACAACTATTCTACAATCTTGTGATGAAGCCTTAGACACCCGTTCATACTTGTAGCTTTAGTAGTCTGAGATGACTTCTAAGAGATGACTTTTGAGATGCATTTGCAGGTTGCAGCTACTTTGTCCTTGCTATCTTGACTTTTATTCACTGAGACATCTATACTTGTAGCTTTGGATACTAGTGAACCATTATCCTTATCAATCCCCCTCAAGCTGAAAGGTGGAAGACCAACTAAAAGCTTGGATTGAAGAAAAAGAAAGCGAAAAATAGGTAAAGATTTGGTAAAAACATTGGCTATTTGATCTGAAGAGGCAATGTGCTGAATAAGCAATTGTTTAGCAGAAACCTTCTCCTAACAAAATGATAATCTATTTCGACATGCTTGGTCCTTGCATGAAAAATAGGATTAGAAGCTAGGGATAATGCAGACAAGTTATTACACCGTAAAACTGCAATAGAGGAAGAGATAATGCGCATGTTAGCAGGAAGCATTTGAAGCCAAGCAACCTCTGCACTAACCTGAGCCATGAACCTATACTCAACTTCAGTAGAAGATCGAGCAACAGTAGGTTGCTTTTTGGTAGACCAAGAGACCAAATTAGAACCCAAAAAAATGCAAAAACCAGAAGTAAAGCACCTATCACAAGGATCACCAGCCAATCAGCATCCAAAAAAGCATGGAGATCAAAAGTGCTAGGAGAAAATGACAAACCATAGGAAATAGTCCCTTTGACAAAACACAACAGTCTCTTAACCATAGTAAAGTTAGACTGAGAGGGACACTGCATATGTTGGCAAGCTTAATTGACTGCAAAAGCTAAGTCTGGTCGAGTAATTGTTAAATACTGAAGGCCCCCAACAAGACTTTGATAAATAGATGGATTAGAGAATGCCTCAGAGGAAGAAAAAGAAGAGGATTTGACAAACATAGGAGAGGAAGTTGGTTTACACTCAAGCATACCAGCTTTGTGAAGAAAAGAAGAAGCATAATGAGATTGGGACAA